>BSBK01008566.1:0-232500 GCA_027943335.1 Chamaecyparis obtusa | reverse complement strand
AAACATTTAATGAAATTTATAAGCACTTAAAAATATTTATAAATACTAATTCACACTTATAAATATTTATAAACACTTATTCACATTTATAAACACTTATGCACATTTGTAAATATTTATACACTTATTCACATGTATAAAAACTTATCCACACTTACTTACACTTATAAAACCTTATTCACATTTATAAATACTTATAAATAGTTATTCACATTTATAAACATTTGTTCATGCTTATAAATGCTCACAACCACTTACAAACATTTATTTGCACTTATAAACACTTATAAACAAATATTCACACTTATGAATACCTATAAACATTTTATTTACACTTATAAACACTTATAAAATATATAAACACTTATTCACATGTATAAATATTTATAAACACTTATTCACACTTATTCATACTTATAAATAGTTATTAACACTTATAAAAACTTATAAATACTTATTAAAACTTATAAACACCTATTCATATTTATAAACATGTATTCACTCTTATAAATACTTATTCACACTTATAAACACTTATAAAAAATTATTCACACTTATATTTACAATTATTCACACTTATAATATTTATAAAAATTTATTCACAATTATAAACTTGTATAAACACTTATAAATATTTATTCACACTCATAAATACTTGTAAATATTTATTCATGCTTAAAACATTTATTCATACTTATACATACTTATTCACACTTATAAATATTTATGCACACTTATAAATATTTATTCACACTTCTAAATACTTATAAACACTTATTTACACTTTTAAGCACTTATAAACACTTATTACCACTTATAAATATTTATTCTCATTTATAAATACTTATTCACACTTATAAATATTTATTCACAGTTATAAACACTTATAAACACTTATTCACATTGATAAAAACTAATAAACACTTATTCACATAGATATAAATAGTTATAAATATTTATTCACATTTATACATATTGATTCATATTTATAAACATTTATTCACACTTATAAATACTTATTCACACTTATAAACACTTATAAACATTTATTCACACTTATAAATACTTATTAATTTTCATATACACAATAAAAAATAAACAAAAAAATAATTTACAAAATTTCTTTAAAAATGTCACATAGAAAAAAAAAACACATCGACTTTGCTAACATGACAAATTTAAAACATACACCATAGAAGGTGATCACGCGATAGTTCAACAATACAAAAAGTAAAAAAAAATTAACTTTAAAATATAGAAATAAAACTCATATAAAATTAGTTTCAAAGTTACAACATATTTCACACAAAAATATGAACTCCTGCCATAGTTTAACCACATATGAAATAGAGATGCAAATTTATTCAAACATACATGGAGTTTATTTGAACATACCAAATATAAAAAATTTCATAAAAAATAATTCTAACACACATAAAAATACTAAGCTCAATAAACTCAAACTACAAACATGAACAAAATGAATCCCAAAGTTCAAGCACACTTCACACTAAAGTTGAAACATATAGTATAAGTTATTGTCAAAGTTAGTACACTCTTCACAAGAGTGAATGTGAAAGTTCAAATATATGCATATGTCAAATTACAAATGCACTAAAATGATTGTTATCAAAGTTAAAACACACTTCCGACAAAAGAAAATAAAGTGATTATCAAAGTTTAAACACATTTCACATATAATTAGTATGTTTCACACTTGGTTTATTCAAATATATATTTTAAACATTTACAAAATAAATGTTAAAATTTAAATATTAACATAAGCGAATATAAAAATTCAAAAAAATTTAACACCGATCAAATTGATTCTAAAATTATTCATAGATATAACACTAAAAAATGTCAATTGCCTCAAATAAATTGATGGATTTCAAAAAATAATGCACACTATCGATTGGGAAGAGATGATGAAGAAGGCAATGATATCCAATTTGTGAGAAGCATAATTTTACTCCGATGGAAAATGTTAGGATGATTAAAGATGTTTTGCATGCTCAAAAGAAGTTAATTCTAGAAATTCAAGTTAATAAATCTATAAATCATATGAAAGCTAAATAAACATTGAAAATAGAAGATGGGTGATGGGTTTTATCAGAATAATCATCATGAATCTTTCAAATTGAATAATAAATGAAAGTATATGTTGATGATTATGAGTAGAAGATGTTGAAAACCCTAAAAACCTTGTTTATATTAGGGAGATGAAAGGGTTTCTTATTCCAAATTTTGCAAAATTTTGCATTCCCAGGCTACTGTATGGACACAAAAGGAGGCCAATTTTCTAATCTGATAACTTAGCCACTTTTCAAGTCTATTTTACAAAAATACTTAGCTCCACTTAACCAATACAATAAATCATCAATTCTTGGCAAAGGAAACCTATACTTGATGATGGTTTTGTTGATTTCTCTATAATCTATGCACATTCTCCAGCTTCCATCCTTCTTAGGACTCAAAATAGTTGGAAGTGCACAAGCACTTAAAATTTTCGTTATCAATCCTTTATCCGACAATTCTTGCACATGTTTCTTAATTTCTTCATTCTCTCTCGGCGTCATCTTGTAGGCAAATTTATTTGGATGATTTTTTCCTAGAATCAAGTCTTTGTAATGTCTGATACTCCTTAATGGAGGTAAAGTATTAGGAAGATCATCCACTACTATGTCTTTATACTTTTTCAACATATCTTGAATTTCTTCAGAAAAATCAATTATCTTTGTACTAGTAACTAAACTTTTAAGCTTTCCTATCAAAGAAAAGTTGACCTCTTCCATCTTAATGTGGTGTAAAAATTCCTTACCACCCATTAGCCTCATTCTAGAGCTTGGTTAAGTGGAAACTCATTCCTCCTTTAGGGGTGTAATAATGTGCTTCTTTCCATCTCTCTCAAAAGGGTAGGTATTGTCTCACCCATCCTCCATAGCCTTTCTATCATATTGCCAAGGCCTTCTAAGAAAAATGTGGCATACAACCATGGCCATAACATCACACACTATTTGATCTTTGTAAGTTCCTATTTGTAAATCCACTTTACAATGTCCATTAACCAAGAGTTGATGTCCTTTTTACAACCATGACAGTTTGTAAGGAGTAGGATGTGTTACATTTTTCAAGCCTAGTTTCTCCACCATCTCTATTGAAACTAGATTGTCTATGCTCTCACTGTTGGTGGTTCCCTTTGATCTTTAACTTGTAGATTTATACTTTGATGGATAACTTTAATATAACTTTGACTCTATCAGCACTCCAAAGTCTACAAGGAAGAGGGCCAATTAACAAAGATCAGAAGAGATCCTCCTACGCTTTGAGCCTTAATGCTCAGGCGGGTGTACCCTTGATTCACTTCTTGAAAGGAATCACTAAATGTTATACCAATATACTCTTTACTAACTGATTTAAAGATTTGATCATTTGAATTTGTGTCTGTGTGATTGAAGATGATGGACTGCCTCCAAAAAATAGATCAGTGCCTTAACCAGGGCATAGAGTCACCTTATAGCATACATCAACCGAAGACCCTAACTCAAACACACTTGAATTTAGGATAAGTGCTTTGCCTATTGTCCCTCTCACTCACATACCAGGACATCAAATTCTCATCAAGCCATGAACTCACTAAAATTACCTGAAAGACTTTAATCCTAACTTTGTTAAGAACTCAAAGATAATCTCAAAATACTCTTTGTTTACCATATACTAACCCACTTTGTGAAGTTAACATATATGATCTCAAGAAAAAAACAAAAAGACATACACCACTATGAGATTGGAATTCAACTATATTCTCATTAAGACTTGTAGAATCAATACATTATCAGACAACAAAATGCCAAAGAAATAGACCCAAAATCCAGGCTCTCTTTACTCAGTATAATACCATCAACAACAACCAGGGACCAAAGAAAGTTTTGGAACCCACACTAAGTCAAAAATTTTGCAATATATACCCCTGAGTCATCTTGGGAACCCAAAACAGGTTGCAACAAGCTACAGATGACTAGGGTTAGGGTTTCACCCACCAAAACCACTAGAAATGGTCACAAATTTATTACAATGGAAGAAACCTAGGAAACTAGGAGAAAGAAAATCCCGGAGTGATCCATAATCATGAGAATCTCACTGAGAAGGTACTGAGAACCACAAAAACATCCAAAATGTCAACCCTTCAGTCACCTACAACATGCCTCGAGCACAAAACCACATAGTACAAACCCCTACAAATGATCATGGCACACCCTGGACCACACCGCAATAGCAAACAAATCATCTCCCACTAGCTCAAGTCACTTCTGCATTGAATTCTAGTCCTTTTGGTTGTAGGAAACCCCTCACAAATTTGAATTTGAAAAACAATGGTCAGTTTCAAGCGCCAGCAGTGAATCGGCAGTCATAATTTAAATCTGGGCCAACTTTATATCACAACCGTCTGATCTCTCCCTTTCACGGTCTCTTATGATCTTAACTCAAATAGACACCTCAAGTTTACACTCAACGACCAAGTGACAAGGCAAATCTTATTCATGAAGTGAAATCTTAACTCACCACTTAACCTCGCAAACTAGCAACTGCAGGAAAATAAACTTATCCCGGTTACATTTGGCGAACTAGCGATAAAAGGCTTTCACCAGTTCCTAGAACATTTTTTACTTCTGCCAATATATCTAGTGATTACGCGACCCATCTTCACTGAATCACCAATCATTTTGGATCACCACCATTTCATTTCATGAATGAGTGAAAGACATTGAATTTTGTCAGGCTGCTACCTTATTTATCCAAACCGCTAAGACCTTAGACCCCACCTGGGCCCACTTTATGCCACTTGTCATTACCTCATTCACAGCTCATGCTCGATCACACCAACACAAGACCCACTTTCTGTAAGCCTTATAATCAGATGGTAGGCATAAGATCTCATAGCTCTGACAAAACTCATGACAACTTACACCGATCGTAGATCTTGTCCTTGTCACTGATCTCTCTGACAATGACCCCAACTTGCCACATCATCCATGTCGACCAATAAAATTTGAACAATCTTGCACCACCTAGGAAATGGCCCCACTAAGAACATTAAGCCACCTAGAAGATCGGATAGCTGGCGCAAGATCTGAAAGGCTCAAAAGATTCTATGTGCTTACATGCCAACCGTCGATTAGGAATCCTTTGATTGAGATACTGGGCTTGCCTAACAACACGTCCAACTCACACAATGTGGACCAATCACAGTACAATAAATCAGCATATCAGACAGATGGACCCATCGAAAGAAAAGGTTATGTCACACAAAAGAATCAATGGTTGTCTCAAAATCTCATACGTCTGACACATCTCATAAGAATTTATGCCCATCGTTGATTCACTACAAGTTTCAGGACCCTGTAACAAGCCAGCAACCTAGGTCCCACTGAGAACTACCAATGTGTCAAAACATGGACCAATAAGATGTCACCATTTGTGCATACGTGTCACTGGACCCACCTATTTGAGAAGCTCTGTCATAAAGGAGAATTAATGATTAGCGTAAGATCTCAAGCCTCTGACAAAGTCAATGAGAACTTATGCCAACCGTCAGATTGAGATGTTGTCAGAAGACCGGGCCCAGGAAAATATTAAGCCAGAACATAAGAAAAATTAAAGCGCAGGACTTAAGCTTTTAGGAAAAATTAGGCGTTGAGGACCTTAGGAAATATTAAAGGCCGTCGGGGTATAAAACCTTTAGTCGCAAGATCACATAACATGGGAAAAGTTCATGCGATCATGCGACAAAGGGGACAATGATATAAGCACATGTGAATTAGGACCTTTAAGTGGCATGATTAAAGTAACATGAAATTAGAACAAGGCCAGGGTTTAACAAAGGGTTTTTGAACATAATGACTAGATTTTCAAAAAATTTGAACTAAGGGCTTATGCCAGAGGCATGAAAAACATTGCAGAGACCAGGGGAAAAAGCTAAAGCCATGAAATTTTTTGCACATGCTAACAATGGCTCTGTCTGGGGATGTATGCCTCCTGCAGGTGTAGCAAGGATCTAGATCTCTGGGATAGCGGACCACGCTCAAACAAAATATAGGGACCACAAAAATTGGCAACCAAACTAGGGAAAGAAACACACCACAGGAAAGGGAAATATCTACAAATATTTACAAAATTTTACAAATTTACTCAGTGGCCCCTGGCCACCAAAAGAAAATCAATGACCCTCCTAAGTCAAAAATCTGATTTTCATCTTCATATGTGACCAGACACTTGAAGTTATCTTGATCACCTTGCTGACAACATACATGAATATTCATGGGCTAAAAATTGAAAATGTACTGATCACTACCCATGTTTTTCCAGTCATGGCTGTTACATTTATGTTCATACTCCAAGAAGTAAGGAACATCATTTACTTCCTCTTGATGATTGAAAAAAATAAAAATTTTATCTAGTAATGCATCAAAGAATGTGACATATTGATTATCATGCATTACCATATAATTACCTAGCTAAAAAGGACTTGGATCATTTGATTTGTCTTCATGAATTGCTTCAGCCACTAAGCAACTTGGTTCCTCCCTGATGTCATCATGAACTAGATCATGAACCAAGTGAAGGTCAATTTCATAGACATTGTGACAGGGGAGCAATTGATCTACATAGTCATGTGCATCAAAAAAAATTCTGGCCCAATTATTGAACACAAGGTCCTCAATATTGTCACCATCACTATCATATTTAGCAAAAGAAGGAAAAGGGTTTGAACAAGGAACTTGTTCATCAATAGAATTCCTATGACAGGAGAACACACTATCATGTCCTTCAACCTCTTCTCTTGCAGAGTCATTACATGAGGAGAACTATAATATACATGGGTCCTCAGGGTCACTTTGAACACTGGCCTCATTATCAATGTCAAAGGATAAATCATAGGGGAGCTACAAATCAAAATCCACAATAGGTGCATACCTTTGAGATTCTTCAGCCAGAAGTGGTGAAATCTCCTCACTGCTTGGTGGACTTTGGGCCATACTTTCATCTTCCTTAGCTTCACCCCTATTGTAAACATCTTCCTTGTCCAAGACAAAAATAGAGACCTCTGGCCTTAGACCATCTTGCATGGATAAACCAATGCAGGAATCATCATCTGCATCATATTCATTTTCTTTCCACTCACACAAAACATCATCAAACCGGGACAAGAAACAAGAACTCTGATATTAAAAAGAAGAAAAATCTGCAGACAAATTGGAAACATTATCACTCTTAGATCCATCTTCAGCACTCTCACATGCACTGACCTCAAAATCAGCCTCATAGTCAACACCTTCCACATAATGAGAATCAACATCAGAACCACTGGTCTCCTCATGATCAACATAAAGAGAAGCCAATGCCCTCAACCTCTTGTCCCCCAATAACTACCAGTTCTCAGCTTTTAAGGACATAACCCCAAGTGCATCCTCAAGCCTAAGGATATCATCACTAAGTATCCAATCTCTGACACATATATAATACTCTTTCCACAATGCATCAGACCAACTGGTTGACTCATGAAAACAAAGATCCAAGAATAAACCAATGAACTTAGGTTCTAAAAACTCAACATCATCAGGAAGCTCATTATATACATCCCAAAATCTATCATAGAAAAAAGATATGGATAGATCCCTTCTACATCCTACTTTCAATCTCATCAATGACAAGCAATCCCTAAGGATGCCTTACTCAAGGAAAGAAAGCTCCTCATCAAGCTTACCCATCAGACCTAATGCAATACTTCCATACAATTTTGCAGAGATGCAACTGAAAACTTGAAGTATGCAAACCTCTACTCACTCCTTATCCTTTTCTTAGTGCTTGTCCACTTAATAAGGAAACATTTCAGATCTTTGAGAAATACTTGAGAGTTTTGTAGCAAAAGACTTTGTTACTGGAAGGTAGGGCAGATTTAGAGCTCACCATGTAGCTCCATCAAATTCTTTGTTGTGTAGAGTCGCCACCTCCTTGAAGAGGAAAATATTGTTTTTCTTTGTACCTCTTATAATCAACCAAAACTACACCAGGATATCACACTGTCTATCAGGAACTGCACTGATCAAATAGAGACATCAGAGCCACCACTCAACAATTATTGAGAAGATGTTAGCAAATGCTTTATTTTTATATCTAACTCTTTCCAATGGCCTCCCCAGTAGAGTCACCATTTTGTTGGTGGTTCCCTTTGATCTTCAACTTGTAGATTTATACTTTGATGGATAACTTTAATATAACTTTGACTCTATCACCACTCCAAAGTCTACAAGGAAGAGGGCCAATCAACAAGGATTAGAGGATATCCTTCTACACTTTGAGCCTTAATACTCAAGCAAGTGTACATTTGATTCACTTCTTGAAAGGAATCCCTAAATGTTATACCAATATACTCTTTACTAACTAATTTAAAGATTTGATCAGTTGAATTTGTGTGTGTGTGTGTGTGTGTGTGTGTGTGTGTGAAGATGATGGACTGCCTCCAAAAAATAGATCAGTGCCTTAACCAGGGCATAGAGTCACCTTATAGCATACATCAACCGAAGACCCTAACTCAAACACACTTGAATTTAGGATAAGTGCTTTGCCTATTATCCCTCTCACTCACATACCAGGACATCAAATTCTCATCAAGCCATGAACTCACTAAAATTACCTAAAAGACTTTAATCCTAACTTTGTTAGGAACTCAAAGATAATCTCAAAATACTCTTTGTTTACCATATACTAACCCACTTTGTGAAGTTAACATATATGATCTCAAGAACAAAACAAAAAGACATACACCACTATGAGATTGAAATTCAACTATATTCTCATTAAGACTTGTAGAATCAATACATTATCAGACAACAAAATGCCAAAGAAATAGACCCAAAATCCAGGCTCTCTTTACTCAGTATAATACCATCAACAACAACCAGGGACCAAAGAAAGTTTTGGAACCCGCACTAAGTCAAAAATTCTACAATATATACCCCCTAGTCATCTTGGGAAGCCAAAATAGGTTGTAGTAAGCTACGAATGACTAGGGTTAGGGTTTCACCCACCAGACCCACTAGAAATAGACACAAATTTATTACAGGGGAAGAAACCTAGGAAACAAGGAGAAAGAAAATCTCAGAGTGATCCATAATCATGAGAATCTCACTGTGAAGGTACTGAGAACCACAAACACATCCAAAATGTCAACCCTTCAGTCACCTGCAACATGCCTTGAGCACAAAACCACATAGTACAAACCCCTGCAAATGATCATGGCACACCCTGGACCACACCGCAACAGCAAACAGATCATCTCCCACCAGCTCCAGTCACTTCTGCATTGAATTCTAGTCCTTTTGGTCGCAGGACAGCCCTCACAAATTTGAATTTGAAAAAAAATGGTCAATTTCAAGCGCCAGTAGAGAATCGGGGCTCATAAATTAAATCTCGGCCAACTTTATATCGCAACCGTCTGATCTCTCCCTTTCACGGTCTCTTATGATCTTAACTCAACCAGACACCTTAGGCTTACACTCAGTGACCAAGCGACAAGGCAAATCCTATTCACGAAGTGAAATCTTAACTCACCACTTAACCTTGCGAACTAGCGACTGCAGGAAAATAAACTTATCCCAGTTACATTTGGCAAACTAGCGACAAAAGGCTTTCGTTAGCTCCCAGAACATTCTTTACTTCTGCCAATATATCTAGTGATTATGTGACCCTTCTTCACTAAATCACCAATCATTTTGGATCACCACCATTTCATTTCATGAATGAGTGAAAGACATTGAAATTTGTCAAGCCGCTAAGACCTTAGACCCCACTTGGGCCCGCTTTATGGCACTTGTCGTTACCTCATTCGTAGCTCATGCTTGGTCACACTGACATAGGACCCACTTTTTGTAAGCCTTATAATCGGATGGTAGGCGTAAGATC
Source organism: Chamaecyparis obtusa (assembly GCA_027943335.1). Taxonomy (NCBI): domain Eukaryota; kingdom Viridiplantae; phylum Streptophyta; class Pinopsida; order Cupressales; family Cupressaceae; genus Chamaecyparis; species Chamaecyparis obtusa. The sequence continues at coordinate 222,537 of BSBK01008566.1, read as the reverse complement.
TCATAGATCTGACAAAACTCATGAGAACTTACGCTGACTGTTGATCTTGTCCTCATCACTGATCTCTCTGACAACAACCCCACCTTGCCGCATCATCCACATTGACCAATAAAATTTGAACAATCCTGCACCACCTGACAAATGGCCCCACTAAGAACATTAAGCCACCTGGAAGATCAGATGGCTGGTGCAAGATCTAAAAGGCTCAAAAGATTCTATGCGCTTACATGCCAACCGTCGATTAGGAATCCTCTGATTGAGATACCAGGCCCACCTGACAACACGTCTAGCTCAGACAATGTGGACCAATCATAGTACAACAAATCAGCATATCTGGTAGATGGACCCACTGAAAGAAAAGGTTATGTCACACAAAAGAATCAATGGTTGTCTCAAAATCTCACACGTCTGACACATCTCATAAGAATTTATGCCCATCGTTGATTCACTTCAAGTGTTAGGACCCTTTGACAAGCTGGCAACCCAGGTCCCACTAAGAACTACCAACGTGTCAAAACATGGACCAATAAGATGTTGCCATTTGTGCATACATATCACTAGACCCACCTATTTGAGAAGCTCTGTCATAAAGGAGAATCAAGGACTGGCGTACGATCTCAAGCCTCTGACAAAGTCAATGAGAACTTACGCCAACTGTCAGATTAAGATGTTGTCAGAAGACTGGGCCCAGGAAAATATTAAGCTAGAACATAAGAAAAATTAAAGCGCATGACTTAGGCTTTTAGGAAAAATTAGGCGTTCAGGACCTTAGGAAATATTAAAGGTCGCCAGGGTATAAAACCTTTAGTCACAAGATCGCGTAACATGGGAAAAGTTCACGTGATCATGCGACAAAGGGGAAAATGATATACACATGCGAATTAGGACCTTTAAGTGGCCTAAATAAAGTAACATGAAATTAGAATAAGGCCAGGGTTTAACAAAGGGTTTTTGAACATAATGGCTAGATTTTCAAAAAATTTGAACTAAGGGCTTATTCTAGAGGCATGAAAAACATTGCAAAGACCAGGGGGAAAAAGCTATAGCCATGAAATTTTTTTCACGTGCTAATACTCACTATCTATGATTACTAAAACAACATGCTAAAACAACGTAGGTTATCAGTCAAAGATTGAAAACATCATGGATTTTTTGAAAACATTGTGGGTTTTCGACACTGGCAGATTTTGAAATATTTCCAATAGGCCCTAAAACTTGGATATCTTTGGATTTTCCAATTCAACACATGTGCTTTGGACTGGGGCAAGGTGACACATCGAAGAACACAGGGCAGGACACAAACCAAGAAACTTACAAGGAAATAGGCCATTTTCATAAGATTTTGTTATGACTGGAAAATGGGCTAACAGTGGCTCTGGTTGGGGATGCATGTCTCTTGCAGGCATGGCAAGAATCCAGATCTCTGGGAAGAAGCAGACCAATCCATAATCACATTCCTTATTACTCCAAAAATTCTCAAAACTCAAAACCCCAAGGCTCTGAAAAATTCTAACTAACACTACTGCTGAAGCAAAGCAACTATACAAACATTTACATAACTAAAACTGCTAAACCACGCCAATCATTTACCTCTATCAAACACTTGGTCCTCATCCCTCTGCATAGAGATGACCCTGGAATTTTTCCTTTCATGTACATGGTCCAACTCATGAAAACTCTTAACAGGCAAATCGACAAGAATGTAATAAGTGTATTCATCTTTGCTCAATGTATGAGGATCAAAATCTATCTTATCATACCAGACTACCTAACACATACACTCCTCAGAATCAAGAGTCACCATTTTGTTGGTGTTCTTTTTCCCCAAAGGTCAGCTTGGCATCAGGATTGACAGGACTAGTGTAACATTCACTCAACACTCCAAAACTGACAGGAAAAAGGGCCAACTCACAAGGATCAAAGAGAGATCCTTCTACACTTTGAGCTCCACATCACTCTAAAAAATTTCTAGCATGTTGATAGGCAGACTCAAAGTTTTCCCCACTGAACTTCAGTAAAACTTTTATAATATTTAGGGGAATGAAGTTTGGGTAACTAGGTATACCAACAAAATTCACAGCCGGGTAACCTCTTAAGTAAAAATTTCCTTTAATACCCATGACCTAACAAATCTTTTCAAAGGAGTAAAACCATTTACCATTGAAATTCTTGAAACTTAATTTGAAAAGTCCTTTGAAACCGCTACACACTTAGAAAAGGAGAAACACCTGGAACACCTCCTGAATGCTAATGCCTTCTTCTCAAATAAGTGCAGTCCCAACAAAACTGCACAACTAAGGTTCTTTAGCATAGAGTCGCCATCTCTCTTCAGAGGACACAAACTTACTGATCTATCTTGAAACTTCAATAGACTTTGAGCACTCCCACAGCAAAGCCACATGTAAATCAATCAGCAAATCCAGGTAACACACTACAAATCTGAAAAGCAATTCTCAGATTGGAAAGCATATGAGACTCTTCCCCAAATGAAAAACAACAAGACTCTGGGATGATCCAGCCAAGCAAGGAAGCTTGCTGTCATTTACTTCTTTCCCCAGTAGAGTCACCATTTTGTTGGTGTTCTCTTTCCCCAAAGGTCAGCTTGGCATCAGGGTTGATAGGGCTAGTGTCACATTCACTCAACACTCCAAAACTGACAGGAAAAAGGGCCAACTGACAAGGATCAAAGAGAGATCCTTCTACACTTTGAGCTCCACATCACTTAGGTGGGTGTACCTCATCTGCACACACATATTACCTTGTGTCACACTACAAGCCTGCAAGTAACTGACTGTGGAATGATTTTCAAACTCTTCTAGATATCCAGTACCTCAATAAAGCCAATATCTCATGCAATAACCCAACTTGCATGGAGTGAGTATGAAAACTAGAGACCTACACTAACAACTTGAAAGGAAAAGGGTGGAACTAAAAGGAAATGATTTGAAAATGAGTTTGAAGGGATCCCTGAGATACCCTAAGTCTCTAATAGACCAGTGCCTTGTCCAATGGGCCACCGAGTCAAATACCCTACTGCAAGAGACAGCTATGAAACAAGAAAACAATAGATTCAATGTGTTGATGCCTGACATCAATCACACACCATGACCAAACCTCAACTTAGTACCCACCTATGCATTCAAATATGTTATTATCCATCAAAGGATTTTGACCCTCCCCTTAGAAGAGACCTATGAACAGATAACACATTAACTAGCATCCACTAGAAGACAAACCTGAAATATCCTTGACACTTCAGCTCATACATACATGAACACTAACTCTGAACCAGTTATCCCTACGAAGACAACTCCACTTGCAAACACTTAGGCAATGCAAACAGACAAATCAAACACCCTTGATGTATGATTAATGATTCAAAATTCAAATGGAGATAGCTTGGTAACAGTAAGAATGTATTAAATTCTCATACATAAGACAAATCAATTCTAATATGCATTATATTCTCAGAACCAGCAATGGAAACAGAACACCCTATATGTAGAGAGAAGGAGAAATCTATAGGAAATGGACCCTTCACTGGAACCAATTCTCTTCAAAAATTTGCAAAAGAAGGAACCCATACAAAGTCAAAAGATCGACTACATATACCCCTAGCTGCCTTGGAATTCTCAGAGAGAATGCAACAAGCTATGGATAGCTAGGGCTAGGGTTTCACCCACCCAACCTGCTTAAACAGTCACAAAATTCATTGCAAATACATCTCGAGCCAAGACTGTCCTTCACCAGGTACAAAACCTCCTTTGCAGTTAACCACATAGACCCTGGACCACACCGCAAATAGCAAACTAGTCATTTCTTCACCGAATAGGGTTTTTTCTGCATTCAATTCCATAAATTTGGTACATTCTAGTGCTGGAAGCTCTCAGAGAAATTTGAATTTGAATACCAACGACCACTTCTATGGTGCCTACAGAGAAACAATGGCCCACATTTAAACCTTCATCAACTTTATATCCCTGTCATCCGATCAATCTCCTCTCACAGGCTTTACATCTTAACATTCATCTTCAGTGGCGCAGTCGCATGGTTACCAACCTCACTGCCATAGGGAACTAGATTTCATGTTACGTCTGGTCGCATGATCGCAAGGCACCAAACTAACCCTTGCAATCATGCGACGATAGCTTTTTAACTGTGCAAAGCGATCACAAACCCCATGCAAAGTCCGCGGCCACTAGACAGCACCCAACCAGAAACCAACACGCTAGCGCCAAGGACCCACCTTTAATTTCACAACAACACAACTCAACAGTTGTCGCATGATCGCATAACCAGAAAATGGGTTATGCAAACATGCGACAACCCGCAAATGTTAACTCGGCCCTGCCAACAACTGCCAGACCCTAGACCTGGGCCCACCTGCCATGTGTCACACCACCATTCGTTGATCCACGCCCAGTCATACTGACATGACCCACCAACCATAAAACTTTGAAATGAACGGCTGGTGTAAGATCTCATGGCTCTGACAAATCACATGAGAACTTACGCCGACCATTAGATCAATCCTTGTCACAGACCCTTCTGACAATGACCCCACCTCTGAGCACATCCACGTCGACCAATAGGAACACAACAATGAAGCACCACATGGCATATGGTCCCACTCACACAACAGGCAGCCTGGCAAAATGGAATAAAATCCAACGGATGGCACATGATTGCAAAGGCTTGGAATATTCCTTGCAATCATACACTGACCGTTAGATTAAAGCTTTCAACGCGGGCGCCCCCTGACATAAGCCAAGTCATCACCATCTCCACAACAAAAGCCAACGGGCCCACCTACCAAAATGCCAACACACTGCCATGGACATGTGGTAAGTGGTCACATGATTGCAAAGCCAAAAACTAGGCTATGCGACCATGCAACAGCCTATCACAAGTTGCCACATCATCGCCTCTGGGATCACTGCCAAAGAAGCCCTACCCTTTTTAAAGGATCGGACGGTTGTTGCGAAAGCGCAAGAAATAAACCTCATGCATCTTCACCATGCGAACTTGCGGCAAGCATTGATCCTGTCCAAACTTTAACCGTGCAAGAAGCATGAGAAGACACAAACTGCCAAGCATTCAGTGACTACATGACTGTGGAAAACTTAACCGCCAGCCAAGTCGCCGGATGCTAGGGACTTAACTGTCAGGATTTAGTGACAAGGAGAAAATCGCAAGTCGCCAGGTCGCCAGAAGAAGACTAACCGCCAAGCAGCTGAACAAAATGAAGAGCTAGGACCATGCGGACGGGTGGCAGGTGATCACATGATCGCATGTCAGAAAAGTTTGACATGCGGCCATGCGACAGCAAATCAGGAAAAGCTTTTGAAGGCCCGGGCCCACCTGTCATTGCACTTGCACACTTAAGGTAAGCCGGCAGACAGGGAACTAGTGCGAGGTCGAAAACACATAATGTTTTTGGTGAAAGAGGATCAAAAACACAAAAAAAATTTGACACATCAACAGATAAGCGCACAAAGCTGGAAGACAAAGGGTCGAAAACAACGTAGGTTATCGGTCAAAGATCAAAAACATCATGGATTTTTTGAAAATATTATGGATTTTCGACACTGTGGCAGATTTTGAAATATTTCCAACAGGCCCTAAAACTTAGATATCTTTGGATTTTCCAATTCAGCACGTGTGCTTTGGACTGGGCAAGGTGACACATCGAAGAACACAGGGCAGGGCACAAACCAAGAAACTTACAAGGAAATAGGCCATTTTCATAAGATTTTGCTATGACTGGACTATGGGCTAACATACTGCATCCCTCACAGTGATGCCTTCTCTAACAACTCTTCACACAGCAGTGATCCACAATTCAAAAAACATAAAAAATGATGGTGACCTATTAAAACACAATGTCCTTCCTTCTTTCCTAAGATTTTTGCGAACTAGTTCAAAAAACTACATGTACCAATATGGCTGCCAAGTTTAGAAAGCCATGCAGTCACAACTCAAATCTTCAAAAAATGAGATCAGTTTATGAAGCACACCAAATGATGATTTGCAGATATGACCACCAATCTTTTCATCGTCAGACCAAGGTACTACACATTGAGATGGAAAGAAACAATCACATGATTAAAAGAGACATGAGGTGAACCAGCATTCAATCGGTCTTCTCAAATATTGATTGTAGCTGAGAGATAATGGTACCATATTTGGAAGATCAAGACATTAATAGGCATAGGAAACGAACCTCGCTCTGATACAAAAATTGTGTATGAACACAAAAGGAGGAAAAAAACCTCTATAATTTTTAATTATAAAACAACACTAAAACAATCACACAATTTGTTTCATTTTACACAAGCCTACTCTACCCTTTCAATCTTACTGGCCTACAATATTTACTTACTCGTTTCACAAAATCTGGAATAGTTACTAACATTAACAATTATTGATGATCTAAAATCTTACCCAGCTCTAAATTAGATAAAAACTGCTCGGTAGGATTATATTCTAGAAGCATAATCCTTGACTATTATTTGTTGCTTCTGCATCGCACACTAAATGAAACTGGAATCAAAATGGTCTTGTAGGTAGATAAATGGTAGTGTAAGGGCACCCAGTAGAGAAATGGCTTTGATTGTTTCGAAGTATAATCCTTCTTGGTACATGTCTGGCAATTGTGTGCGAATGAACAGGATTGGAGTTCTCATTGGAGGTGATTTTACTAAAACTTCCTTTCTATGTAACATTTCTTCTGTAGCAAGAGATCGTAAATAAACTTTTGTCTATTTTCTCAAATCTTTTTCTCAAGAAATCGAAGACTAAGTTTTACTAATATGTGATTTAGATTTCTTTAAAAAAAAATTCTACATGCGATAAGTCGTTAAAGATTTTGCTAAATATTTATCTCAACAAATCGAAAACTAAGTTTTACTCGCCAGTGCTCTAAATTTCTTTGAAAATCAGTTCTCTGTGTTGGAAGTCCATTTTGCTAAACATTTTTTTTTTAAAATTAAAGACTAAGCTTTACTCACCTGTGCTTAAAAATTCTTGAGAATATATTTCCATGTTCGAAGTCATTAAAGATTTTGCTAAATATTTTTCTCAAGAAATCAAAAACTAAGTTTTACTAATCCGTGCATTAAATTTCTTTGAAAATTTGTTCTCCACGCTGGAAGTCGTAAAGATCTTTCTAAACGTTTTTCACAAAAAATATCAGACAAAGTTTTATTACTGTGTGCTTTAAATTACTTCTAAAAATCTGATTTCCATGTTGGAAGAACAAACAAAGATTTTGCATTTAAAATTAATCTTTCCCTAAAATCTTGTTTGTACAGGAATAGTTACAAGGGCAGCAGAAAGATTACTGGAAGTGAGCGGAGGATCGACGATCCACATATTCACGTACATTGGTCTGCAAAATTATATTTTCAGGTACACTTTACATAATGGAAGAAATGAAGTGCAAACAGAGCTCGCATCGAGAGAAAGCTATAATGTCCCCTTTCTTTTGATCTGTGACTCTGCAGCACTAAGTGACTGTTCTGTCCGCAGTTAGATAGTGAGTTTTTCTATTAGTGGAAGAATAGGGCTCAATCATAGAATAAAGGCAACTATATTTTTTTTCCTTTTTAATTGGAACAAGGCAGTTGTGTCTGTCAGATGAATAAACAATTCAGTCTTTAGTTAAAGGGTCTACTGGGTTAAGGAAGAGCATAGAAGCACAGAAGATAAGATATAATCCATGATCTAGTGGCTAATGAGGAAAACGCTATCAGTGCATTTCGTAACCTGCAATTTAAGTATTTCCAAATCAGCAAAAGTTTCACCTCTCTGTCAAAGAATAGATTTTTTCCAGTTCCGTATCTAAGTTAACAATCAACCACCCCCAATGAATGGTATAGATTTATAAAATTCTATAATCTAAAAAGACCTTTGAAATAGAAAAATAATTCTTGAGAAAGGTATATTTGGTCCATCACACACTAGAATTTCACTAAAAATGTTAAATCTAAATCTAAGAAAAAGTCATTTGCATCATCACCATTGAATATTTAAAATGGTTGCTTATATTTAAATATCCTAATTTTGATAAATTGTTGAAAAAAAAAATCTATCACAGATTATAAGAAAAATATATTACATTCAGCGAGGATAGGAAAACCAAAGTGAACACAATGGAGAGCAAGAGCATTGTCTACTTTACTTTTGGCTCACTCACATTCATTGTCATGATTGCACTGTGGCTCAGAGCAGCGGACTAAAGAGTAATTACTATGCAGCCCGAGAGAAGAGGAAATTGTGAAGGAGTATGTCTATAATATGTATCAAGAACATGGCAATACTGTTGTTTCCTGTCTCAGAGCTATTTTCCATGATTGCATGGTCGAGGTATCCTTTTGAGATCTCAATCTCTTTCACTCAGGGGTATGTTTTGTTTTTAATGGGTAAGTTGCATATTTTGGGTTTAATGGCGTGATGCTTTGAATGCAGTCTTTGTGATGCTTCGGTGCTGCTTGATACGAGTGGGAGTGTGGTGTCTGAGAAGCGCACTTGAGAAGGAATGCCCTGCAGTTGTCTCATGTGCTGACATTGTTGCTCTTTCAGCCAGAGATGGAGTCGTCATGGTGATTGAATTTTTTATCTTTGATTTGGGTTAAAATATAAACCACCAAGATCAATGCCTAAAATGCACTTCTATCTGAAAAAGGCCATTTTTCTTTCTTGGGTGAGCTTTAAATACATATGTTGTATAATCAATCTGCTATCTCTACCCTGTTGATAATGCTTCACTGAGTGATTTTAGTGATAATTGAAAACAGCGAGCAGAGATACTGTCTCAACTGTTCTATCACGATTTGGCAGAAGCATTTGTTTCTCTTTTAGGTGTGATTTCGTTTTCTCAATTTTTATTATATTGATAGATGATTTGACAATTGAACATAGAGAGAGGACCGTTGGCATTGAAAACTCAGAGGACTGTGGTAGTGATCTCCTTGGGCTAATGATGACTTCCAACAAGAAACAAGAGGGAGGAAATAAAATGAGCATGATAATAGATGAAATAATTTGAGAATGGAATTTGAAGTCATCACTGTGTTGGGTAATGCAAGTGGAGAAATTTATTTTGGTGGTGAAACAAGTGTTAGTGGTGGAACAGATTATGCTAACAGTACCGCCTTGTGGATGGTGCAGAGTATAATATCAGTAATAGTGGTTCTGGACGATAAGAGCTTGGATTTGGAAAGGAGAATGATTAAGTAATTCAAGGGAATGGATTTTGACAACGAAACATTACATATGCCCTCCTCGAGAGGTTGCAATGCCTCTGCAGTTGTTGGGTTGAGGATTTGTGAGAGGAAAGTAGTTAAACTAGTAATACAATCTTATTCATTTGTATTTATAATTTTTGTATGATAATTTGAACTTGTGGAGGTCTGGTTTATATATCTATCATTTTTCCCAATGTAAATGTAAGTAGACGGCTTCTATGATTTACATTTTATATTTTATTTTATTCTGAGGACAATTAGATTTGAATAAGTCATACTTAACACTACATTTCCATCGACCCAAAAACCCTTGATTCAGAGAAGGTTCTGTAAACTTCTTGTCACATTACCTACATGGCATAGGTTTGATTCATTGCATGGCTCTCTTAAAATCTCAAAATTACTGAAAACTCTAGCATTTCCCTAATTATAAGAGCTCTACGATATCAGTAGCCTGTAGCAGAACCTCCCTGTGCAATGGCTTTGTGCTATACAATATCAAAACTTTCCCCAATGATATTTTTTTAGATTAGTCCAACTAGGGCAGTGCTCAAAATAATTATGTGTTGGGAGTGTAACAAAATGTTACATATGATATTGGTGTCTTCGTGATAGAACAGGTTGTGGACTTCAATGCTCTTTAGGTGTACATAGAGATAGAAATCAAATTTATCATTAATTACATGTCCATTGTTGTTATATTACAAAACATATTTTAAAAGATATATTAATTATATGCCTATACAGCATATAGAATGCACCATTAATTATGTTGATTAATTATTAAACACGTTGTTATAGTATGTTAATGTAATCCCTAACTACTGATTGTGGCATTCTATATGCTGCACTGTTAGACTCAGTAGCTAGATTAACATACCACTAAAGCGTGTTAAGTAATTAATAAGCATGAACAGGTTGTGGACTTCAATGCTCTTTAGGTGTACATAGGGATAGAAATCAAATTTATCATTAATTACATGTCCATTGTTGTTATATTACAAAACATATTTTAAAAGATATATTAATTATATGCCTATACAGCATATAGGATGCACCATTAATTATGTTGATTAATTATTAGACTAGTTATTAAACACGTTGTTATAGTATGTTAATGTAATCCCTAACTACTGACTGTGGCATTCTATATGCTGCACTGTTAGACTCAGTAGCTAGATTACCATACCACTAAAGCGTGTTAAGCAATTAATAAGCATGGTCAATAGTACATTCGATATGCTACACAGAGGTTGCTATTTTATTCTACACTATCTTTCTTTAGCTAAATTTTCCTTAAAATAGAATAAGTGTTTGACAGAATGTCATTGGTTTTAAAGTGCAGATTTCAATTATATTTTTTGGTTCTTGTCAGTGGTGTTAGAGCAGTTGTTTGTCACAACATACATAACATAAAAATAATAATTATATAACAGTTTGCAATTTATGAGTTCTCATATAATGGGCTGGACAGCATTATTCAAAATTCCTATTATCAGAATGTTGTATAAAAATCCTAATTAGAAGCAATATGATAATGTTCTAACCTCCAATGCAGAAACTTATCTTTCAAAATAAGCTCACAATTCCCCAAACCGGTCGCAGGAGTTTCCATAACACATTAATTTGATCTGACAGAGATTAATGAATTTAATGCATTTAACGAATTTAAATCTAAAAGCAGGGCAATGGTCTCACAAATCCACCAGGAGCTATCGTGGCTTTTTTTTCCAACAAGAAACAAGAGGGGGGAAACAAATTGAGCATGAGTAAAGATAAATAATATCAAAATCGAATTTGAAGTCATCACTGGGTAACGGAAGTGAAGAAATTGATTTTGGTAGTCGAACGAGAAGAGCTTGGTTGTGGAAAGGAGAATGACAATACTGACATAATGGGTTTAGAAAAGTGTTCGACAAGAAAATGTGAGTAATTCAGAGAGAGTGGATTTTGACAACCAAACATGACATATGCCCTCCTCGAAAGGTTGAAATGATATTTGTGGCAGAGGAAAGTAGTTAAACTAGTCTCATTCATTTGTATTTATAATTTCTTAATGATAATTTAAATGCATGTAGAAGGCTATGATTTACAATATTTTTTATTTTATTTCATTCTAAGAACAATTAGATTTGAATAAATCACTACATTTCCATGGACACAAAAACCCTTGATTCATGGACCCAAAAATACTTGATACAGAGAAAGTTCCTTGCATGGCATAGGATCTATTCATCGCATGGCTCTCTTAAAATCCTGAAATTACTGTAAGCTCTACCTTTTCCCTAATCCTAAGAGCTCTAGTATATCAGTAGCCTTTAGTAGAACCTCCATGTGCAATGGCTTGGTGCTATACTTATAATGGTTAGATGCCTTCATATCTTCATTCTAATCAGCCACTTTAAAATGATCTATACAGATCTTATACATTTCTGTTACTTAGTTCAGCCTCATTTCGCCCCAAGGTAGCAGGTAAGCCAACAAACTACTCACACACACTCCGCCAAAGACTTCCGCACCGTGAGCACATATGTTAACGAGCATGGATTAGTTTTAAGTGACCAAACATTGCCTTCTTTCAATTCTCTTGGTTCATGCATGGGATCCTTGTAATATCCAACGCAAATTATCCAATTGTATCCTTTTATATGTATATATGTTATTCATACATATATTATGGTTACTTATCACTATGACATTCAATATTCCACTGGGGATTGGCTTTATTGATAAGCTATAAGATGTGGGTTATGCACAAAGTAGCAAAATAAAATGAAAGTTGCAAACTACAAGAAAATGGAGGGGCATATTCACATACTATACATGAGCTAGCTACTGGGTAATCATACTCTACGGTGTAAGGGTTTACAATATGTTTGAATAATGATCTTGGCATGTCCTCTCAAGAACTTTAATGGGCATTCAACAGACAAACAGGGTATCGATTTCAAGAATAAATCCCTAATGTAGTGAAACTCTTTTTACAAACCCGTCTTACTAATCGAAAAAATTTAGGATTTAACAGTGGATGCGGAACTAAATCGTTACAAAAGCAATTTGGACATAATTATTTGATACATACCTGCCAATATGATTGAAGCTCCCAGTCTTTTTCTTTCTTGCATTTCTCCCATTGATGAGTATTTCAATGTCCCTGCAATATCAATTTCCCATTCTTCCTTTTCCATAGTCCAGCTAGGCATCAATCGGGCCCTCTGGAACTACATACAACAGAAGCACGAGCATTAAAAAAGCATTTAAAGCCAATTCACCATGAAGCAGAGCACTTATTCAGGGCTTCCCCATAATTCAACCCAGAACACTCACACGCAAACCCATTAAAACACAACAATTCTACCATCGCACATTAAAATGACACCCTCTCAACATGCATTTCCAATCAACCAGAATGTTAAACATTCTTTTCCCCTTCCTTTTAGCTACACCTCAATTTTGAAAATTAAACATTCTTTTCCCCTTCCTCATTTTCATCGCCATCGACATCGACAGTTGAACAATGCTACCCACTTATAGCTCCGAATTGAGTGAGCTTAGAGTCCTGAATTTATCACACAGTGCTGCCACAGATAGAAGATCTCTTCTTGCATGAAAATAGTTTGAATGGGACATTCCCTTATTTTGTTGGGCGTTTGGAGTCTCTGATCAACTTCACGATTGGGAGTCATCATCTGCAACTTAACGCGGATGGAGATCTTGGATCTGTCCCAGAATGATCTTTCCGGCGATATTGCTACCATTTTGATGGCTCTGTCAAATTTCATGAGAACATTGAGTTATCCATTGGCAATCAGCTTGAAGGCAGTGTTCCAAATGAAAGTGGAAATCTCATATATCTGAGTCTTCTTCAATTGCAAGACAATCGGCTTACCGGAAAGATACCTTCTCAGATCGGGAAGCTGCCTCACTTGAGTAACTGATGTGGTTGGTTGCCCCAGAGTTTGGGCACATATTCCAAGACTGCAAATCTCTACAGTATCTCCAAGACAAGATTTCTCCTGCAATTGGCCAAGCGAAGAATCTAACAATCTGCAAAGTTTCTAAAATAGTCATGCCCATATAAAACTGTTGAAAAATGGAGCTTCTGCAACAGTAACATGTTTTTAAATTCAACGGTACAATGTTTGTTTTCTGTTGATTGGTAACGTTATCTTTTTTTAAATTCTGAATGCTTTTGTTGAAAAGTGGAGCTTCTGCAACGGTAACATGTTTTTATATTCAACGGTACAATGTTTGTTTTGTGTTGATTGGTAACGTTATCTTTTTTAAAATTCTGAATGCTTTTTTTCTCAACATTAATATGGAATGCTTTTTTGACACTAAATATAAAATAACAAACTTTCAAAGTTTATTTTTAAACTATTCATTCATCTATTCAAATGAATTTTTTTTAGAAAATAGACTAAAATCAATTAAATATTTTTCTAATAAAAAAATTTTAAATAAATTAGTTAGAATAAATTTAGAGATAAATATTAATTTTAAAAAATTAATTAAAAAGGAAAGGTGGTGACGCTTAAAGTTTTAATAAACTTTTTTATTGGTTGGAAATTATTAAATCTAAAACATTCACAAAATTAACTAAGTCTAAATTTCAATAAATTATAATTGAGTTGATAAATTAAAATCAAAATATATAATTGTACAATTGATGCAACAAATATATTTTAAATTAATATCAATTTGTATGTTAAATAGTAAATTATTAAAACCAAAAATATTTATGCATTTCTTACATAGCATACATATAAAACTTTCTATAAAAGATAGTATTCCACATCACTTAGGACTTGATTTAGTTTAGCAGCAATTTGAGCCAAAGCATGGGATTTTTCAACAATACTATTTTGATTTAATTTAGTTGTAGAAAGGCAATCTCCATCATCATTAATTTTTTTATTTAATTCAACACATCAAATGTATATCATCACGAGTATTTACGATATGCACAAGTATCATGTATGACATCTACTATTTGATTATTGTATGCTAAACTAAATAAAAATCTAGTCAATATGATGGAGGTCATCCTTTCACTTGAAGTATCACATAAATATCATTTAGCATAGTCCTAAGAAACAATATGACATGTATGCACAATGAGGAAGCAAAAAGGGAAAGAAGAGAAGGTGATAACAAAAATTGTAGATACAACTTTGATTTTATCCTACTAAACTCACTCTATCAGCACAACTAGCACATCGAAGACAACGGGGTCAAATTTAGTAATGGAAAAAGATGGTGAGGCTGAAGAAGATGAAGATGCAAGAGTTGGGGCAAATGAAGTGGGAGACGGTATGCTCAATACCCTTGTTTCACCACTTTTTTTTGGTGTTATGACTGCTACAAAAGATAATGATTCTCTTATTGATGTCGATTCTTATTATTGGCGAGAAATGGAAGGAGTTTGTCCTTTGTCTCCTTCTATTAGGATTTTTTCTCCTTTCAATAAAAATGGATCTGTGGATCCAATGGATTATCTATATAATGATGATGATGATGATGATGATGATGATGATGATGATGATGATGATGATGATGAGGATGAGGATGATGATGATGATGAACTTGATATCCTTTTGGAAGTGGTTTAAAGTAGAAAAATGTTTGTTGGAGACATGGAGGCAAAAACAACTTGATAGGGGATAAGGTAAACAAGTTTTCTAGAGATGACGAGGACAAGGGTGTTGGTGTTCCTTGTTTAGGTCTAACAAAATGGTTTTTTCCTACATATTGAAATAAAATTCTATGGTGCCTTCTTCTACTCTGATGGATCAGAGGTTGTACATTAATATTTTTAAGGATGATGTTTTATCTCCTTTTATAGTGGAACATTAAGAAGGTGGTTGTCACTTCTTCATCAGAGATTGTGAGGATTTTGGAGGTGGTTGATGCTTCTTATCCAAAGATTTTGTAGTTTTCTTACAAGTTTGATGATATTTTTTTATCTTAAATATGATGTCCTTGGGCTTTCAAAGGTTCTGTAAAAGTTGGAGGATTGTGGTGTAGATATTGTTTCTTCATTGGAGCATGTTAAGAAGGATGGGCATCTTGTTATGCCTAAATTGGTTCAGGTTTTATTTTTTTAAGTTCTAACATGGATGGTTAGGGATTTGACGAAGTGTAGATATGAATAGATTTTAATGATTCTCTTTTGGATGAGTCCGGTACTTGGTTGATGTGTTCGATCAATAGGAGATTTTATAGAAATTGTCTCAATATTGATGATGTTAGAAAATGGATCTTTTGAGTTTGGAAACTTAAAGGAAAGGTTATTTTTTTCTACATTTAATAATTTTTAAATATTTTTTTTCTTTTTCTAATGAGAAGGATTGTTGTATAATTCTTCTTGGTGGCCCCTAGTATGGGTTTGAATGGTCTCTTTAAAATTGATCTCATAGTTTTGACTTGTGGAAGGAAATTTTCTAGTTTTATGTTTGGATTTATTTTCCTAGATTTCCCTTGAGGTTTTGGAACGAAAAGATTTTTTTCAATTCTATTGGGCAATATATTACTATTTATAAGATAAAATTATTTATGAAGTTGTTTTTATTTGATTGATTATGTGCACTTATGGTTCTCACCTTCTCCAATAAATTTGGGAAGTGGGTTTAACACTTGTTGAATTTTAAGACTCTTCATTATTTTTCAATCTTTTAATATAGTGGATAATGCATATGATTTCTTCTTGAAAAATAAGAACTAACAAATTGTTTAGAAAATGAAGGATCAAATACCACTTTAAGGATCACATTCCCACCTTTTGTGAGGTTCAAAAACTTGAGTGCTTGAGGGTGAATTGTGCATTGGAGTCACCAGAAGGATGTGTCATTGACTTTATGTATCTTCCTTGTTCTAAGAATATTATATTTAGGGAGGAGGTTCCTATCACTGTGATCAAGAAAAGGGCTTTGGATCATTTTTTTAAAACCATCCTAATTTTAGGCTAGTTTGTTTTCTTTAAAGCTGTTGTGTCTTGTTATTTATTTATTGTTTTTGATTGTAGGAAAAAAAGGTTTTGGGGGGACCTAAAACCCCTTACAAGTCAAGCATGAAAGATTATAGCATTAAGTTTTCTGAAAAGAAATAGGACTGGGAAAAAATTATAACATTAAGATTATAGATTCCATCATGCTCCCCTTTCCCATGCCCTGACTAAAAAAAACTCCAACTATGAGCTACACCTCTCTCCACATGCATTCTACACAACCAATAAAACATTCTAGCATTCTTAAATTGACCAGTGCAATTATCCGACCAAATGAGATGCCTATCCATAGCAATACCATTTTCCTGCAAGAAGTCAAAATAGTTCTGGAAATAATGTTGAACAAACTCATGAGAGTGAGACCTATCATAGCTCATATAAAAATGGTACTCTTTGATTATCTTTCACTCATCTTTTGTGCTATCAGGGGAATGTCTATATGTGATGTGTACAAAAATAGCAACCTGAATGGAATTGTAATATTGAGCTCGAGTCTCATTTTGGGGTTGCAATGTATAGTTCTCTGCAAAGTCTACAATAGATATAATAGTTCCAATGGGGAAAGTATCCTTACATGTCATGAATTGTTGATCCAACCATTAAGACCTATGACTACGCCTTACATACTTGTAAAAAATATTTGTCTTGAAATCTGAGATAAAATCAGCAACAATGTATTCTTTTGCAACTAACTCACATCTAGAGCCTTCACCTCCACTCTTCAATATATATTTCACTGTTTCATATACCTTTTTTTGGATGAGTGTCTTTCCAAAATTGTGTTCCAAACCCTCATGAAAACATGTCCTAAACTTGGACAAGCCACCACATTGTGAGCACTTAGCATTTAAGCAATCTTTTTTATAAAATAAATAACCATCATCTCTTTGACATAAAAATTGATCTAGCAAGTCTCTTGATGATTTGGTAAGACCACTTGCACCACAATCCTCTAGTATTTCATTAGTATGAAAAGTAGAATGAATGGACTATAATAATTCATGATGCATTGAAAACTCAACATGATATTTGCAACAACATGTATTCTGAATCTTAAGGGGTACACAATAAAATGGCTTCATAGATTAAAAAGACCTTTGTGATATTTTCAATGTTGGATGTGTCTCAAAAAAAAATTTATACAACATTGTTTGACTTACCTCCACATAATGTTTAGGATGTGGAGTGCGGTCTCGATTGCCAAATCTCAACTTCAAGACATCCTTCACATTTGGTGACACTCTTGAGTTAGCATCCCAAAATTGTTGAATTTCATCCTTGACAACATCTGTTAGCTTCTTATCGAAACGTGGAAGTCTCCTACCATAAGCCCATGTATCAATTGCATTGAAAAGATTCTTCACAACAATGGCATTTCTCTCCATTTTCTTGTTCACATGAATTTTCAATTTCACAAGCACGAGTCTCATCTTTTTCATCTTTAACAACTACACAAAAATGTGACAGTGCTCAACCAATGTCTTGTTTCCAAAAAAGTAATCATAAAGTCTTGAAGCCAACAACCTAACGGTTCTATGTGACCTCTTTCCTTCCTAATTATTTGTAATGTTCTCCTCAATTTCCATTAACCACTTAGGTGTTCTTGAAATCTCCCAATTTAATCAATCTTTATTGCAAGGGACTTCATTTCGTATATAATTTGGAGATGTGTAACGTTCATGTGGTTCTTGTGCAACATTTTCATTCCCCAAGTCTACATTTTCAATCTCCATCTGTACATTTTCATCTTCATTCCATTCATTGTCATTCCCCAAATCTACATTTTCATTCCCCAAGTCTACATTTTCATTCTCCATCTCTACATTTTCATCTTCATTCCATACATTGTTATTCACAAAATTAATTTCCATATTATTTACAAATTCAACATCCTCTTTACCTGCAACTACATTTACGGGGTCACCTTGATTAATGTTTAACATACCTTCTCTCCTTCGGTGATTTTCCATATCTTTTTCCCTATATGCTTGAATTTCTTCATCTGTCACCTTCCTCTTACGTTTAGCCTTTTGACGACTGCTGCTTCCCATAGTGAGACCACAAGTTGACAAAAAAACAAAAAATGGGGCCCCAAATCACGTATTTTTTTCTTGCAACCCGTCACAAAAGTCTAAAATCCCATGCTTCTTTGGTATGTGGGGACAGGGAATATTTTGGTCAAAGTTATACCAGGCAATAATCGGATACCTGATTTTATCAGGTACATGAAAAAATGGCAGGAGTAAATGAAAAAAATAAACTTTTATAAATAAAAATAGGTATATAATATATATAATGTATATTATATGTATACTAATGTATATAATATATATATAATATATTATATATATACTAATGTATTATATAGTAATGTATATAAAATATATATAAAGTATTATATATTAATGTATATAATATATATACTAATGTATTATATACTAATATATATATATATATATATATATATATATATATATATATATATATATATATATATATATATATATATATATATATATATATAATGTATTTGAAAAAATACCTGTACAGTTGAATGAGTAGATGTCATCATCTTTTCTAGAAACTAATAGTGGCATAAAAATTGATCATGCATTAGGACCCCTAGGAAGTCCTTATGACCCCTTTTGACACATTGGAATGCTCAAGTGTGTCCTAAGGGGTCCAACAACCCATTAGGAAACACTTGAGCATTCCAATGTGTCAAAATGGGTCATGGGGACTTCCTAGGGGTCGTAACATGTGATAAGGCATACTAGGACCCCTAGGAAGTCCTCATGACCCCTTTTGACACATTTGAATGCTCAAGTGTGTCTGAAGGGGTCGTACAACCCCTTAGAACACACTTGAGCATTGCAATGTGTCAAAAGGGGTCATGGGGAGTTCCTAGGGGTCCTAACATGTGATAAGGCATACTAGGACCCCTAGGAAGTCCTCATGCCCCTTTTGACACATTTTAATGCTCAACTATGTCTCAAGGGGTTGTAGGACCCCTTAGGACACACTTGAGCATTCCATTGTGTCAAAAGGGCTCATGGGGACTTCTTATGGGTCCTAACACGTGATAAGGCATACTAGGACACCTAGGAAGTCTCCATGACCCCTTTTGACACATTTGAATGCTCAAGTGTGTCCAAAGGGGTCATAGGACCCCTTATGACACACTTGAGCATTCCAATGTGTCACAGGACCCCTTGGCACACACTTCAGCATTCCAATGTGTCCATAGGGGTCGTGGGGAATTCTTAGGGGACCTAACGTGTGATAAGGCATACTAGGACACCTAGGAAGTCCCCATGACCCCTTTCGACACATTAGAACCCTCAAGTGTGTATGAAGGGGTCGTAGGACCCCCCAAAGACATACTTGAGGTTTCCAATGTGTTTAAAGGGGTCATGGGGACTTCCTAGGGGTCCTAACAGGTGATAAGGCGTACTAGGACCACTAGGACATCCCCATGACCCCTTTTGACACATTTGAATATTCAATTGTGTCCAAAGGGGTCGTAGGACCCCTTGGGACACACTTGAGGGTTCTAATGTGTCCATATCTAGGACCTCTAGGAAGTCCCCATGACCCCTTTTGTCACATTTAAATGCTCAAGTGTGTCCAAAGGAGTCGTAGGATCCCTTGGGACACCCTAGAGCATTCCATTGTGTTCATAGGGGTCATGGGGACTTCCTAGGGGTCCTAACGCATGATAAGGCATACTAGGACCCCTACGAAGTCCTCATGACCATTTTTGACACATTTGAATGCTCAAGTGTGTCAGAATGGGTAGTAGGACCCCTTAGGACACACTTGAGCATTCCAATGTGTCAAAAGGGCTCATGGGGACATCCTAGGTGTCCTAACACATGATAAGACATACTAGGACCCCTAGGAAGTCCCCATGACCCCTTTTAAAACATTTGAATGCTCAAGTGTGTTTGAAGGGGTTGTAGGACCCTTTGGGACACACTTTAGCATTCTAATGTATCCATAGGGGTTATGGGGACTTCCTAGGGGTCCTAACACATGATAAGGTGTACTAGGACTCCTAGGAAGTCCCATGACCCCTTTTAACATGTTTGAATGATGAAGTGTGTTTGAAGGTGTCGTAGGACCCCTTGGGACACACTTCAACATTCCAATGTGTCCATAGGGGTCATGAGGACTTCCTAGGGGTCCTAACATTTGATAAGGCAAATTAGGACCCCTAGGAAGTAATCATGACCCCTTTTGACACATTTGAATGCTCAAGTGTGTTCAAAGGTCTCATAGGACCCCTTAAGACACACTTCAGGGTTCCAGTGTGTCCAAAGGGGTCATGGGGACTTCCTAGGGTCCTATCACATGATAATGGATACTAGAGCCCCTAGGAAGTCCCCATGACCCCTTTTAATACATTTGAATGCTCAAGTGTGTCCGAAGGGGTCGTAGGACCCCTTAGGACACACTTGAGCATTTCAAATGTGTCAAAATGGGTCATGGGGACTTCCTAGGGGTTCTAACATGTGATAAGGCATACTAGGACCCCTAAGAAATCATCACGCGTTAGAACTCCTAGGAAGTCCCCATGACCCCTTTCGACACATTTGAATTCTCAAGTGTGTTTGAAGGGGTTGTAGGACCCCTTAGAACACACTTGAGCATTTCAATGTGTTGAAAGGGGTCATGGGGACTTCCTAGGGGTCCATACTATGATCCCTAGGGGTTCCAATGTGTTGAAAGGGGTCATGGGGGATTCCTAGGGGTCATAGTATGGACCCCTAGGAAGTCCCCATGACCCCTTTCGACACATTTGAATGATCAAGTGTGTTCAAAGGGGTCATAGGACCCCTTAAGGCACACTTGAGGGTTCCAATGTGTCTAAAGGGGTCATGGGGACTTCATAGGGGTCCTAACACATGATAAGGTGTAATAGGACCCCTAGGAAGTCCCCATGACCCTTTTTGACACATTTGAACATACCAATTTGTCAAAAGGGGTCATGGGACTTCCTAGGGGTCCTAACCCATGATAAGTCATACTAGGACCCCTAGGAAGTCACCATCACCCCTTTTGATATATCTGAATGCTCAAGTGTTTTCAAAGGGGTCGTAGGACCCCTTAGGACACACTTGAGAATTCTAATGTGTCATTGGCCCCCTTGGGATAGACTTGAGCATTCCAATGTGTCCATAGGCGTCATGGGGACTTCCTAGGAGTCCTAACACATGATAAGGCATACTAGGACCCCTAGGAAGTCCCCATGACCCTTTTTAACACATTTGAATGCTCAAGTGTGTCCAAAGGTGTTGTAGGACCCCTTGGGACACACTTGAGGGTTCCAATGTGTCCATAGGGGTCATGGGGAATTCCTAGGGGTCCTAATGCGTAACAATTATCAATAGCATTTATTTAGCCATTCAAAGTAGTTGTAACAAATGGTTCGATGCTACGACCAATGGTTTGAAAGATATGTAATGTTGGCCATTTGAACTAAGGAACACTGTGAGTTCTGATATCAACTAAGAATGTGTTGCCAAATATAAATGAGCTTGAATCTCTAAAAATTGAAATAGGTTATTCTAGGCCTTAGCAACATGGTCCTATAGCAACTGATGAATCGATGCTTCCTCACACGAGCTCTGAGATATGACCCCGCAAAGATTGTTGATTTCATGCTTAAGCAACCTTGAGGGACACTTCAGCCCAGAGTTGTCGGCGGGGATCAAACAACTATGTGTAGAGAACAAGGTTTCCACTAGTGTTTACCTAGCCATTCAGAGCTATTAGAATAGATGGTTTGATGCTACGACCGATAGTTGGAAGGATATGCAATGTTGGCCATTTGAACTGAGGAACACTGTGAGTTCTGACATCGACTGAGAATGTGTTGCCAAATATAAATGAACTTGAATCTCTAAAAATTGAGACAGGATTTTGTAGGCCCTAGTAACGCGGTCATGTAGGACCTAATTGATTGATGCTACCTTGCACGAGCTTTGAGATATGATACCATAAAAATTTATAATTTCATGCTTAAGCGACCTTGAGGGACACTTCAGCCCGGAGTCATTGGTGGGGAAAGAATGACTATGCATGGTGAATGAGGTTTCCACTAGCGTTTACCTAGCCATTCAGAGCTATTGGAATAGATAGTTTGATGCTACAACCGATGGCTGGAAGGATACACAACATTGGTCATTTAAACTGAGGAACACTATGAGTTCTGACATTGACCGAGAATGTGTTGCCAAATTTAAACAAACTTGAATCTCTAAGAACCGAGACAGGCTTTTGTAGGACCCAGCAACACAGTCTCATAGTAGCTGATGGATCAATGCTATCTTTCACGAGCTCTAAGATATGACCCCACAAAGTTAGTGATTTCATGCTTAAGCAACCTTGAGGGACACTTTAGCCCAGAATTGTCGACGGGGATCGAATGACTATGTGTGGTGAACGAGGTTGCCACTAGTGTTTACCCAGCCATTCAGAGTAGTTGGAACATATGGTTCAATGTGATGGCCAATGATTGGAAGGATACACAACATTGGCCGTTTGAACTGAGGAACAATGTGAGTTCTGACATCGATTGAGAATGTGTTGCTGAATTTAAATGAACTCGAATGTCTAAAAACTGAGATAGCCTATTGTAGGCCCTGACAACATGGTCTTGTAGCAACTAATGGATCAATGCTACCTCACACGACCTCTGAGATATGACCCCACAAAGATCATTGATTTCATGCTTAAGTGACCTTGAGGGACACTTCAGCCTAGAGTCGTTGGTGGGGATCAAACAGCTATGCATGGAAAAAGAGGTTTACACTAGCGTATACTCAGCCATTCAAAGCTATTCGAATAGATGGTTCTATGCTACAATGGATGGTTCAAAGGATATGCAATGTTGGCCATTTGGACTGAGGAACACTATGAGTTCTGACATCGACCAAGAATGTGTTTCCAAATTTTAATGAACTTAAATCTTTGAAAATGGAGATAGGCTTTTGTAGGCCCCAGCAACATAGTCCTATAGAAACTTACAGATTGATACTACCTTGCATGATCTCTAAGATATGACCCCACAAAGATCATTTATTTCATGCTTAACTGACCTTGAGGGACACTTCAGCCCAAAATCGTTAGTGGGGATCGAATGACTATGCATGGTGAATGAGATTTCCACTAATGTTTACCCAAACAATAAAAGCTATTAGAACAGATGATTCAATGCTATGATCGACAGTTGGAAGGATACGTCACATTGGCCATTTGAATTGAGGAACACTGTGAGTTTTGACATCGACCGAGAATGTGTTGCCAAATTTAAATGAACTTGAATCTCTAAAAGTTGATATAGACTTTTGCAGCCCCTGACAACATAGTCCCGTAGCACCTAACAGATCGATGCTACCTCACATGAGGTCTAAGATATGACCCCGCAGAGATCACTGATTTCATGCTTAAGCAACCTTGAGGGACACTTCGGCCCGGAGTCATCAGCGGTGATCGAATGACTGTGCATGGTGAACGAGGTGGCCACTAGCACTTACCTAGCCATTCAAAGTTGTTCAAATAGACAGATCGATGCGATGACTAACAGTTGGAAGGATACACAACGTTGGCCATTTGAACTGAGGAACACTGTGAATTCTGACATCGACCGAGAATGTGTTGCCAATTTTAAATGATCTTGAATCTTTGGAAATCGAGATAGGCTTTTGTAGGCCCTGGCAACATGGTCTCATAGAAAATGATAGATCGATGCTACCTCAAATGACCTGCAAGATATGACCCCACAAAGATCACTGATTTCATGCTTAACCGACCTTGAGGGACACTTCAGCCTGGAGTCATCATTGGGGATCGAATGACTGTGTGTGGTGATTGAGGTTGTCACTATCGTTTACTTAGCCATTTAAAGCTATTGGAATAGATGGTTGGATGCTACAACTAACAGTTGGAAGGATACACAACGTTGGTCATTTGAATTGAGGAAAGTTGTGAGTTCTGACATCGACCGAGAATGTATTTCTAAATTTAAACGAACTTGAATCTCTCAAAATTGAGATTGGCTATTGTAGGCCTCGATAACATAGTCCCAGAGAAACTAATGGATCCATGCTACCTCACACGAGCTCAAAGATATGACCCTGCAAAGAACTTTGATTTAATGCTTAAGTGACCTTCAGGGACACTTCAGCCTGAAGTCATCAGCTGGGATCGAATGATTGTGTGTGGTGAATGAGGTTTCCATAGTGTTTACTAGACCATTCAGAGCTATTGGAATAGATGGTTCAATGCTACGACTGATAGTTGGAAGGATACGCAACGTTGGCTGTTTGAACTAAGGAACACTATGAGTTTTGACATTGACAGAGAATGTTTTGCCAATTTTAAATGAACTTGAATATCTAAAAACTGAGATAGGCTTTTGTAGGCCCCAACAACATGGTCCTGTAGAAAATGACAGATCGATGCTACCTTGCATGAGCTCTAAGATATGACCCCCATGTTGGTTGGGCTCCTAGTTTTTGAAGTTGTCCTTTGAAATTTTGATTTTTGAAGTTTATGTTTGAGTTTCATGAATTGGTCCCCAGTATTTTCCAATACCAGAGCTCCAATTTTTTAAAAAAACCCTAAGTGTTAGGTCGAGATTATCTATCAAAATCTAAAAATCTCTAAAATTGCTTGCCCAAGTCTATTCGATTGTTACCTTTTGCAATCACTTAACAACTTTTTAAAAGCATGTGCACTTTAATATCCCTGGTTAGTTGCTTAGTCTCACAATAGTTTCAGCATATTCCTTTTTGTCCAGTGATTACCTGAAACCCTTTGTCACATAGTCTCTTTAAGATAAACAAATATTCCTTTTCTTCTAACGACCCAACGATTTCCTTTTGTCTCCAAGTCTCCAGATGATTATTGTGACTTGATCTAGTGACTACTATGTTAAATGTTTGCAAAACAACTATAGTCACCTTATCTCTGGATCAAAATACCTTCAGTCCAGTGATCTCCAAAAGAAATTAGGAATTGATATAGTATTCAGTGATTATGAGGTTCTCCTTTTGGTCGCTGAGTCTCCAAATGTAAAGTGGCAGTCTATTTTATGTGGGTCACTAGATCTCCAAGCTATCTAGCAATTAGTCTTTTAATTTAGTGATCCGACGATTTCAATGGTCATGTGTTTTCATGATTCTAGCAGTTATATCTTGAGATTTCAGTGATTCAGTGACACAGTTATCTCTAAGTCTCTTATAACAGCGGTTAAGTCATGAAAGGTATTACAGATCAGCGGGAACCGTTCGATGAAGATTTGATCGGCAATTGATATTTAATCTCATCACAAAACTAAGGTTAAGAAAATCTTCTGGTGACTTGGAGAATAAAGGTGTTTGTGCAGTCTCTAGTATTAACCAGAGTTAAAAGAAATATCAAGCGAAAGGGAGATGTCTTTAGTCATGTGGTCATCGGATGATAGTGGGTTAAGAAAAAGGTCAACAAATAGCAATTTCTGACCATTGATTTAGTTTTGATCAAGTGGTGGTCGCATAGTCTCAGAATTCAACCATGGATTAAAAAATGTTCCAGTGACCTTGAGATTTGTCTTGTCGCCTAATCTCCTGACTAAACCCAAGTTAAGTGAGTTACTCTGCGATTGGGAGATTGTCTTTAGTCACACAATCACCAAATGCTTGAGGGTTAAGTTGATCGAGGATAGAGAGGTTGAAAATATGAGTATCCGTTTGCCATATTTTTTGACGTGTCTTTCTCTGATTGGTTGACAAAGTAGTAAGGTAATAAACAATTACAAAGATCAGACTATAGTCATTGAATATCCAAGAGGAATAAATCAAATTTTTCATGTCTTCAGTTGCTAAATCTTCGGATGGGTAAGTTAGGAAATCTCAAGAAAAGGTTTTAAAAGTCAACATGCTTTAGTGACTAAGAGATTCACTGTAGTCGCTATATCTCTTGATGGCTTTCAGACACCAAGTCTCTAGATGAAATTAAAAGAGATAATTTTTGCAAGCAACTAAGAGATTGACTATAGTCGCCAAATCTCATGATTAAAAAATTAAAATAACAAAAGGTCACCTAGTCTTGAGGTAAATTCAAAAGGGTTCAGATTATTCAGCGACTATGATTTCTCACTATAGTCACCAGGTCTCGAGAAGGAAAAAAAGTTATTAAATGACTAAAGTTTTCTTTAGTTGCTAGATCTCCAAGAATGTAAAGGAGGCACTGAATCTTTCAGGGATTATGAGAATGTGTTGTAGTCGCTAGGTCGCCAAAAAGTTAAAATTGGATTACCTGTCATTTTCTAGGCCTATGGCTAGTGAATTGAGTTCTGAGCATGCCAAGTAATGGTGGACGTGACCTCATTTTCAGCTTTTCAATTTCTAATGACCCATTGCATTCAATTTTTTAAGATAAATACAATTGGTCATCACTCATTTTGAATTACCAAGCACTCAGAAGAGCCAAGGTGATAAAATTCTTGAAATTTCTAGAGTAGTTTCAAGGTTTCATGCATTCAAAATTTGTAGCAAAGTTTGAATTCTTAGAGAAGATGAGTCAATTATTAGTCAATGAGGCCTCTACCAGCAAGGTTACCAAGGAGAAAGCTAAGGAGAGCTTTTTGGATGAATTCCTCGCCTTACTCCCCGGGTCATCACAAAACAAAAGGGTTAGTGATGAGTGTTTTGTTGATGAGCTCGCATACTTTAGAGATGCTAAGACTCCTGATATCATTGGAATTAGTTTATTTAAGTATTTTATAAGAATTTTGATTGCTCGGTCCTCGTCTCAAACCCTTGGATGTCAAGGTTATTAAAATTGATTGTTCCCGAGGTTTTCCTAGACATAGATGTATTGATTGTGTTATCTCATAGCTATGATCCCCTATCCAGAATAATTAGGAAGGGTGATGGTTCTCCCCTGGTAACCCTTGACCGAAATTCATTTATGAGAGCTTTTGTTATTCAAATTCCTTTGGCCACAAAAATCAACTTGCAGGCCCAAGCAAATAGATACATTAGGGAGTCTATTGTCGTAGTGTAAGAAGTTCAAAACCATGTCCCCTAGGAGAACATAAATTACATTTTACCAATATCTAGGCCAACCCCATTTTTCTAGAAAGATCTTCGCTTTTATATGAAGTATATTTCATATGGGTTATGCAAAGTTCTAGGGATTGATGGCGGGGAGAAGATTACTTCAGATATCCTAATAATGGTGTTGGACTCCCAGAGTCTTCATGTGACTAAAGGATACAATTACATAGGTTATGTAATCAATAGAATGTGTAAGGTTTTACAAGAATTGAAGACTCATACATCTAGTTCTTCACCTAGGTTTATGCATTATTCCTTGTTGATGCATCTCATTTTATTTTTCAATTAAAATATCATGGACCTAGAGGACCTTGAGCCACAAATGATGTGGAAAGGGAAACCAAACCTAGTGCAATTTTGGATAAGGGCTTGGAGTCCTTCTTCTTCAAGGTGTGATTTATGTGCATTTGAAAACTAGATAGTATAGCCTATCCTCCTTAGTTTAGGGTTAAATCTTTCAAGGTTGTCAACTAAAGTTTTATAGTTAGTTAGGTCCCAATAATTTGTTGATAAGTGGACCAAGGGTCATAATTGGGGTGATATATATTATGAAAGGGGTTATACATTGATCAGGGTCTATGGGTGCCCTCAACCACCCCACATTCTTCCATTCTTTGTTCCACCTAGGGTGGCATTTCTAGAGTTCATCTGGCAACTCATGCTGACCGATAAGGAGTAGCTAGCTTCCCACAAGAAAGGAACCCTTATTCCAAGGCACTTTAGAGTGCATAATCTCACAATAGGCAAGAGTGCCTTCAATCAAGTGAATGATTGGTTAGGGCAATTCAGAATGCATGATGCTTTTTATAGATATGTTGATACAGAGGGATTCATGGTTGCTGCTAGAAAATATTATATCCCTAGAATCCCTTTAAACAAAAGACATGAAGATTATCTTGAAGAGGATGTAATAAGAAATATAATAGAGTAGGAGGAGGCGATTAGAAGATCTAACCAAATAAATGAGTTATATGCCATGGAGAAACAGTTGAAACAAAAGGGATTGGCATTTAGTGGCTTCTTCCCTAGTTTGCCTTATCTCCAAAGGCTAGAGAAAATGATGGCCCAGTTCAACACACTGATGAGGACTTTTAAGGATCAAATGGATCAGAAAGAAGGAAAGAAATTTGTCCACTCTGATTCCGAATGTGATGAAGATAGTGATGGTGGCTTCTTAGTACATAGCATCCCTGCCATGGAAAAATTAATATATGAAAAACATGAGACTGGTGAGAAAGCAGTTATTGATTTAACTGAACTACATAGCTCCCAAGATACAAATGAACCTCCTAAAAAAGAAAAAAGTTGCTAACTGGAGAATCTTTTCAAGTAAGGAAAAAGGATAGAGTAGGAGCCCTCTTCACTAGAAAAGGTGTTCATAACCACTAATTAAGGAAGAAAATAAGGGAGGAGAAGAGAAAACAAAAACTTGAAAATGAAGAGGTTCAATTTCCCTTGGCCCTTTGCCAAGATGAAAGAATGATAGAGCAAGATGCTTTCTTGAAGGATGGCAATTTTATTAAGTCAGATGAATTCAAGAGCTTCTTAATATGGCATAAGCAACAATAGGTTGCTTCAAGTGTCTAGATTACAAAAGAAGGTCAAATGCCTGATGAGGTGGTCCAAACACTAAGAGAGTATGACCCTGAATCTGGGACAATCACCCTCAGAGGAAGCAAGACAACTTGTTAGAGCTAGCAATATGCTACTAGTACCTAGGTGGAATTTATATTCATATTTTATCATTGATCAAATCAAGAGGCAAGATGATTTAACTCTATCTTCAGAGATACAAGTAGGGGAGATCATCAAAGGATTTGGGTATAGCTCGAGGAATCAGGAATTGGCTCTATGGAGCCTATATCACAAAGACAGGGAGCTCCAAATTTTGAATGTTAAAGAACAGCTGGAGGGTGAAAAAATTGTGTGGTCAATCCACAATACAGGGGATTTAGAGATATCTCAAGTATTGACTCATTTTGCAAGGATCAATGAGGATAAGACAAAGAAATTATCAGAGAGGAATCATTCCATTTTAGAGGACTATAGTGCACTTTTGACAAATATGTCGCAAACAAAAACTATGTCCGAGTACACTGGTAAAAAGACTGTCTCACACTTAGACAAATATGCAATGCACTCTGTCATACTTGCTCTCTAACTTGTGCGATCTTCATGTGGATCATATGCTTCCATAATGACAACATCTATGCAATCAACTTAGCCAAATTGCCAAAAATCTCCCCCTTTTTCATTGGTGGCAACATATGAGAAAATTGGCTAAGTGTGCAATTCCAAAATCTCAAAATTGACAAAATTGTGGTCATAGTATAACATATATATACTATCCTTATAAATCCTCAAAAATATTATCTATAATACAATACTCCCCTAAGAGTATCAACTCTTATCATATATTATCAATTTTCTGCTAAATATATCTCCCCCTTTGACAACAATGACAAAATAACGGTAGGGAGGGCTACAAAATTGTATCAAAAAAAGTTATACCTTAATATATTTATTGCAAAGCCGGTAGGCTTGCAACAAAATCTAAAAAATCTATCTTCATGGTTTCTATCTCCTTTTCCCATGACTTCTTAATGGAATCAACCACATTGAGTAGTGTGCTCAGTCCATAAGATGCTATTTGACAAGCTTGGAGGTTTTCAAAATTAAATTTCTAAAAAGATGTCTTACCTATAAGATAAACTTCCAACTTCTCCTCAATAACACTTGACTTCATAGAAACATGCTCTCTCAAAAGAGTATATGGGTATGTGCAGGTTCATGAGGGGCCAAACTATGCCCTTAAGTGGCAATGAAAAATCAGACAATCAGGATTAGTCAACTTGGCATGAAAAAATGAACTAGTTATCAACCTAATATCAAAAAGTTGTAAGAATATAATTTGTAGGAAATTGAATGTAGTTTCTAAACTACTAAGCCTTTTCTCAAAAAAAATTAATATGATTGGTAAAAAGTATAGATTGCAATGAAGCACTACAAACATTTCAGCAAAAAAATAAGAAGTACGTGTATGTCTGACCACCCTAATCAAAAGCAAATGATAATATTTTTTTATAATATTCTATATATAAGTAGCTGACTCATGCCCGGATGTGATGCATATTTTTTGGTAGTTTTATTCCAAACAGATAATTAATTATGATTTTTTTGCTACAACGCTTTCAGAATTTAAAAACTCTCATGTCTGACCACTTAACTCATTGAAAACTTATCATAATTCAATTTTTTTTAATTTTTTCTTATACTAGATGAAGCATAGAATGTGACACATCTTTCGGATTTCAAAAATGTTATACCGTTTGAAAGATATAGTCATTTTTCAATCAGTATCTAAATCAACACTTTAGAGGTAGCTCGATTAGAAAATAACTAATAATTACTTAACGAATTCAAAATTTGACAGCAATTATATCGATAGAAAGCTGATAATCTCCTTAAGATACCCTTTTCATTTTATCAAATTCGGGTGAAAAAAAAGTCGTCAGCTACATGGTCGAAGTCTGGAACTGAGAGAAATAGAAGGAAAACACATTTTTGTGACACTTGAAGAGTTGACCAAGTAGGTTTGGTGCATAGACCAATACCGAGCCTAATCGGGTACCTGATATTTTCGGGTACCCGATGTTTTCGGGTACCCGAATCTGGCGGCAGAATTTCAAATTTTTGCTTTGCCTCCACTTTCTCTAATTTCTAATTTCAAAATTTGGTTCCACTTTATCAATTATAGTTATATATTAAATATTATATAATATCAATTATATATTAATTGTTATATATTAGTTATATATTAAATATTATATAATATGAATTATATATTAAATGTTATATTTAATATTATTTAATATATATTAATATTGAAAACTATATATTAGATTATATATTATATATAATATTATATATTATATATTAAATATTATATAATATACATTTTACATTTTAAATATTATTTAATATGATTCAGAGCACGAGCATGAGACCCTACAGTGGCATAGTAGTGCCTTTTACAGGTGCCAAAAACCCTAGCTACGCAGAAATGGACGCTTTGAAGAATAGTTCACTGGAGGTGGATTATAGAAGCAGAGGGCAAGAGAATCACTCTGTTTCCACCACTTGTGGCTATGAAATGGTATCTTTCCCTTCTTTTTCAACTGAAATGCTAAATTGTAAAGGTTCTCGAAATAGATTCTAGTCATGCCAAACAATTGTACCACACCTATTGATAATCTGGTAGCTGAACAGAGTCATTGGGAGGTTAAACAAGAACAACCGGATGGATCTTTGAACTGGTTGAAGATTATGGAGAGTGGGGAAGGGTTTGGTAAAATGAGGAGTTGTACTAGAAATGATGCACGTGCCGTAGAACTGATAGTATTAATAAATTTAAAGAAGAGATCAGTGGCGACACAACATTATGAGGAAAGCCTTGCCGTTTCGATGGTGCCCCCCCCCCCCCCCCCGCCCCGCGATATTATGAAGAATGTCTTACCACTTCAATGCTAGCACCACCTTTGTCTCATACATTCACCATTGCTTCTCATCAGTACTCTGAAATATGGCAGGGATTGTGGGCACATTATTACCCCTAGGGATTGGGATTGAGATATCACATGTTAGGACCCCTAGGGAGTCCCCATGACCCCTTATGACACATTGGAATGCTCAAATGTGTCTTAAGAGGTCTTAGGACCCCTTCAAACACACTTGAACATTCCAATGTGTCAGAAGGGGTCATTGGGACTCCCTAGGGGTTCTATTATGTCTTATCACGTGTTAGGACCCCTAGGGAGTCCCCATGACCACTTTTGACATATTGGAATGCTCAAGTGTGTCTTAAGGGGTCCTACGACCCCTTAAGACACACTTGAGCATTCCAATGTGTCAAAAGGGGTCATGGGACTCCCTAGGGGTCCTAGTATGCCTTATCATGCGTTAAGATCCATAGGGAGTCCCCATGACCCCTTATGACACATTAGAACACTCAAGTGTGTCTTAAGGGGTCCTACGACCCTTTAAGACACACTTGAGCATTCCAATGTGTCAAAAGGGGTCATTGGGACTCCCTAGGGGTCCTAGTATACCTTATCATGCGTTAGGACCCTTAGAGTGTCTTCATGACCCCTTTTGACACATTGGAATGCTCAAGTGTGTCTTAAAGGGTCCTACGACACCTTAAGACACACTTGAGTGTTCTAATGTGTCAAAAGGGGTCATTGGGAGTCCCTAGGGGTTCTAGTATGCCTTATCATGCGTTAGGACCCCTAGAGAGTCCTCATGACCCCTTTTGACACATTGGAATGCTCAAGTGTGTCTTAAAGGGTCCTATGACCCCTTAAGACACACTTGTGCATTCCAATGTGTCAAAAGGGGTCATTGGGACTCCCTAGGGGTCCCTGTGTGCCTTATCACACGTTAGAATCCATAGAGAGTCCTCATAAACTCTTTTGACACATTGCAATGTTGTAGTATGTCTTAATGGGTCTTAGGACCCCTTAAGACACAATTGAGCATTCCAATGTGTCAAAAGGGATCATGGGAACACCCTAGGTGTTCTAATGCATGATAAGGTGTACTATGACCCCTAGGCAGTCCCCATGACTGCTTTTGACACATTAGAATGTTCAAGTGTGTCTTAAGGGGTATTAGGACCCCTTAAGACACAATTGAGAATTCTAATGCATCAAAAGGGGTCATGGGGACTCCCTAGGTGTCCTAATGCACCTTATCACATATTAGGACATCCAGGGAGTCCCCATGACCCCTTTTGACGCATTAGAACACTCAAGTGTGTCTTAAGGGGTCCTAATACCCCTTAAGAAACACTTGAACATACCAATGTGTCAAAATGGGTCATGGAGACTCTCCAGGGGTCCTAACATGTGATAAGGCATACTAGGACCCCTAGGGAGTCCCCATGACCCCTTTTGACACATTAGAATGCTCAAGTGTGTCTTAAGGGATCCTAATACCACTTAAGACACACTTGAGCATTCTAATGTGTTAAAAGGGGTTTTGGGTACTCCCTAGGGGTACTAGTACACCTTATCATGCATTAGGGCACCTAGAGAGTCCCTGGGTATGTGCAGGATCATGAGGGGCCAAACTATGCCCTTAAGTGGCAATGAAAAATCAGACAATCAGGATTAGTCAACTTGGCATGAAAAAATGAACTAGTTATCAACCTAATATCAAAAAGTTGTAAGAATATAATTTGTAGGAAATTGAATGTAGTTTCTAAACTACTAAGCCTTTTCTCAAAAAAAATTAATATGATTGGTAAAAAGTATAGATTGCAATGCAGCACTACAAACATTTCAGCAAAAAAATAAGAAGTACGTGTATGTCTAACCACCCTAATCAAAAGCAAATGATAATATTTTTTTATAATATTCTATATATAAGTAGTTGACTCATGCCCGGATGTAACGCATATTTTTTCATATTTTTATTCCAAACAGATAATTAATTATGATTTTTTTGCTACAGCGCTTTCAGAATTTAAAAACTCTCATGTTTGACCAACTTAACTCATTGAAAACTTATCATAATTCAATTTTTTTTAATTTTTTCTTATACTAGATGAAGCATAGAATGTGACGCATCTTTTGGATTTCAAAAATGTTATACGCTTTGAAAGTTATAGCTATTTTTCCATCAGTATTGTAATCAGGACTTTAGACGTAAGTGAACTAGAAAATAGCTAATAAATACTTAACAAATTCAAAATCTGACAGCACTTATATCGATGGAAAGCTGACAATCATTTGAAGAAACCCTTTTCATTTTATCGAAATCGGGTGGAAAAAAAGTTGTCAACCTAATGGTCGAAGTGTTGACATAAGAAAAACAGAGAAAAAACACATTTTTTGCACACCTTCAGTGTTGACCATGGAGCTTTGGTTTCCAAAGCTATTACCCGATTTTGCTTTAATTTCAAATTTGAAAAGTTTCCCCCTCCCACTCTTTTTTTATTTCCCTTTAATTTTGATGTTTTTTTCTTTCACCCAGACAATGAATAATTTATATATTTTATATTTAAGTTTTATATTTTATGTTTTATATTTTATATTATATAGTGTATATATTATATATTATTTATTTATATTATATATTCAATAATATCAATTTAAACGGCCTAAGTATATAGTCTGTTCACATTTATATTAAATGTAATATTTTTATATTATAATATAAATGTTACATAATATATATGTATATATTATAAATTATATATTAAATATTGTTGTGTATATAATATAATAAAATATAATATAATGTCTAATATATATAATATATAAAATGAATAGGACATTAATATATTGTATATTTGATAATATATATTAAATGTAATATCTAATATATCTTATAATATATATTATATATTTAGTCTATTAAATATTGTTTTTTTTCAAATATTTTATATATTATTTTAATATTTAAGTTATAACAGATCCTCTCATGAGACAACAGGACGAATCAAGTTCGCTACATGTCTTAAGGGGTAATTAGGGTTTGTGAGGCAACTTCAGATGTACAGTGACCATTTGTAAGGCAATAGGGCATGTCCGAGTACCAATGTACCAAATTTTAATGACTTTTTCCTAATCCAACTCGAAAAGGGTCCATGGGGTGCTCTCAGGAGACCACATGTGCAATCAGTGTCGCTAGGCGTCTTAAGGGGTCATTAGGGCTCGTGAGACAACCTTTGATGCATGGTGACCATTTGGAATGCATTAGGACATGTCAAAGGACCTAACTCCATAATTTAGATGAATTTTGATTAGTCAAACTCGAAAAGGGTCCATGGGGTGCTATTGGGAGACCATTGTGTGATTCGAGGTCGATAGGTGACTTAAGGGGTCATCGGGGTTCCAAATAAAACTTTCAATGAATGGTGATCCTTTGGAATGCATTAAGACATATCAGATGACCTACATACCAAATTTGGATAACTTTTGCCTAGTAGAACTCGAAAGGGGTCCATGGGGTGCTCTCGGGAGACCACATCTCAAATCAGGGTCGGTACCTGCCTGTTAAGAGGTCATTAGGGTTCCAAATGAAACTTCGATGGAATGGTCACCCTTTGGAACACATTAGGATATGTCATAGGAACTATGTATCGAATTTGGATGACTTTTGTGTTAGATTAGGTGAAATACTAATCTCCCAAGAACACCTGCATGCATAACCCTGTCACATGGAAGAAGCAAAGCACAGAAGCAAGAAAAATCATGGAGGCCAAAAAGTCAGAGACATCTTATGGACATGTAAAGAGAAAATTTCTATTATGATCCAATAAGTGAATTATCTAAAAAGAATGTACAAAGGGTTCAACCATATAGGTGAACAATAAAACCCTAAAGCTATAAAGCAAAAAATAAAGCTAGGTTGCACATTATAATTAATAAATATATTAATTATAATGCACCTAAAAGATAGCTTAAGTAAATAGAGTAATAAATGACTTAATTAATTAAACCAAAGTGATTTAATTAATAAGCATAAAGTATGATTACTCTAACACCCCCCCTTAAGCGTAGCTCAAGAGGGAAGCTAACCTAGCACAGTTATGAAAGCAGAAAATGGGTCCCGGCAACAAGGCTTGATCAGGTACCCAGTACAAGAAAATAAACTAGATGAAGGAAACAAAGCCTCCAATCTAGGGAATGTCCCAAAGAAAGGAACAAGAAAGAGCATGAAGCATCTCCGAAGCATGAAGCTGCAAACACTGTCAGAAGAAACTGCTGGAACCCCCACTGAAGTGCATGACCAGGTAGAGAAGACAAAGTCTGAAGCGCTGATCAATCAAAGAGGTGACCTCCAAAATAGGAATGAACGAGTGTCTATATAGAAGATGAACCATCTCACCGAAATGCATAGGTGCCTAGCCACTGCATCCGCCTAGTACATAGGAACAAAAACTGAATACGTAGATCACTCAACCAAACCAAGGAAGCAATAGAGCCAACAGGTGAACCCCCCCATAATGCTGAACGGGGTGACAGGAACACTGAAATGCAATGCCAGAAACATCTGCAAGAAGAAGAAACAGGAACACCTATGTGCAAAAGAAGGTACAAGCACAGGATAAAGGGCGGTGTCATAGACACAGTCTACATGGGCTAATGTCATGGAAGGTACGCTCACTTGACAAGAGTGGATGCGCCTATAGTGGCAAATGCATCAGAATCCCCCCATGGCACTTTATAACTGAGTGCGTATACAAACAAACACATAGTGTTCAAGATCCCAAAATGCAAAAGCAGGCACTTTATCTCAGTGCGTTTACAGAAAAAATAATGCAACAGAAGAGAAGCATACAATGCTCAAAAGATAGAAAGAAGAGTGAGCTATGAACTCAGAAGAAGAGATCCCCGGACCTGTAGAACCAAGCACTCCACCAGAGGGCATAAACTGCCAAACGCGGAGGAGTGAAAACCTAGAGTAGAATCTGGAAAAATAACCTTTGCCACTGAATAGCACACTGAACCAGCTTTCCGAAAATACCAAGTTTGCTGAAAACTGAGCCCGGATGTGAGAGATATAGTGTCCGGAATGCAAAAAGTACCCGTGACTTTGACTGGCAGAAAACCCCTGCAAATGGCAAAATCAAACAACCAAACTGAAAAAAACAGAAAGGTCTCGGAACCAGC
Source organism: Chamaecyparis obtusa (assembly GCA_027943335.1). NCBI lineage: Eukaryota > Viridiplantae > Streptophyta > Pinopsida > Cupressales > Cupressaceae > Chamaecyparis > Chamaecyparis obtusa. Next base: position 185,495 of record BSBK01008566.1, on the reverse strand, counting down.
TTTCCGTCGATATCTTGTTTGGCAAAAAATTCCATCGTATGCTCAAGTTACGGCAAAAACAGAGACAGGTGCTCTGGCAGGCACCTAAAAAAGAAAACCTCTAAATTCAACAGCCTGGTGCGAAAAATGGAAGAAGAATCTAGAAAAAATCTCTTCGTATAAAACGACCGTCTCAGAATCATATTTCCGATGATGTCTCGTTCTCCCACTAACTCCTCCGTATGAGCAAGTTATACCAAAAAAAGCATCAGGTGCTCCAGGAAGGCAAAAAAGCAATCCTGCCTTCGAAGGCATGGTACAAAAAACGAGGCAAAAAACTTGAAAAGAAACCTCCATAATTGCGTTCATCTCGGAAAGAGCTTTCCGATGATATAAAAAACTCTCAAATACACCTCCAGATGAAGAAGATATGACAAAAAAGGCCCAATTACCCCTAAAAAAGCTTCAAAAAAATGTTTTAAAGCCCCTGGGGCTGGAAATGCAAAGCCCCTGGGCGCATGGCGCACGCAGGGGGCTGGAGCTAGAGCTCCCGGTCACCCATGTGACCGCCGCTAGGGCCCGCAGGGCTTAAAACCCCGTCGGGCGGCCGGCGGAGCGGAGCAGAGGGCGGCTGGCGGAGCTGAGCGGGCGAAGGGGAGGCCGCGGGCGGAGCCGGGGTGGCGGTCGAAGGCCAGCGGGGCGGCGGAGGAGCCAGCGGTGGGCGGGCCGGCGGAGCGGAGGGCGCGGGCGCGGGCGGCGGGGCCGAGGGCGGCGAAGGCCGCAGACTGGCGGAGCTGGGCCGACGGGCAGCGGGCGGCGGCACTGTGGTGGCCACTTGGCGGTGTGCTGGTGGCCGCCGGGCGGCAGCCCAAAACTTTCTTCTTTTTTTTTTAAATTTTTGACAACCGCCGTCTCGGAGTGCGTGCCAGGGCCGTACGGTCCTGGTATGCAAAAAAATTTTGCCTCAGATGCCACTGTGTCCAAAATGGACAAGTTTTATATGGATTTAGGGGTTCTTAGGCCTTCCGAACACAATGGTGGTGTCCGTTTTTGCCCAAGGTGAGCCAAATTTTGGCTCCCCCCCAGATCTACAAAAAAAACTCTTGAAACCCTTGAAAACCGCCTGCTTCTGAAACACTTCAACAAAACACGAACAGTGAGCAGCAAGATGGCTCTGATACCATGTTAGATTAGGTGAAATACTAATCTCCCAAGAACACCTGCATGCATAACCCTGTCACATGGAAGAAGCAAAGCATAGAAGCAAGAAAAATCATGGAGGCCAAAAAGCCAGAGACATCTTATGGACATGCAAAGAGAAAATTTCTATTATGATCCAATAAGTGAATTATCTAAAAAGAATGTACAAAGGGTTCAACCATATAGGTGAACAATAAAACCCTAAAGCTATAAAGCAAAAAATAAAGCTAGGTTGCACATTATAATTAATAAATATATTAATTATAATGCACCTAAAAGATAGCTTAAGTAAATAGAGTAATAAATGACTTAATTAATTAAACCAAAGTGATTTAATTAATAAGCATAAAGTATGATTACTCTAACATTTTGCCTAGTAAAACTCAAAAGGGGTCCATGGTGTGCTCTCAGGAGACCACATGTCGAAATGGGGTTGGTAGGCCTATTAAGGGGTCATTAGGGTTTCAAATAAAACTTTGATGGTGACCCTTTGGAATGTATTAGGACATGTCATAGGACCTATGTACCAAATTTAGATGACTTTTTCCTATTAGAACTCGAAAGGGGTCCATGGGGTGCTCTCAAGAGACCTCATGTCAAATCGGGGTTGGTAGTCCTATTAAGGGGGCATTAGGGTTTGAAATGAAACTTTGATGGAATGGTGACCCTTTGGAATGCATTAGGACATGTAAGAGGACCTAAGTCCATGATTCATATGACTTTTTCCCAAAATAACTTGAAAGGGGTCCATGGGTTGCTCTCGGGAGACCTCATGTCGAATCAGGGTCGGAAGGTCTGTTAAGGGGTCATTGGGGTTACAAATGCAACTTTGATGGAATGGTGACCCTTTGGAATGCATTAGAACATGTCATAGGAACTACGTACCAAATTTGGATGACTTTTGCCTAGTAGAACTTGAAAGGGGTCCATGGGGTGCTCTTGGGAGACCACATGTCGAATCGGGGTGGATTGGCCTGTTAAGGGGTCATTAGGGTTTGAAATGCAACTTCAATGGAATAGTGACCCTTTGGAATGTATTAAGACATGTTATAGGACCTACATACCAAATTTGGATGACTTTTTCCTAGTAGAACTCGAAAGGGGTCCACGGGGTGCTCTCGAGAGACCTCATGTCGAATCGGGGTCGGTAGGCCTATTATGAGGTCATTAGGGTTCCAAATGCAACTTTGATGGAATAGTGAGCCTTTAGAACACATTAGGACATATCATACAACCTATGTACAAAATTTGGATGACTTTTCCCTAGTAGAACTTGAAAGGGGTCCATGGGGTGCTCTCGGAAGACCTCATGTCAAATCAGGGTCGGTAGGCCTATTAAGGGGTCATTAGGGTTTGAAATGCAACTTCGATGGAATGGTGACCCTTTGGAATGCATTAGGACATGTTAGAGGACTTATGTACCAAATTTGGATGGCTTTTTCCAAGTATAACTCGAAAGTGGTCTATGGGGTGCTCTCGGGAGACCACATGTCGAAACAGGGTCGGTAGGCCTATTAAAGGGTCATTAGGGTTCCAAATGAAACTTTGATAGAATGGTGACCATTTGGAATGCATTACGACATATCATAGGACCTATGTACCAAATTTGGACTAATTTTTCCTATTATAACTCGAAAGGGGTCCATGGGGTGCTCTCGGGAGACCTCATGTCGAATCGAGGTCGGTAGGCCTATTAAGGGGTCATTAGGGTTCCAAATGCAACTTTGATAAAAAATGACCTTTTGAAATGCATTAGGACATGTCAAAGGACCTATGTACCAAATTTGGATGACGTTTCCCTAGTAGAACTCAAAAGGGGTCCATGGGGTGATCTCGGGAGACCACATGTTGAATCGGGGTCGATAGGCCTGTTAAGGTGTCCTTAGGGTTCCAAATGAAAGTTTGATAGAATAGTGACCTTTTGGAACACATTAAGATATGTCATAGGACCTATGTACCAAATTTGGATGACTTTTTCCTAGTAGAATTCGTAAGGGGTCTATGGGGTGCTCTTGGGAGACCACATGTCGAAACAGGGTCGTTAGGCAAATTAAAAGGTCAATAGGGATTGAAATGCAACTTTGATGGAATAGTGACCCATTGTAACACATTAGAACATGTCATAGGACCTATTTATCGAATTTGGATGACTTTTTCCTAGTAGAACTCAAAAGGGGTTAATGGGGTGCTCTTGGGAGACTACATGTCGAAACGGGGACGATAGGCTTGTTAAGGGGTCAATAGCATTTGAAATGCAACTTTGATGGAATTGTGACCCTTTAGAACACATTAAAAAATATCAAAGGACCTAATTCCATGATTCAGATGAATTTTTCCTAGTAGAACTTGAAAGGGGTCCATGGGGTGCTCTCGGGAGACCACATGTCAAATCAGGGTCGGTAAGCCTATTAAGGGGTTATTAGTGTTCCAAATGAAACTTTGATAGAACAGTGACCTTTTGGAGTGCATTAGGACATGTCAGAGGACCTACATACCAAGTTTGGATGACTTTTGCCTACTAGAACTCAAACGGGGTCCATGGGGTGCTCTCGTGAGATCTCTTGTCGAATCGGGGTCGGTAGGCCTGTTAAGGGCTCAATAGGGTTCAAAATGCAACTTCAATGGAACAGTGACCCTATGGAATGCATTAGATCATGTTAGAGGACCTACGTATCAAATTTGGATGACTTTTGCCTAGTAGAACTCGAAAGGGGTCTATGGGGTGCTCTCAGGAGACCACATGTCGAATCAGGCATGGTAGGCCTGTTAAGAGGTCATTAGGGTTCCAAATGAAACTTTGATAGAATAGTGACCATTTGGAACACATTAGGACATGTTAGAGGACCTAATTTCTTGATTCAGATGACTTTTTCTTAGTAGAACTCGAAAGGGGTCCATGGGGTGCTCTCGGGAGACCACATATCGAATCAGGGTTGGTAGGCTTGTTAATGGGTCATTAGGGTTCCAAATGCAACTTTGATGGAATGGTGACCCTTTGGAATGCATTAGGAAATGTCACAGGACCTACTACCAAATTTGGATAACCTTTTGCTAGTAAAACTCGAAAGGGGTCCATGGGGTGCTCTCAGGAGACCACATGTCGAATCGGGGTCAGTAAGCCTGTTAAGGGGTCATTAGGGTTCCAAATGTAACTTCGATGGAATGATGACCCTCTCGAATGCATTAAGACATGTCAAAGGACCTACGTACCAAATTTGGATGACTTTTACCTGGTAGACCTTGAAAGGGGTCCTTGGAGTGCTCTCGAGACACCACATGTCGAATCAAGGTCAGCAAGCCTGTTAAGGGGTCATTAGGGTTCTAAATGCAACTTCCATTGAACAGTGACCCTTTGGAACACATTAGGACATGTTAGAGGACCTACGTACCAAATTTGGATGACTTTTCCCTAGTAGAACTCGAAAGGGGTCCATGGGATGCTCTCAGGCCACATGTCGAATCGGGGTCAGTAGGCCTATGATGGGGTCATTAGGATTCAAAATGAAACTTCAATGGAATGAAAACCTTTTGGAACATGTTAGGACATGTCAAAGGACCTACATATGAAATTTGGATGACTTTTGCCTAGTAGAACTCAAAAGGGGTCCATGGGGTGCTCTCTGGACACATGTCGAATTGGGGTCAGAAGGCAAGTTAAGGGGTCATTAAGGTTCCAAATGCAACTTCCATGGAATAGTGACCTTTTAGAACACATTAGGACATGTCATAGGACCTACGCACCAAATTTGGATGACTTTTGCATAGTAGAACTTGAAAGGGGTCCTTGGGGTGCTCTCGGGACACCACATGTTAAATCAAGGTCAACAAGCCTGTTGAGGGGTCATTAGGGTTCCAAATGCAACTTCCATATAATGAAAACCCTCTGGAACACATTAGGACATGTTAGAGGACCTACGTACCAAATTTGGATGACTTTTGCATAGTAGAACTCAAAAGGGGTCCATGGGGTGCTCTTGGGACACCACATGTCAAATCGGGGTCAGTAGGCCTGTTAAGGAGTCATTAAAGTTCCAAATGAAACTTCCATGGAATGGTGACCCTTTGGAACCCATTAAGACATGTCAGAGGACCTATATACCAAATTTGGATGACTTTTGCCTAATAGAACTCAAAATGGGTCCATAGGGTGCTCTTAGGACACCACATGTCGAATCAGGATCGACAGGCATGTTAAAAGGTCATTAGGGTTCCAAATGCAACTTCAATGGAACGGTGACCCTTTGCAATGCATTAGGACATGTCAGAGGACCTACGTACCAAATTTGGATGACTTTTGCCTAGTAGAACTCGAAAGGGGTCCATAGGGTGGTCTCGGGACACCACATGTCAAATCGGGGCTGGCAGGCCCGTTAAGGGGTCATTAGGGTTTCAAAAGAAACTTTGATGGAATGATGACCTTTTAGAATGCATTAGGATATGTCAGAGGACCCCTTAAAACACACTTGAGCATGATAAGGCGTACTATGACCCCTAGGGAGTTCCCATGACCCCTAGGAGTCCTAAGACATGATAAGGCGTACTAGGACCCCTAGGGAGTCCCCATGACCTCTTTTGATGCATTGGAATGCTCAAGTCTATCTTAAGGGGTCCTACGACCCCTTAAGATAGACTTGAACATTCCAATGCGTCAAAAGGGGTCATGGGGACTCTCTAGGGGTCTTAACATGTGATAAGGTGTACTAGGACTCCTAGAGAGTCCCCATGACCCTTTTTGACACATTGGAACCCTCAAGTGTGTCCTAAGGGGTCATAGGTTCCAATGTGTCAAAAGGGGTCATGGGGACTCTCTAGGGGTCCTAACGCGTGATAAGGCTTACTAAGACCCATAGGGAGTCCCCATGACCCCTTTCGATACATTATAATGTTCAAGTGCATCTTAAGGGGTTTTAGGACCTCTTAAGACACAGTTGAGCATTCCAATTTGTCAAAAGGGGTCATGGGGACTCCCTAGGGGTCTTAAGGCATGATAAGGCATATTAGAACTCATAAGGAGTCCCAATGACCCCTTTCGACACATTGCAATGCTCAAGTGTGTCTTAAGGGGTCCTAGGACCCCTTAAGACACACTTGAGCATTCCAATGTGTCAAAAGGGGTCATTGAGACTCCTTAGGGGTCTTAACACATGATAAGGCATACTAAGACCCCTAGGGAGTCCCCACGACTTTTTTTGACACATTGGAACACTCAAGTGTGTCTTAAGGTTTCCTAATACCCCTTAAGACACACTTGAGTGTTCCAATGTGTCAAAAGGGGTCATGGCAACTCACTAGGGCTCCTTGTATGCCTTATCATGTGTTAAGACCCCTAGGGAGTCCCAATGACCCCTTTTGACACATTGGAATGCTCAAGTGTGTCTTAAGGGGTCCTAGGACCCCTTAAGACACACTTGAGCATTCCAATGTATCGAAAGGGGTCATTGGGACTCCTTAAGGGGTCATGGTGACTCTCTAGGGGTCCTAATGCATGATAAGGCGTACTAGGACCCCTAGGGAGTCTCGATGACCTGTTTTGACATATTGGAATGGTCAAGTGTGTCTTAAGGGGTTGTAGGACTCCTTAAGACACATTTGGGCATTCAAATGTGTCAAAAGAGGTCATGGGGACTCCCTAGAGGTCCTAGTATGCATTATCACACCTTAGGACCCCTACAGAGTCCTCACAACCCCTTAAGACACATTGGAATACTCAAGTGTGTCTTAAGGGGTATTAGGACCCCTTAAAACACACTTGAGCATTCCAATGTGTTAAAAGGGGTTATGGGGACTCCCTAGGGATCCTAATATGCCTTATCATGTCTTAGGACCCCTAGGGAATCCCCAAGACCCCTTTTGACACATTGAAATGCTCAAGTATGTCTTAAGGGGTCCTAATACGCCTTATCACACATGATAAGACATACTAGGACCCCTAGGGAGTCCCCATGGCCCCTTTTGATGCATTGGAACTCTCAAGTGTGTCTTAATGGGTTGTAGGACCCCTTAACACACACTTGAGCATTAGGACCCCTAGAGAGTCCCCATGACCCCTTTTAACACATTGGAATGTTCAAATGTGTCTTAAGGGGTATTAGGACCCTATAAGACACACTTAATCATTCCAATGTGTCAAAAGAGGTCATGGGGACTCTCTAGGGGTCCTAACGCATGATAAGGCATACTAGGACCCCTTAAGACACACTTGAGCATTCCAATGTGGCAAAAGGGGTCATGGGGACTCCCTAGGGGTCCTAGTATGCCTTATAACATGTTAGGACCTCTATAGAGTCCCCATGACCCCTTAAGACATATTGAAATGCTCAAGTGTGTCTTAAGAGGTCATAGGACCCCATAAGACACACTTGAGCATTCCAATATGTCTTAAGGGGTCATGGGGACTCCCTAAGGTCCTAGTATGTCTTAGGACCCCTAGGGAGTCCCCATGACCCCTTTTGACACATTGGAAAGTTCAAGTGTGTCATAAGGGGTATTAGGACCCCTTAAGACACACTTAAGTGTTCCAATGTGTGGAAAGAGGTCATGGGGACTCTCTAGAGGTCCTAGTACACCTTATTATGCATTAGGACCCCTAGAGAGTCCCCATGACCCCTTAAGACATATTGGAATACTCAAGTGTGTCTGAAGTGGTTCTATGACCCCTTAAGACACACTTGAGATAACCCCTTTTGACATATTAGAACTCTCAAGTGTGTCATAAGGGGTCCTAGTATGCCTTATCATATGTTAGGACCTCTAGGAAATGCCCATGACCCCTTTTGACACATTGGAATGCTCAAGTGTGTCTTAAGGGGTATTAGTACCCCTTAAGACACACTTGAGCATTCCAATGTGTCAAAAGGGGTCATCGAGACTCCCTAGGAGTCCTCTAGAATGCCTTATCACACGTTAGGACCCCTAGAGAGTCTCCATTAACCCTTAAGACACATTGGAATGCTCAAGTGTGTCTTAAGGAGTCGTACGATCCTTTAAGACACACTTGAGCATTCCAATCTGTCTTAAGGGGTCATGGGGACTCCCTAGGGGTCCTAGTACGCCTTATCACACGTTAGGACCCCTAGAGAGTCCCCTTGATTCCTTAAGACACATTGGAATGCTCAAGTGTGTCTTAATGGATCATAGGACCCCTTAAGACACACTTGAGCATTCCAATGTGTCAAAAGGGGTCATGGGGACTCCCTAGAGGTCCTAGTAAGCCTTATCATGCGTTAGGACCTCTATAGAGTCCCCATGACCTCTTAAGACATATTAGAATTCTCGAGTGTGTCTTAAGAGGTCAAAGGACCCCTTAAGACACACTTGAGCATTCCAATGTGTCTTAAGGGGTCATGGGGACTCCCTAGGGGTCCTAGTATGCCTTAGGACCCCTAGGGAGTCCCCATGACCCCTTTTGACACATTGGAATGCTCAAGTGTGTCTTAAGGGGTATTAAGACCCCTTAAGACACACTTAAGTGTTTCAATGTGTCAAAAGAAGTCATGGGGACTCCCTAGGGGTCCTAGTATGCCTTATGATGCGTTATGACCCCTAGGGAGTCCCCATGACCCCTTAAGACACATTGGAATACTAAGTGTTCCAGTGTCTCTTAAGGGGTCATGGGGACTCCCTAGGGGTCCTAGTATGCCTTATCACACCTTAGGACCCCTAGGGAGTCCCCATGACCCCTTTTGACACATTGGAATGTTCAAGTGTGTCTTAAGGGGTCCTACGACCCCTTAAGACACACTTCAGCATTCCAGTGTGCCAAAAGGGGTCATGGGGACTCTCTAGGGGTCCTAGTATGCCTTATCACACCTTAGGACCCTTGGAGATTCTCCATGACCCCTTAAGACACATTGGAATGCTCAAGTGTATCTTAAGGGGTCGTAGGACCCCTTAAGACACACTTGAGTGTTCCAATGTGTCAAAAGGGGTCATGGGGACTCCCTAGGGGTCCTAGTATGCCTTATCACACTTTAGGACCCCTAGAGATTCCCCATGACCACTTAAGACACATTGTAATGCTCAAGTGTGTATTAAGGGATCTTACGACCCCTTAAGACAAACTTGAGCATTCTAATTTGTCAAAAGGGGTCATGGGAACTTCATAGGGGTCTTAACATGTGATAAAGTGTACTAGGACCCCTTGGAAGTGCACACAACCCCTTTTGGCACATGAAACACTTGAGCATTCCAATGTGTCAATAGGGGTCATGGAGACTTCCTAGGGGTCCTAACACATGATAATGCATACTAGGACCCCTAGGAAGTCTCCATGACCTCTTTTGACACATTTCAACACTCAAGTGTGTCCCAAGGGGTTGTATGACCCCTTATGACACACTTGGGTGTTCTCATGTGTGAAAAGGGTTCATGGGGACTTTCTAGGGCTCCTAGTACACCTTATCATGTGTTAGGACCCCTAAGAAGTCTCCATGACCCCTATTGACACATTGGAATGATCAAGTATTTTCTAAGGGGTCCTACGACCCTTTCAGACACACTTGAGCATTCAAATATTTCAAAAGGGGTCATGAGGACTTCCTAGGGTTACTAGTATGCATTATCACATGTTAGGACCCTTAGAAAGTCCCCATGACCCCTATTGACACATTGGAATGCTCAAGTGTGTCCTAAGGGGTCTTACAACACCTTCAGACATAGGTGTGCATTCAAATGTTTCAAAAGGGGCTATGGGGACTTTCTAGGTGTCCTAACACATGATAAGGTGTACTAGGGCCCCTAGCAAGTCCCCATGAACCATTTTGACATATTTGAACCCTCAAGTGTGTCTGAAGGGGTCCTATGACCCCTTAGGACATACTTGAGGGTTGTAATGTGTCAAAAGGAGTCATGAGGACTTCCTAGGAGTCGTAACATGTGATAAGGTGTACTAGGACCTCTACGAAGGCCCCATGGCCTCTTTTGACACATTTCAACACTCAAATATGTCCCAAGGGGTCGTATGACCCCTTATGACACACTTGAGCATTCTCATGTGTCAAAAGGGGACATGGGGACTTTCTAGGGGTCCTATTATGCCTTATCACATGTTAGGACCCCTAGGAAGTCCCCATGACCCCTATTGACACATTGGAATGCTCAAGTGTGTCCTAAGGGGTCCTATGACCCCTTCAAACACACTTGAGAATTCAAATCTTTGAAAAGGGGTCATGAGACTTCCTGTGGGTACTAGTATGTCTTATCACATGTTAGGATCCCTAGGAAGTCCCCATGATCCCTATTGACACGTTTGAATGCTCAAGTGTGTCCTAAGGGGTCCTATGACCCCTTTATACATAGTTGTGTGTTCAAATATTTCAAAAGGGGTCATGGGGACTTCTTAGGGCCCTAACGCATGATAAGGCATACTAGGACTGCTAGGAAGTCCCCATGAACCATTATGACATATTTGAACCCTCAAGTGTTTCCAAAGGGGTCCTACAACCCCTTGGGACACACTTTAGGTTCTAATGTGTGAAAAGGAGTTATGGGGACTTCCTAAGGGTCCTAACATGTGATAAGGTGCACTAGGACCCGTATGAAGTCTCCATGACCCCTTTTGACACATTTCAACACTCAGGTGTGTCCCAAAGGGTCTTATGACCCCTTATGACACACTTGAGTGTTCTCATGTGTCAAAACGGGTCATGGGGACTTCCTAGGGGTCCTAATATGCATTATCACATGTTAGGACCCCTAGGAAGTCCCCATGACCCCTATTGACACATTGGAATGCTCAAGTGTGTCCTAAGGGGTCGTAGGACCCCTTTAGATAGACTTGAGCATTCAAATATTTTAAAAGGGGTCATGGGGACTTCCTAGGGGTACTAGTATGCATTATCACAAGCTAGGACCCCTCGGAAGTCCCCATAACCCCTATTGACACACTCGAGCATTACAATATGTCAAAAGGGGTCATGGGGACTTCCTACGGGTCCTAACACGTGGTGAGGCATACTAGGACCACTAGAAAGTCCCCATGACCCCTTCTGACACATGTGAACCCTCCAATGTGTCTGAAGGGGTCATGGGGACTTCCTAGGACCCCTTCAGACACACTGGAGGGTTCACATGTGTCAAAAGGGGTCATGGGGACTTTTTAGTGGTCCCTTCCGACACACTCGAGCATTCCAATGTGTCAAAAAGGGTCATGGGGACTTCCTAGGGGTCCTAATGCGTGATAAGGCATACTAGGACCCCTAGAAAGTCTCGGTAACCCCTTTTAACATACAATTTAAATATTATGATCGTAAAATATACATACATACATATATATATATATATATATATATATATATATATATATATATATATATATATATATATATATATATATATATAAGATATTATTATATAAAATATATATTAATATATAATTATATCTATAATACATATTTAAAAATATATAAAATATTTACATTATATATATAATTTGTACATATATTTTTATAATATAAACTTTAAATATAATTATATACAATACATATTAATATATTAAAAATATATTAAGCTATAAAATATTATAATATAAAATATATATGACATACAATTTAAAACCCCTAAGATATTATAATATAAAATATATAAATTAATACATAATTATATATATAATACATATTTAAACATTATATACAAAAGTTCAATTTTTTCATATACTCCCGTCCTCCCGCCATTTTTTCATACTTGGGAAAATCGGGTACCCGATTTCCCCGATTTTGAAAAGTTCAAATTTTTCATATAATCCCTCCATTTTTTCATACTTGGAAAAATCGGGTACTCGATTTCAAATCGGGTACCCGATTAAGCTCAGGCTTTGGTGTTAGGTTTGCCCAGGTGTACTGACACCCAGGCCTACTAAAAAGTCAACAAGCGCTTTCATGCACTTTTGGACGAGTGAAAAGTGAATATTTTTCACATCACCACTTTTTGGCCCCTCATGATCTTGCACATACCCATATCTCCTTAATTTCCTATCTTTCTCATCTTGTAAAATTTTGATTTCATCAAAAAGTTTCCTAACTTTCTTTTCAACATTACAGACCTTCACATTAGGGTTAGATAGAAGGTTTGTTTCATTCAGAATCTCTGCTTCCTTCAATTTTATCTTCTGATCTTCCTCATCTGTCAAAGTTTCTAATTTTTTACACTGTATGTACAAAGATTTTCTTGTCTCCAAATGTTTCCTCAAATCTTTGATACAAATATCAAGAGTATTGATATCATTGCTAATGTACTTACTGATGTTGAACAACATTCTAGCCTCATAGTTTGCCTGTTCTTTTACTTTTGCAATATCAGCTAGGTTAGTGAACTCATCATCAAAAGTGCTCATCACTTTCTTTGCCTTGTCCATAGGGTCTGCTTCTACAATTTGTGTGGTCACAATACTTTTTAGCTTTTTAGTTAGGTCCTTCAGACATCCTTCTAGACTTTTAACTTTCTTATTCTTCCCAATGATTTTGTTCAAAGATGTGATCAATTCCATTTGATCATCATCATCATCCACTTCTTTTCCCAAATCCTCAAACAAAGATCCAGTTTGCTTCTTCATTCCAGTCTCAGGAGTAAGAATGATTTCTTCTTTAGAGGGTACAGATGCTTTTACTTCTGATACTTTGGGTTCAACAATAAATTGGGTCTGCTTTACTTTTGTAATTCTATCTAGTTCATCAAGAGCTGAATTGTCAACAATGTTCTCTAGATTCTTGAATAGATTATCATTAGTATCCAAGGTGATCCTTGTACCTTCAACATTCATAGATTCTTCTTCAATATTTATAGCCAGTGGAGAGGGACTATCCTCATGTTCTTCTTCTTCTACTTACTCTACTACAAATAATGTCTCTCCAACAATTTCTACCATAACTTTGATTATTGCTCGTTAAGTCTCTGCATTCACTTGTTCATATTATTCTGCCATGATCTAAATGGTTCTCATTTTTGTCCTTAAATGGGTGCTAAGGGGCTTCAAAATTTGTTTAAGATGTTCATCATCTATTACATCACATAGTTTCTTCACAAGTTTCTCCCTGATAGATTTGTCTTCTTCTTGTGCTCTCATCTTCTTGTTAGCAAGTTTCTTTAATAAGTCATCAGGTATCTTTCCCTGAATAGAGTCAAAATTCTTAATAGCTAGAATCAAAAACTTGACCACTACATTTTCAAGATTCAATTTATCAGAATAGTCATAAAGGTCATAGTATTTATTCATTTTAGTGGAATCTGCATCTTTTATAATTTCTTCATTCACTCTCTCAACTCTAGGTTTGCATGCTTTCTTCTTCAGAGAAGTGGCATCTTCTTTAATTTCTACAATTTTCCTAGGTACTGGTGGCACCAAAGTTTTCTACCTCTTACTAGGTCCAGTAGCAATTTATTTCACTCTCTTGCTCGGTGTGGAGGAAGTGGATCTAGTAGGTTTTCTTGCTACTTGTTCCTTCTCAAGTTCCTCTACTTTCACCTTGACTGGTGCTACACTAGATGATAAGGGAGGTACAGATAAAATCTCTTTCTATCCAATATCTCTGATTGCTTTTATTGTCTTCTTTGCCACTTAGAATTCTCTCTCTATCATTCCTATAACCTTCAATATTTTCTTAATAGTGCTCTCAACTCTTTTCTTAGATTTTTTCTCCTCAAGTATAGCCTTTGTAGAGTTGAAATTTTCTTCAAAAGTTCCAAATCTATTACTATGGGTGTCAACCTTGCACTTAAGTAGCCTATTCACATATTCTTCTATCTCAGTTTTAGATATTTCATAGCCAAGAGGGTCTATGAACTCAATTCTAGGTCCAACTGCTTCAATGTATGTAAAGTCAGTGTCAACCATAAAACATATTTTATTCTTGTATTTCTCCACAAGAGACTGTGGAATCCGTGATCTGCTAGACACAATATTCTAAAATGTCTTAATAACAAGTACTATGCTCTCATTAACATGATCAATAACATGCTTTCTGTATACTACATTAATCCTTTCCATTGTATTTTGTCCATCATTCCAATCATTTCCTATGGTGTAAGGAAATCTCCGCAAAAGATGAAAAAACATGTAAGTGATCAAAGATGAAAATCTAAATTGTGCATACTTTGTCTTCTTAATCTTCTCCAAGTTCTCAAACAGTACATTGAATTCCCAGAATTTCACACATATCAACTGGAACTTTGTCAACACACATCAAATAAGCTATGTGTACCATTCCATCTTCCATGTCATCCTCTCTTGAATTTTCACAAAACTTGGTTGTTAGGATCTTGCATAAGTATCTAACATCATGTTGTTGGATCTTACTAATTACAATTCCTCTACCATTATAGGATGAATTAGTGTTATCAATGACTATTTTTCTCATGTTCTTCTCATTTAAAGGAATAGCTCCAAATTTAGATAGTCCAACAACTTTATGAATCAAATCATTTGTAATGTCTATTACTCTATCTTCTAGCCAAAACTTCCCATTATGAATTCTACTAAGGATTATCTTAGTGCATTCTTCATTATCAAACTCATACTGCAATCCATACTTAACAATCTCATTGTCTTTCAAATGATCATATCCTTGTTTCAATGACATGTCCTAGTTGTAGATCTTCTCATACTCACTTGTAAAATCACTATCACTAATGGTTTCTAACTTGCATCCAAGATAACTTCTTACATTCTCTAAATACAAAAATCCATCTAGTACGGATGATAAAGCTAACTTAGAGTTTTCTTCTAGAGGTTCAACTAGTTCCCTCTTCATTCTAGGTCTATTTTTATCTCTGACATTGTGAATTAAAGATACATCCATAATTACTTCAAATTCCTTTTACCGATTCACAGATCTGTCAAGTAAAATGCCTCGATTTTGCAAATTTAGGGCTTGCGTAGATTCGACGCTCAAATCCTTCACCAAATCATTGTAAAAAGCTTCCAATCACTGCTCTTTGATCTCCTTAACACTTGTGTTCACTTTGATAATCAAATAACACCAATCATAACCTTTTATTACTTAAATCTCACTTAGTTCTGACATCGCATTCAATTCTTTTGTCGCTTCTTTCCAAAAAGTTGTTTCCTGCTATCTTGCAAAACTTAAAACTTCTTGCGATCTCGCAAAACATAATATTTTTCTTTGCACTCTTAACCATAGCATTAAAATATCATAAACTACATTCCATTAACTGTGCAAGACTTAATTCATCATAAATCTACTTCTACACTAATCTAGGTTCCTAATCTACTATAATTTTCATAAATTAAGTGCTTCGAGATAGGTCAGGTAAGGATTCATTCTTACCACTTGATACTTCACCTTTCTGATTACCTTCAATGTTGAATATGTCTCCTTCATCTGTGCTTTTAACAAACCTCACTTCATCTATACTGCTACAACAATCTTTCTATTTGTTACCTGCATCTTCATTTCTTATTTCCCGATTTCTAGGGTTAGGGTTAGGATGAAAAACTCCATTGTTCATTCTGCAAAACCTTGTTGTATGTCCAATTTTGTTGCATATCTAACAAACAATTCCTTTTCTTCCATATCTTCGTCTAGGTGGATTAATCTGCGGTCTGCAATTTCTAGCAATGTGTCCAACCTTGTTGCATCTATAACATATTACTCCATTTCTTTTGTTCATATCTTCAATAGGTTTCTTATCTGCATTGTTAGTATTCCTAAACATTCTACTATTATTCTCAACACATTTAGGTTTCCTACATTCAATAGCTCTATGTCCAAATCCATGATAGTTAGAACAATAACCATTACGAGGTTTAAATTGCTTACCTATGCAATCTCTCTTCATATGACCAATAGTATTACAAGAAAAACATCTACCTTTCAATTCTCTTTACATACCTTTGGATGATTCATCTTGCTTTGGTGATTCTTCTTCTTTAGCTGTATCTTTAGATTTGTTGATCTCATCAGACTTCTTCTCATCTAATCTTTCAGATACTTTCAGATCTGGTTCCTTGCTTTCATCATTTTCTTTAAGAGTGTTGAATCCAAGACTTGTTTTATCATAGAATGGTTTCTAAAAAGATGCTTGTCTATCAATCTTCTCACTAGTTGAATATAGCCTTTCAAGTTGTTGCTTGGATTGAGTCAGTTCGCCTTTCAAAATCTTGTTGTATTTCTCAAGTTCAACATACTGCAAATTGACTTTCTCAAGTTCAGATGTTACATTTCCAAATTTAGATTTCAGTCCTTCATTTTTAGTTTTTAGACTTTCATTCTCAGATTTCAAATTTGCTTCATTCTTTCCATTTCCCTCTTTCAAACTAAGATTCAAATTTTCTATCTTCAATTCATGCTTAAGGATCTCATTTTCTTTTTCTAAATTATCATCACAATCTTCAATAAGAACTTCGAATTTCTTTTCAGATCTCAGATCTTCTAATTTGTTTTTCAATTTCTCAATGAGGTTCTTTGCATCATCATATTTTCCTTTCAGAGTGTCTCTTTCATCAGCAAGCATATCAATCTATTCAAGAGATTCTTCAAGATTCTTTTGTAGTTGATCCATATCCATAGAGATCTTACTCAAGCTGCTAGGCTTTCTTTGAATGATTCTTTTCTGAGTAACTAAGCTCTGATAGGTCAATTGTTAGAAATAGGGAATACTACGAGGGGGGCAGGGTGAATCAGTATTCTGCAAACTTTATCTTTTGCCCAATTATGGATATAACAAATTATCTTTACACATGCATAACATAAGAAGCTAAACAACATGCATAGCAATAAAACTAAAGAACTCATAACACAAGATTTGTTCTCGAGGAAACCCTGGCCAAGGGAAAACCCTAGTGGGGATGGTACCCACAAAGATCCACTAATCAAAAGTATCCTATTAAGGATGTTGACCCTGCTAGGAGTCTATTACAAGCATATAGTGTATCAGTCCTGATTAAGGGACTATAGGCCTTGTTAGAAGCCTCAACCCTGTTAGGAGTTGGTAGTACAAAATGTGATTACTAGCTGAGCCCACTACCCAAACAAGTAATGTACAATATACACTAATTACAAAATAGGTCAAGGTACATAACCTTATACTGCTTTCATTGATATCTCTTCGTTGATCTTTCACTATCGCTATTACATATGGTTCATATACTTCGCATCATACTTCTACAAATACTTATTTCTTATTACAATTACAATTATCACTTTGATTTCTTAAAGGGAGTGATAATTGTAATTGTAATAAGCAACAAGTATTTGTATAAGTATGATGCGAAGTATATGAAGCATATGTAATAAAGATAGTGAAAGATCAGCGAAGAGATATCAATGCAAGCAGTATAAGGTTATGTACCTTGACCTATTTTGTAATCAGTGTATATTGTACATTACTTGTTTGGGCAGTGGGATCAGCTAGTAATCACATTTTGTACTACCAACTCCTAACAGGGTTGAGGCTTCTAACAAGGCCTATAGTCCCTTAATCAGGACCGATACACTATATGTTTGTAATAGACTCCTAATAGGGTCAACATCCTTAACAGGATACTTTTAATTAGTGGATCTATGTGGGTACCATCTCCACTGGGGTTTTCCCTTGGCCAGGTTTTCCTTGAGAACAAATCATGTGTTATGAGTTCTTTAGTTTTCTTGCTGTGCATGTTGTTTAGCTTCTTATGTTATGCATGTGTAAAGATAATTTGTTATATCCATAATTGGGAAAAAGATAAAGTTTGTAGAATATTGATTCACCCCCCCCTCTTAGTATTCCCTATTTCTAACAATTGGTATTAGAGCCAGGTTAGTCAGAAAAGAATCATTCAAGGAAAGCCTAGTAGCTTGAGTAATATATCTATGGATATGGATCAACTATATAAGAATCTTGAAGAAGCTCTTGAAAAGATTGATATGGTTACTGATGAAAGAGACACTCTAAAAGGAAAATATAATGATGCAAAGAACCTCATTGAGAAATTGAAAAAAAAATTAGAAGATTTGAGATCTGGAAAGAAATCCAAAGTTCTTATTGAAGATTGTGATGACAATTTAGAAAAAGAAAATGAGATCCTTAAGCATGAATTGAAGATAGCAAATTTCAAGCTTAGTTGGAAAGATGGAAATGGCAAGAATGAAGCAAATCTGAAATCTGAGGATGAAAGTATAAAAACTGAAAATGTAGGACTGAAATCTAAACTTGAGAAAGTCAATTTGTAGTATGCTAAACTTGAGAAATACAACAAGATTGTGAAAGGTGAATTGACTCAATCCAAGCAACAACTTGAAAGGCTATATTCAACTAGTGAGAAGATTGATAGACAAGCATCTTTTCAGAAACCATTCTATGATAAGACTAGTCTTGGATTTAACACTCTTAAAGAAAATGATGAAAGCAAGGAACCAGATCTGAAAGTATCTGAAAGCTTAGATGAGAAGAAGTTTGATGAGATCAACAAATCTGAAGATACACCTAAAGAAGAAGAATCACCGAAGGAAGATGAATCATCCAAAGGTATGCAAAAAGAATTCAAAGGTAGATGTTTTTCTTGTAATACTATTGGTCATATGAAGAAAGATTGCAGAGGTAAGCAATTTAAACCTCTTACTGGTTATTGTTATAACTTTCATGGATTTGGACATAGAGCTATTGAATGTAGGAAGCCTAAATGTGTTGAGAATAATAGTAGAATGTTTAGGAATACTAACAATGCAGATAAGAAACCTACTGAAGATATGAATAGAAGAAATGGAGTAATATGTTATAGATGCAACAAGATTGGACACATTGCTAGAAATTGCAGATCATAGATTAATCCACCTAGACCAAGATATGGAAGCAAAGGAATTATTTGTCAAGATATGAAACAAAATTGGACATACAGCAAGGTTTTGCAGAATGAACAATGGAGTTTTTCATCCTAACCCTAACCCTAGAAATCATGAAAGAAGAAATGAAGATGCAGGTAACATACATAAAGGTTGTTGTAGCAATACAGATGAAGTGAAGTTTGTTAAAAGCACAAATCAAGGAGACATATTCAACATTGAGGGTAATAAAAAAGGTGAAGTCTCAAGTGGTAAGAATGAATCCTTACTTGACCTATCTCAAAGCACTTAATTTATGAAAATTATAGTAGATTAGGAACTTAGATTAGTGTAGAAGTAGATTTATTATGAATTAAGTCTTGCATAGTTAATGGAAGGTAGTTTATGATATTCTAATGCTATGGTTAAGAGCGCAAAGAAAAATATTATGTTTTGCGAGATTGCAAGAAGTTTTAAGTTTTGCAGGATAGGAGGAAATAGCTTTTTGGAAAGAAGCGACAAAATAATTGAATGCAATGTCAGAACTAAGTGAGATTAAAGTAATAAAAGGTTATGATTGGTGTTATTTGATCATCAAAATAAACACAAGTTTTAAGGAGATCAAAGAGCGGTGATTGGAAGCTTTTTACAATGATTTGGTGAAGGATTTGAGCGCCGAATCTACGCAAGCCCTAAATTCATGAAATCGAGGTATTTTTCTTGAGAGATTTGTGAATCGGTAAATGGACTTTGAAGTAATCATGGATGTATCTTTAATTCACAATGTCAGAGATAAAAATAGACCTAGAATGAAGAGGGAACTAGTTGAACCTCTGGAAGAAGACCCTAAGTTAGCTTTATCATCCATACTAGATGGAGTTTTGCATTTAGAGAATGTAAGAAGTTATCTTGGATGTAAGTTAGAAACCATCAGTGATAGTGATTTTACAAGTGAGTTTGAGAAGATCTACAACCAGGACATGTCATTGAAACAAGGATATGATCATTTAAAAGACAATGAGATTGTTAAGTATGCATTACAGTATGAATTTGATAATGAAGAATGCACTAAGATAATCCTTAGCAGAATTCATAATGGAAAGTTTTGGCTAGAAAATAGAGTAATAGACATTACAGCTAATTTGAGTCATGAAGTCACTGGACTGTCTAAATCAGGAACTATTCCTTTAAATGCGAAGAACATGAGAAAAATAGTCATTGATAACACTACTTCATCCTATAATGGCAGAGGAATTGTAATTAGTAAGATCCAACAACATGGTGTTAGATACTTATGCAAGATCCTAACAACCAAGTTTTGTGCAAGTTCGAGAGAGGATGACATGGCAGTTGGAATGGTACACATAGCTTATTTGATGTGTGTTGACAAAGTCCCAGTTGATATGTGTGAAATTCTGAGAATTCAACTGTTTGAGAACGTGGAGAAGATTAAGAAGACAAAGTATGCACAATTTAGATTTTCATCTTTGATCACTTACATGTTTTTTCATCTTTTGAGGAGATTTCCTTACACTATAGGAAATTATTGGAATGATGGACAAAATACAATGGAAAGGATTAATGTAGTATACATAAAGCATGTTATTGACTATGTTAATGAGAGCACAATACTTGTTATTAGGACATTTCAGAATATTGTGTCTAGCAGATCAAGGATTCCATAGTCTCTTGTGCAGAAATACAAGAATGAAATATGTTTTATGGTTGACATTGACTTTACATACATTGAAGTAGTTGAACCTAGAATTGAGTTCATAGACCCTCTTGGCTATGAAATATCTGAAACTCAGATAGAAGAATATGTGAACAGGCTACTTAAGTGCAAGGTTGACACCCACAGTAATAGATTTGGAACTTTTGAAGAAAATTTCAACTCTGCAAAGGCTATACTTGAGGACAAATAGTCTAAGAAAAGAGTTGAGAGCACTATTAAGAAAATATTGAAGGATACAAGAATGACAGAGAGAGAATTCTTAGTGGAAAAGAAAATAGCAGCAGCAATCAAAGATATTGGATAGAAAGAGATTTTATCTATACCTCCCTTATCATCTAGTGCAAC
Source organism: Chamaecyparis obtusa (assembly GCA_027943335.1). Classification (NCBI taxonomy): domain Eukaryota; kingdom Viridiplantae; phylum Streptophyta; class Pinopsida; order Cupressales; family Cupressaceae; genus Chamaecyparis; species Chamaecyparis obtusa. Next base: position 164,486 of record BSBK01008566.1, on the reverse strand, counting down.
ACCAGTCAAGCTGAAAGTAGAGGAACCTGAGAAGGAATAAGTAGCAAGCAAACCTACTAGATCAACCTCCTCCACACTGAGAAAGATAGTGAAAGAAATTGCTACTAGAAATAGTAAGAGGAAGAAAACTTTGGTGCCACCAGTACCTAGGAAAATTACAGAAATTAAAGAAGATGACACTTCTGTGAAGAAGAAAGCATGGAAACCTAGAGTTGAGAGAGTGAATGAAGAAATTATAAAAGATGGAGACTTCACTAAAATGAATAAATACTATGACCTTTATGACTATTTTGATAAATTGAATCTTGAAAATGTAGTGGTCAAGCATTTGATTCTTACTAATAAGAATTTTGACTCTATTCAGGGAAAGATACCTGATGACTTATTGAAGAAACTTGTTAACAGGAAGATGAGAGCACAAGAAGAAGAAGAAAAATCTATCAGAGAGAATCTTGTGAAGAAACTATGTGATGTAAGAGATGATGAACATCTTAAACAAATTTTGAAGCCCCTTAGCACCCATTTAAGGACAAAATGAGAATCATTCAGATCATGGCCGGACAATATGAACAAGTGAATGCAGAGACTGAACAAGCAATAATCAAAGTGATGGAAGAAATTGTTGGAGAGGCATCAGGTGTAGCAGAGCAAGTAGAAGAAGTAGAACAAGAGGATATTCCCTCTCCATCAGCTATTAACATTGAAGAAGAATCTATGAATGTTGAAGGTACAAGGATCACCTTGGATACTGATGATAATGTATTCAAGAATCTAGAGAACATTGTTGACAATTTGACTATTGATGAACCAAATAGAACTACAGAAGTAGAGCAGACCCAATTTATTGTTGAAGAACCCAAAGTATCAGAAGTACAAGAATTTGTACTCTCTAAAGAAGAAATTAGTCTTACTCTTGAGACTGGAATGAAGAAGAAAATTGGATCTTTGTTTGAGGATTTGAGAAAAGAAGTGGACGGTGATGATCAAATGGAATTGATCACATCTTTGAACAAAATCATTGGGAAGAATAAGAAAGTTAAAAGTCTAGAAGGATGTCTGAAGGACCTAACTGAAAAGCTACAAAGTATTGTGACCACACAGATTGTAGAAGTAGACCCTATGGACAAGGCAAAGAAAGTGATGAGCACTTTTGATGATGAGTTCTCTAACCTAGCTGATATTGCAAAAGTAAAAGCACAGGCAGACTATGAGGCTAGAATGTTGTTGAACATCAGTCAGTACATCAACAATGATATCAATGCTCTTGATATCTATATCAAAGATTTGAGGAAACATTTGGAAACAAGAAAATCTTTGTACATACAGTGTACAAAATTAGAAATTTTGACAGCTGAGGAAGATCAAAAGATAAAATTGAAGGAAGCAAAGATTCTGAATGAAACAAACCTTCTATCTAAGCCTAATGTGAAGGTCTGTAATGTTGAGAAGAAAGTTAGGAAACTTTTTGATGAAATCATAATTATGCAAGATGAGAAAGATAGGAAATTAAGGAGATATAATCTTTTGAGAGAGCATGTTTCTATGAAGTCAAGTGTTATTGAAGAGTAGTTGGAAGATTGTCTTGCAGCTAAGACATCTTTTCAGAAATTCAACTTTGAAAACCTCCAAGCTTGTCAAATAACATCTTATGGACTAAGCGCACTACTCAATGTGGCTGATTCCATTAAGAAGTCATGGGAAAAGGAGATAGAAACCATGAAGATAGATTTTGCAGATTGTGTTGCAAGCCTACAGGCTTTGAAATAAATAAATTGAGGTATAACTTTTTTTGATACAATTTTGTAGCCCTCCCTACCGTTATTTTGTCATTATTGTCAAAGGGGGAGAGATATTTAGCAGAAAATTGATAATATATGATAAGATTTGATACTCTTAGGGGGAGTATTATATTATAGATAAGATTTTTGAGGAGTTATAAGGATAGTATATATATGTTATACTATGGCCACAATTTTGTAAATTTTGAGATTTTGGAGTTGCACACTTAGCCAATTTTCTCATATGTTGCCACCAATGACAAAGGGGGAGATTATTGGAAATTTGGTTGAGTTGATTGCATAGATGTTTTCATTGTGGAAACATATGATCCACATGAAGATCACACAAGTCAGAGAGCAACTATGACAGAGCGCATTGTATATTTGTCTAAGTGTGAGATAGTATTTTTACCAGTGTACTCAGACACAATTTTTGTTTGTGACATTGACTAGAGTGGGTTCAGTACTTCCACACTTGAACATAAAATCTATGGTGACTAATGATGACCCATCTGAGAGCACAAGTCAGTATGGCATGTACGGAAGAAGTTATGATAGTTTTACCGAAGATAGTGTGAAGCCGACAAGATAATATATGAAGGCAGAATTGGTAAAGAATTAAGAGATTATTTTATTTATCAAAATAATGTCTTAACAATATAAAGGGACAGCATCTTAAATTTTTAATCTTGGTTAAATCTATTGGTATATATGTAAATATAATTGTAATTGTAAAAGGAAGTAATAGTTGCAATTGTAATAAGCAACAAGTATTTGTAGAAGTATGATGTGAAGTATATGAAGCATATGTAATAGCGATAGTGAAAGATCAACGAAGAGATATCAATGCAAGCAGTATAGGGTTATGTACCTTGACCTATTTTGTAATCAGTGTATATTGTACATTACTTTTTTGGGCAGTGGGATCAGCTGGTAATCACATTTTGTACTACCAACTCCTAACAGGGTTGAGGCTTCTAACAAGGCCTATAGTCCCTTAATCAGGACTGATACACTATATGTATTTAATAGACTCCTAACAGGGTCAACATCCTTAATAGGATACTTTTGATTAGTGGATCTTTGTGGGTACCATCCTCACCAGGGTTTTCCCTTGGCCAAGGTTTCCTCGAGAAAAAATCATGTGTTATGAGTTTTTTAGTTTTATTGCTATGCATGTTGTTTATCTTCTTATGTTATGCATGTGTAAAGATAATCTATTATATCCATAATTGGGCAAAAGATAAAGTTTGCACAATACTGATTCATCCCGCCCTCTCAGTATTCCCTATTTCTAACAATATGATACCAATTGTTAGAAGGTAAAGTCCACCAAGATAACTAAGAGTGGGGGGGGGGGGGTTAATCAGTTATCAGATAATTATAACTTTTATCATCTTCAACAACATTAAACCATATAAGAAATATAATTACCAACCATAGAAAGATATTAATACCCAATTACATAATAATACAAGATATGTTGACTAGGGAACCTCTTGATCAAAGAGTAAACCCCAGTGGGAATGACACCCACAAAAGATGCACTAATACATGAATATTCCTTATGAAAGGATGGACTCTGTTAGGAGTCTTATGAAATACATTCAGTACATATAAATCCCTGTTAGGAGATTTTGAATCCTTATTAAAAGATTCTAACCCTGTTAAGAGTTATGGAAGACAAAAGGACCCACTACCCAAACAGCTTCAAGGTAAGATCACTGAAATCACTATCCAAATAATCTTGGCATTATTCAATAGAATAATATGATACCTTTTCTCTGACTATGCCAAACCGCACTCACTGCTACATCATATCTCAATTTTAGATCTCTGTATTTCACATGTCTTCTTTCACAATTCACTTTCACAACTTCATAATCAACCACTCTCTCTCTATCTATATCAAAATAAGGAAAAAAATTGCTTCCTTTATACCACACTCAAATCATAACAAATGAGTTGGCACACAATTACAAAACAAAATATTTCACATGCTACACCAAAATGATCATAACTTTCATGAATAAAAGAATTATTATTTGTGCTCTTAACCATAGACATATAACATATCAAAGACTATATCATCAATGTCGCATAGCTCCAACTACAATATCCCACGTGCACTAATCAAAACACTATCTGCTTCTCTACAAGTCTTCGATAAAACACTATGTTGACATCAATGACAATCATAGTCATGAATGCAACAACAACTACTACAAAATGGGTGCCAAACACTTTAGCATTCATTTCTAAAAATCTCCCTCATTGGCATTGATGGAAACATAGATGAAAAACATCCAATGTTCCAAAAATCCAATACTGCAACACTACTTCTCTCCAAAATGTCTTCGCTAAATCATTCTCAAATAACATAGCTCTTATTGCTTTAGTCACTGATCTATTTCTTCTTTCTGCAATAGCATTTTGTTCAGGTGTTCTAAGGGCTGAAAACTATCTCTTAATACCATTCACTTCACAAAAAGTGTTAAACTCTCTAGAAGTAAATTCACCACCTCTATCAGATCTCAAAAATTTAATCTTCATTCCAGATTCATTCTCAACTTTGTTCTTAATGATCTTAAACTTATCAAATGCTTCAGATTTTTCTTTCAAAAATGCAATCCATATCATTCTTGTAAAATCATCAACAAGAATCATAAAATACCTTTCTCCATAGAATCCTCTAGTCCTGGAATCAACTCAGCCAAATTGCCAACATGCTATACTAGAGAACAAAGATATAAGTGAAGAAGAGGTTGCTTCACATCTAGAGAAAATAAGATTAGAAAAGAATAAGGCTATTCTACAAAGCCTATTAAATATTTTGCAGCATACGATTCATGTGCTTAAAGATAAAGCAAATATAGTTTTTTCATATTACAACAAATTGCCTGGTTTGTAGGTAGAAGTGAATAATTATGTTTCAATTTTGAATGTTTTTTATGAAACTTAGTAAGGGCACCACTTTTTGAAAGATTAGCCATTGTGCAATCTTTATGAACTGATATACTAGAGATAGTTTTACAAGTGGGTGAGGAAATAGATCAAGTTAAGGCCATTCTTCCATTATTTAAGGGCAAATCAAATAAGATTGAGGCTAAGATAGCCATGTTTGGCTTAGATTTCAGTAGGTTCATTCCTCCCATTAAAGATGGAGATGGTGCAATGAAGAGTCTCAACCAGTGGAGATTGGATTTTGATCCTCTTTTGCCTAGGAAAGAGGCATTTCTTTATTAAAATAATGAAATTGATATGGGAAGGTTTAATATCACTTTGGATGAAGCCATATAGGTAGAGATAGAGCTCACCGAATTTATTATAGATGTCAAGCTCATAATAGATGCCAGATGGGAAAGGAAAAAGGCATAGCTGCAGCATATTCAGAGTTATAAATGGCCGACAGAGGAAGAGATAACTACATGGGATAAGCTCACCAGGCCCAAGAAGATAAAATCTACTTTAGTTGACTTTGATATCCTGGATGAGGAATAAAGAGGACACCTAGAGTACCTGACACCTAATCTCAGAGCACAGGGATGATAAGCTATCAATTAGAATGGTGTAAGTTAGCAGGAATGGTGGTCACCATATCTCACAAAAACTTAAAGAAGCTATCATGAATACCAACAAACAAAGGTGTCAGTGATCAACAAGCCTAAAGAAGAATAGTCCAAAGTATTTTTGTCTTTCCACCACCCGAGGGCTTATATTTTAATTTGTATTATATGCTTTCTAGGTTTAGGGCTCCAACCATCCGAATCCTATTGCATTCTCATTGCTAAGAGAATTCCAAGATGGTTGAGCTATATATATAAGTTGTAACCTCATTTTGAGGAGTTAGTGGAAAAGATAATAGAAAAACTGAGTACAAATTGCTACAGAGCATACTTCTGAATTTTGTGTCTGAGATTCTGAGCATGAATTTTTATATGTAATCTACAGGTCTATTTTAAATACAAGTACACTGCAATTTTTGTCTTCTATTATTGTTGTCTCTTTAATTTTGTGTTTACTCTTGTATGTTTTATTTGTAAGGCATTTAAAATATACGAGTTGTTAAGCAACTTCTTAAATTGATTATGAGTTTCTCTCAAGGAGAGAATTAAAATCCTTGTTATCAATTTTAGAGAGTAAATGTATTTGTAGAGATTTTGATGGTAATAATATCGGATTGATAGAATAGTCTATAAGGCATGCTATTCAGGTTGCAAATATTTTCTAAGGCATTTTGTTGTATTTCTTCTAAGATAGCCTTTTGGATTTGCATTTAGACTATTTTGCACATTGGATTAGGCACTGGTTCAATGTTTGTTTCTTACAATTTATCTTCCATGATCTTTAGAAACACTAAAATTCATTCCATTTCTAGTACTTTTACCTTTTAAGAGTTTTTCTATATATTTTAAAGAAATTATATCTAGGTGGTATAGTTTATATTGGTGATTCCTTCAAGAGAGAATCAAAAGATTACCCTTCCTTGAGTTGAACTAAAAAAAAGAAGAAGGATGAATGTCCTTATACCACTGGTCTATGTTATCACATTTATAATTTCTATTGCTATCCTCTGTATCAGGATTATTTGGGTTGTTTGCAGAATAGTGATGTTTTATTGAGATAAGTTGAAAGATAGATAGCATAGAAGTGAAGACCTAATCCACCATTTGAATGTTTACTTGAAACATAGTAAATCATCATAGGCAATACCCACTTGAGTCCTATGGAACTCAAAGAAGAAGGAGGATCCTATCCAATCCTCATCAATTAGACTCTTTCTTGCAAACTTGGAGTCCTTTAAATTGAGAATCAAGCCTATATATTGGCCAAGTTTGATCCGACAAGAAAAATCTCTAAAAAATTGGCAACTCCATTGGGGAATAAACTCTTTTCCAAATTCATAAGTAACGTAGGTTTCAAGTTGAGTTTGACTCTTGGCCTGATTATTTCATACCAGTTAGTCACTATTGAAGATCAGAGTTGGGTGACAACTCTCTACAAAATCTCTATTCTAGTGCTCTATAAGAAACCCCCTATTTCATAATGAGCTATAGAAATATAAGGTCCTGAAGAAAAGGACATCTAGAAGAAAATTTAGAAGGAGAACTTCCAACAACCTCAAGGTGTAGTGAATTGAGGAGGGAGAGAAGTAACAATGACATGTCCTTCACATGGAAACAAAAAGGAAATGTGAGAATATGAGGAAGTGGTTGATTTGGGTGTAAATCAGTATGATGATTATTATTCACCCTCTGAAAAGGATGGAGGGGGAGCACAACCTCATAGAAGAGGAGTCCCTGGAAATACTAGAAGATCTAGAAGCCAAAGTAGGAATAGGCAAGACTTTGTTCCTTCTGTTCCCCTACGCTCCTCATTACCTCAAGGCCTCCAAGCATCTGATGACCACCAAGAGGAAGTACCTTCCCAAAATTCATCATTAGAAACAAATCTCCTAGAATCTAAACAAATTTTTGAGGAAGTGTTTGAACTAGAAAGAAATATTCAGGAACAAGCTACAATAAGGAAAGAAGGGAAAAAGAGAAAGAAGAAAATATTAGACATGCTATGATAAGAGATGAACAATTTAAGAGACAATCATTGGATTATGAAGCTATAAGTTATGTTCCCATTTTAGGAACAAAAAAAGGAACAACTCCTTATCCAAGAGATACATGAGAAAAGAAACCCAAGGGATAAGGGTAAACAAAAGGCTATGGGAGTTTCAATTAGTAAATCAAACCCTGCTAAGATTTCTTTAGATCAAACAACAAGGTTAGATGTTGATCTTGAAAAGGCCAAAAAAGATTAGGAACTGTTGGCTAAAGAATTAGAAAAGGTAGAGCTAGAGGCTACTGTAGCTGAGATGAAAAGAAAAATTGAGTTCCTTAGATAGTCTTTAGGACCTACCAATACAATTTCCACTTCCTTAGTACAAGGTGCCCATGTTGTAAATAATGCCAAAACTATCCCTTCATTAGTTGTCCCTAAGGCTTCCACTATTTCAAATATTCAAACATCTACCTCTTTAGGTGTTGGCCCATCTCAAATAGGATCTATTCATAAAAGACACAAGCAGTTGGTTTTTTACAGAATCCCTGGATACCCTAATCCTATCCCTGATCAAATTAGGAAAAAAACTCCCAAAGTTCACTAGAAGTAATGCAGTCACTTGAGAGGAACATCTAAAGAGTTTTATTGATGTAATAGATGATTATAACATAGAACCAGATGATGTGATCATGAAACTTTTCATTCAATCTCTAACTAAAGATGCTAGAGATTGGTTTAGAAATCTACCTCATGCTAGCATAAGTTCTTGGGACCAAGTTCAGGCATTTCTTTAAAGAATAGTATGGAGACAAGACTAATGAAGGATTCATGTTGAATGAGTTCAATAACATCAAGAAAAACCAAAATGAGGGTGTTGTTGAGTTTAATGTCTGATTTTAGAAAGCTATGCATAAATTGTTACAAGTTTATCAGGTTGGATGACAAAATATGTTTGGTCACCTACTTAAATGCTTTTGATTCAAAGATGGGGTAGCTTTTGAGAGACAAAAACCCTAGAAAACCTTGCAGAAGTTTACAAATTGGCCATTAATATAGAAAGTAATAGGATAATATCAGGAAAATTGGGGAGAAGGGATGACTATAAACCTCAAGCTTCAAATAGAAAAGAATCAGGGAAATCTGATACAAAACCAAAAGAGGAATATAGCTTGAAACAAATTTTGAAAGCTATAAAATATTTGAAGCCTAGTGAGAGTAGAAATAATAGAGTGGCAACAAATGATAGACCATCTTTCAATAATTTTAGCAAGTTACCAAGGATGTAGAATTATCCTTACAACACTCAATGGAAGGATGGGAAACCAGTACTTCCTGAAAGGAGGGATAAACCCAGTGATTAAACTCCTGACCCCTTGCACAAAAACTTAGTGAACATGATTGAGGATGTTCAATGGTGCATTTTTTGTCAATCACCTCATGACCCTTATTACTATGCAGTTATTCAAAGTGTCTCTATGAATGGAGAATAAGAAAGTAATGATGAAGAGTCTTATGATGATCAAGGGTGTGCCATGACTTCTTCATATATTTATGATGAAATAGACTCCACTAAAGAGGATGAGGGTTGAGATGTTTCTAGTTCCCAAGTCAAAAATGAGATCTATCATTAGCAGGTCTTTTTTGATGAAGAAGATGATCAATTAGATAGTGTCCAGTGTAACACTTTGAGAGATGATAGATCGGTTGTGTTGAGAAGGCCTTCTGATGAGGAAATTGCACAAATCACAGTGGCTATGGTTACCCATGTTAATAAATGGAGATCATGTGGTCAATTTAATTCTTTCAAAATTTTCATTATTTATATATATATGAATTCTCTTTAATCATACAATAATACATATGACATATGCATATAAATATTCAATAGAAATAGATACACAAAATATAATATATTAATATGGTGACTCCACCAAATATTAATATATTAATACATTGTTGTCACTGTATATGAATACCCTCAATATAAATTATACATTTGATCACAATATATAAATATATATTTATTATTAACATAATAATAGATATATATAAATATATTAATATCAACTTATAAACTGAAATCATAATCTATATATATGATCTCTTAATATTAAAACAAAATGTATGTAATAACAATATATATATATATATATTTATATATATATATATATATATATATATATATATATATATATATATATATATATATATATATATATATATATATATATATATATATATATATATATATATATATATATATATATATATATATATATATATATATATATATATATATATATATATATATATATATATATATATATATATATATATATATATATATATATATATATATATATATATATATATATATATATATATATATATATATATATATATATATATATATATATATATATATATATATATATATATATATATATACGATTACTTATCTTTCATTTTGTATATGACAGTCGTTGTAGCATGCATTCTCCATCCTTTTTACAGAATATATTCCTCCCTTATAGATTCCGATCTCTATGCTTTTATATCCACTGCTCTTCACTTATATTTCTGCGAGTGTATAGTGTAGCATATATATGAGGGGCCATGTCAATAGATAGACATGTCTCCACGTGGAGACATGTCTCTCTATTGACATGCCTCCTCACGATACCTTTTAGGATACTAACACCGCTCATAACCAAAAACAATGCCTAATACATATTTATATTTAAATATGTATATTAATATATATATTAGTAATGTCCATTAATATTATATATATTAATATTATTTATTTATTATCTCATAATATTATATATGTAATATGTATAGACATATATATAATAATAATGTACATACATTATTATATATATATATATATATATATATTTATACATATATATACACATGTAATTATCATAATCATTATATATCAATTATTCTTTCAACGATGTAGATTAACCGACCAAAGCTATAACACATTAACAACCCAAGCCAAGAGTAATTATAATTTAAGAAATAGAGTGGTAGGTGATCCAAATCATAAGCCAATTGGTATCTTCATCAAGAAATCAGAAAAGGATGTAAACAGTCTCAAGATAAATAGAAAGCTGCTGAGGTTGTCAACAAAAATAAGATTAAGAAAAATGTCACATTTTCTACCACTAATATGACTTATAGAGTGAAGGCTAAACCCCTTGTGGAAACTGTCATCTCTTCCCAAAAGGAGATTAAAACCCAAAACAAGGATCACCTTGGCCATACTAAACATGAAGAGAACAAGGAGGTTAATATTATTAGACAAGATATAGAAGACCCAAAGTATATCCCAGTTGATATGAGTAAGTTGTTATCACAAATTACTGTTAAGGTTCCTTTTCTAGAAATGATGAGAATAGAGGAACACAAAGAGAAAGCTTTAGGTTGGGTGAATAGAGTTACTCCTGATGATACCCAAAGTGCCACCAAAGCTGATAAATTCATTACTTCTGTAAATGACTAAAGTGAAAATTAGTATGGGGAAATCATCTCTGAGATTCCTCAAATTTATTTGGATACAAATGTTGTCACTACTATGTCAGGAATATTTGATCCTTTCTTTCTATCCTTAGTTGTAAATGGTAATCTCTTAAAGAACTACATGATTGATTCAGGTGCTTCCAATATTGTTATGCCTACAGAAGTGATGAAGTCTCTAGGATTAAAAGTGGATACACCCCATGGAAGATGCTAGGCTATGGATTCAAGAGAAGTGCCAGTTGTTGCTACTATCAAAGAATTGCCTTATAGGTTGGCAGCTTACCCAAATAGGTTGTTCACTATGAGTGTCTTAGTAGTTCATGATATCCCACCTTAGTATGGAATGCTACTGTCTAGAAAGTGGAGTGCTTCAATGGGAGGTAGTATCCAATGTGATTTGTCTTTTGCAACTTTTAATATTTATTGAAACAACATTAAGGTGTCTAGAGAAAATAGGACTCCACACATGATTGAAGTAACTGATGTTGATGATTTGAATTGTCGTGTGGATGCTGATATGGAAAAATTTAGTGTGGAAAAAGTTGTTCCACAAGAAGAAGATGCAGATCCATTGATTGAAGAATTGAAAAAACAACAAAATGGATTATAGCAAATGTATTTTGATGGAGCTTTTTCAAAGGAAGGCTCAGGAGCTGGAGTCTTATTCATATCTCCATCAGGTACCACTTTCAAGTTCTCTTTCCTATTGACTTTTCAATGTATGAATAACACTGCTAAATATGAAGCATTATCTTTAGGATTGAATATTGCCATAAAGCATGGGATAATGTGTTCAAAAGTTTATGGTGATTCTGAGCTTGTAGTAGCACAAGTTAGATCCAAGTATGTTGTCAAGAATGATAGATTAAAGCTATATAAACATGCTATTTGGGACCAAATTGAACTATTTGATGCTTTCAATATTTGTTGGGTGGAATGATCTAAGAACATTATGGAAGATTTCTTAGCTAATGTTGCTTTAAAGAGAGATGATGTAACTTTGTCTGGAGTATCAATAGTAGAAATCAAAAGTAGGCCAGTTATTCTAGACAACATTTACAATTGGCAGTTCTTTGAAGATGACCATGATATTTTAAAGTTTATTCAATGCCTTGACACTTATGAAGACCAGCTCGTAGATTGTAATACTTTGGTTGAAGAAGTTGATGGTAATAGTATGGTCTTGGGAAATGAAGTAATTTAGCTAAATACAAATCATATTCCCAAAGGCTTAACTGAGCTAAAAGCATTATATAGCAGTCAAAATGATCACATGCTAAAAACTAGTAATGCCAAGATTGAAGATTTAGAAGGAATAAACTTGGGATCACATAACAAACCTCAAATGATTTATATTGGAAAAGAGTTAGATCCTCAAATAAGGTATAATCCGATCAAGTTGTTAAAACACAAATATCTATTTGCATGGTCTTATAATGACTTGAAAGCTTATAGAGAAGACCTTTTTCAACATGAGATCTCATTAAAGCAAGATGTTAAGCCATTTAGATAGAAACAGAGACCTATTAATCCATTATTGGCCCCAAAAATGCAGCAAGAATTGGTCAAGTTTAGTGATGCAGGGATAATTCAGCCTATAAGGCACTCAACTTGGGTGTCTAACTTGGTCCCAGTCAGGAAGAAAAATGGTGATATTAGGTTATGTGTAGATTTTAGAAACCTAAATGTTGCATCTCTGAAAGACAACTATTCTTTTCCCAACATGGAAGCAATGTTACATAAAGTTACTGGTTGTGAATAACTATCCATGATGGATGGTTTCTCAGGATACAATCAAGTATTAGTAAAAGAAATTGAACAATTTAAGATTGCTTTCACAACTCCTTGGGGAACTTATGTGTATGTCAGAATGCCCTTCGGTCTTAGGAATGCTGGAGCTACATTCCAAAGAGCCATGGATGTTGCATTTATGGAACATATAGATTTATTTATGGTTTTTTATCAAGATGATGTATGACTACCTATTCAAAGAAAGCCAAAGATCATTGTTCTCATCTTGAAAAAAAATTTGACAAAGCTCTGGAGTATGGTGTGTCCCTAAACCCAAAGAAGTGTAACTTTGCAGTTAAAGAAGGAAAACTGTTAGGGCACATTGTATCTAAAGAAGGAAGAAGAATTGATCTAGAAAGGGTAGAAGCTATCCAAAGGGTCACTGCTCCAAAAAATATCAAAGGTGTGCAATCCTTTTTGGGAAAGATTAATTTTGTTAGAATATTTATTGCTAATTTTGCTAAAATTGTCAAACCAATAGTCAAGTTGCTCAAGAAGGATGTGAAGTTCCAATGGACTACTGAAGCACAACATGCTTTTGACAAAATCAAAGAAGTTTTTCAAGAGGCACCAATATTGAAATCTCCTGACTATAGAAATCCTTTCTCATTATTCTCTTTTGCACCATTTCATACTATCATTGTTGTATTGCTACAAAAGGATGAAGAAAACTTTGAGCATCCAATTGCATTTTTTAGTAAGTCTTTGCAAGCTACTGAACTGAATTATGAAATGATGGAAAAGAAAGCATATGCATTAGTAAAAGTTGTAAAATATTTCAGGCCTTATCTAGTGTGTGCTAAGGTTATTGCATATGTTTCACATGTGGAATTGAAAGATGTTCTCACACAGTCAGAGGTTACTAGTAAAAGATGTAAATGGATTACTAGGATCTAGGAGTTCAATTTAGAAATTCACATTACCAAGTTGGTAAGAGGACTAGGTCTAGCTAAAATAATGACTAAGGAAAACATGGATTTAGTCCAAGTTAACAATGAAGGAACATCAGATCTAACAATCACAAGCATTGAGATGCAACCATATTATGCTGATATTGTCTATCATATCAAGAATGCCAAGTGTCTAGAACATATGACTGACAATCAAAAGAGAGCCTTAAGATTACAAGCTCGAAATTACACATTAATACAAGGGGATATTTACTGGAAAAATAGAGATGGAGTTTTGTTGTTTTGCCTTGACAAATATCAAGCAGAGAAAGTTTTGAATGAAATGCATGTTGGTGTTTGTGGGGGGCATTATTCTACAAAGACCACTGCCCATAAAATTTTAAGAGCTAGCTATTTCTGGCCCACACTATTCAAAGATTCTTTACAATTTGTTAAAAGATGTGAGGCCTGTCAAAAGCTTGCTTCAAAGTTAAAATATTCAGGAGCATTGTTGCTAAATCCAGTAGTTGCAGAAGCACCTTTTTCCATGTGGGGTATGGATTTCATAAGAGAATTTGCTGAAAAAACTAGTTGTAGACATAGTTGGATACTTGTTGCAACTGACTATTTCACAAAATGGATAGAAGCTATCCCTACCAAGAAGGAAACAAGTAGAATAGTGATTGATTTTTTATTAGACAATATTTTGACCAAATTTGGTGTCCCTATTAAATTGATCATTGACAATGCAATGTGCTTTAGATCAGATGAGTTCAAGGATTTTTACAAAGAGAATGGAATTATAACCTCTTATTCATCTCCCTATCACCCTCAAGCAAATGGGAAAGTTCAATCTAGTAACAAAAGTATTTTGAAAATTATGAAGAAAACATTGGAAAAGAATAAAAGAGCTTGGCATTCAAAGTTGAAGCTTGCTCTATGGGCAGGCAAAATTATAGTAAAGAAAGCTATAGGAAAGTCTCCATTTGATTTTGTGTATGGATTACAGTCAAGGTTGCCTATCAATAACTTGTTGCCTGTATACAAATTTATCCAGGATGAAGAGTTAGATGTTTTAGAGCCAATGCAAGATAGAATCATGAAATTGGTTGAATTGGATGAAATGCGAAGAGATAGTCAAAAGAGAAATGGCAAGTTATAGCAAAAAATGAAGTACCTATTTGATAAGAGAGCTACTACCAAAAAGTTTGAATCAGATGACTTAGTACTCCAGTGGAATGTCAGAATAGAAGATAAAGGAAATCATAAGAAGTTTGAATCATTGTGGCTTGGCCCCTACATAATCCATGAAAGTTTTGGAAAGGACTCCTACTTGTTGAAAAATATGGATGGAGAAATTATTGAGTTGCCAGTGCATGGGTAATTCTTGAAACTTTTTTTCAACTAAACATTTTCGCTCTTATGCACATGTAAATAAGTGTAAGTTTTGTATAGTTTGTTTCCCTTAAGTTGTGTGTTCCTTTCTTGTTGTAGGTTAGTCAATTTTGGTTTGCTATTCCAGAGATCTATGGTTCTTACTTAAACTTGCATTTAAACATCCTCAAAGAGAGCCACTATTGGTTGGTTTCCTAATTTTTGAAGTTGTCCTTCAAAATTTTGATTTTTAAAGTTTATCTTTGAGTTTCATGAATTGGTCCCCAACATTTTCCAATACCAGAGCTCCAATTTTCTGAAAAAACCCTAAGTGTTAGGTCTAGATTGTCTTTGAAAATCCAAAAGTGCTAAAATCACTTGCCCAAGTCTATTTGGTTGTTACCTTTTTCAATCACTTAACAAACTTTTAAAAGCATGTGCACTTTTATGTCCCCGGTTAGTGACTTAGTCTCGTAATGGTTTCAGTATATTCCTTTTTGTCTAGCGATTACCTGAAACCCTTTGTCACATAGTCTCTTTAAGATAAATAAATATTCATTATCTTCTAATGACCCAGCAATTTCCTTTTGTCTCCAAGTCTCCGGATGATTATTGTGAGATCTAGCAACTACTATGTTAAATGTTTGCAAAATAACTATAGTCGCCTTATCTCCAAATCAAAATACCTTCAATCGGGTGATCTTTGAAAGAAATCAGGAATTGATGTAGTATTCAACGATTATGAGGTTCTCTTTTGGTTATTGAGTCTCCAAATGCAAAGTGGCAGTCTATTTTATGCAGGTTGCCATATCTCCAAGCTATCTAGTAGTTAGTCATTTAATTTAGCAACCCGACGATTTCACTGGTCATGTGTTCTCATGATTCTAGTGGTCAGCGATTCAGCGACACAGTTATCTCTAAGTCTCTTAAAGCAGAGGTTAAGTCATGAAAGGTATTGTGACTCAGCTGGAATCATTTGATGAATATTTGATTGGTGGTTGATATTTAATATCATCACAAAACTAAGGTTAAGAAAATCTTTTGGTGACTTGGGGAATAAAGGTGTTCGCGCAGTCTCTAGTCTTAACCAGAGTTAAAAGAAATATCAAGCCACAAGGAGATGTCTTTAGTCAGGTGGTCTCCAAATGATGGCAAGTTAAGAAAAATGTCAACAGATAGCAATTTCTTACTATTGATTTAGTTTTGATCAAGTGGTGGTCACGTAGTCTCAGAATTAAACCATGGATTAAAAAATGTTCGAGCAACCTTGAGATTTACCTTGTCGCATAATCTCCTGATGAAACCCAAGTTAAGTGAGTTACTCAGCGATTGGGAGATTTTCTTCAGTTGCACAATCACCAAATTCTTGAGAGTGAAGTTGACCAAGGACAAAAAGGTTGAAAAATATGAGTATCTATTTCCCAAATTTTTTTACATGTCTTTCTCTGCTTGGTTGACAAAGTAGCAAGGTAATAAACAATTACAAAGGTCAAACTATAGTCGCTGAATTTCTAGAAGGAATAAATCAAAGTTTTCCTATCTTTAGTCACTGAATCTCTAGATGGGTAAGTCAAGAAATCTCAAGAAAAGGTTTGAAAAGTCAACATGCTCCAGCAACTAAGAGATTCACTATGGTTGCTAGATCTCTTGATGGCATTTAGTCACCAGGCCTCGAGATGAAATTAATAGAGATAATTTTTGCAAGTGACTAAGAGATTGACTATAGTCACCAAATCTCATGATTAAAAAATTAAAATAACAAAAGGTCGCCTAGTCTCAAGGTAAATTCAAAAGGGTTCAAATTATTCAACGACTATGATTTCTCACTATAGTCACCAGGTCTCAAGAAGGAAAAAAGTTATTAAATGACTAAATTTTTTTTTAGTCACTAGATCTTTGAGAATGTAAAGGAGGCATCAAATCTTTCAGTGATTACAAGAATGTGTTGTAGTCGCTAGGTTGCCAGAAAGTTAAAATTGGATTACCTATCATTTTCTTAGCCTATGACTAGTGAATTGAGTTTTGAGCATGCCAAGTAATGGTAAAAGTGACATGATTTTCAGCTTTTCAATTTATAACGAGCTACTGCATTCAATTCTATAAGATAAATAAAGCTGGTCGTCACTCATTTTGAATTACCAAGCATTCAAAAGAGCCAAGGTGATAAAATTCTTGAAATTTCCAGAATAGTTTCGAGGTTCCGTGCATTCAAAATGTAGTAGAGTTTGAATTCTCAGAGAAGATGAGTCAATTATCAATCAATGAGGCCTCTACCAGCAAGGGTACCAAGGAGAAATCTAAGGAGAGATTTTTGGATGAATTCCTCGCCTTACTACCCAAGTCATTACAAAACAAAAAGGTTAGTGATGAGTGTTTGGTTGATGAGCTCACATACTGTAGAGATGCTAAGACTCCTGATGTCACTGGAATTTGATTATTTAAGTATTTTATAAGAATTTTGATAGCTCGGTCCCCATCTCAAACCCTCGGATGTCAGGGTTAGCAAAATTGATTGTTCCTGAGGTTTTCCTAGACATAGATGTATTGATTGTGTTATCTCATAGCTATGATACCCTATCCAGAATAATTAGGAAGGGTGATGGTTCTCCCCTAGTAACCCTTGACCAAAATTCATTTATGAGAGCTTTTGGTATTTAGATCTCTACGGCCATAGAAATAAAATTGCAGGCTTGGGAAAACAAATACATTAGGGAGTCTATTGTGCTAGTGAAAGAAGTTCAAAACCATGTCCGTGGGAGAAAAAAAATTACATTGCACCAATAGCTGGGTCAACCCCATTTTTCTACAAAGATCTCCGCTTTTATATGAAGTATATTGCATATGGGTTATGCAAATTTCTAGGGATTGATGGTGGGGAGAGGATTACTTTAGATATCCTAATGATCATGTTGGACTCCCAGATTCTTCATGTGACTAAAGGATATGATTACATAGGTTATTTAATCAATAGAATGCATGAGGGTTTACAAGCATAGAAGAATCATACATCCGGTTGTTCACCTAGGTTTATGCACTATTCCTTGTTGATGCATCTCATTTTATTTTTCAATTATAATATCATGGACCTGGAGGACCTTGAGCCACAAATGATGTGGAAAGGGAAATCAAACTCAGTGCAATTTTGGATAAGGGCTTGGATTCCCTCTTCTTCAAGGTGTGATTTCTAGTCATTTGAAAATTGGATAGTACAGCCTATCCTCCTCAGTTTAGGGTTAAATCTTTCAAGGTTGTCAACTTAAGTTTTACAGTTAGTTAGGCCACAAAAATTTGTTGATAAGTGGACCAAGGGTCAAAATTGGGGTGATATCTATTATGAGAAGGGTTATACATTGATCAGGGTCTATGGGTGCCCTTAACCACCCTACATTCTTCCATTCTTTGTTCCACCTAGGGTGGCATTTCTAGAGTTCATCTGGCAGCTCATGTTGACCAATAAGGAGCACCTGGCTTCCCACAAGAAAGGAACCCTTACTCCAAGGCACTTCAGAGTGCATAGTCTCACAATAGGCAAGAATGCCTTCAATCAAGTGAATGATTGGTTAGGGCAGTTTAGAATTCATGTTTCTTCTTATAGATATGTTGATACAGAGGGATTCATGGTTTCTGCTAGAAAATATTATATTCCTGGCATCCCTTTCAACAAAAGACATGAAGAATATCCTAAAAAGGATGTAATAAGAAATATAATAGAGGAGGTGGAGGTGGTAAGAAGAGATGACCAAATAAATGAGTTATATGCCATGGAGAAATAGTTGAAAAAAAAGGGATTGGCATTCAGTGGCTTCTTCCCTAGTTTTCATTATCTCCAAAGGCTAGAGAAAATGATGGCCCAGTTCAACACACTGATGAGGACTTTTGAGGATCAGATTGATGAGAAAGAAGGAAAGAAAGTTGTCCACTCCGAGTCAAAATGCGATGAAGATAGTGATGGTGGCTTCTTAGTACATAACATCCCTACCATGGAAAAATTAATATTTGAAAAACATGAGACTGGGGAGAATGTAGTTGTTGATTTAACTAAACTACATAGCTCCTAAGATACAAATGAACCTCCTGCAAAAAAGCAAAAGTTTCTAACTGGAGAATATTATCAAGTAAGGAAGAAGGATAGAGTAGGAGCCCTCTTCACTGTAAAAGGTGTTCATAACCACCAATTGAGGAAGAAAATAAGGGAGGAGAAGAGAAAACAAAAACTTGAAAATGAAAAGGTTGAATTTCCCTTGGCCCTTTTCCAAGATGAAAGAATGATATAGTCATATGCTTTCTTAAAGGATGACAATTTTATTAAGTCAGATGAATTCAAGAGCTTCTTAATATGGAATAAGAAACAATAGGTTGTTTCAAGCATCCAGATTATAGAAGAAGGTCAAGTGCCTGATGAGGCTATCCAAACACTAAGAGAGTATGACCCTGAATCTGAGACAATCACCCCAGAGGAAGATAGACAACTGGTTAGAGCTAGCAATATTCTACTAGTACGTGGGTGGAATTTTTATTCTGATTTTAGCATTGATCAAATCAAGAGGCAATATGATTTAACTCTATCTTCAGAGATACAAGTAGGGAAGATCATTAAAGGATTTGGGTATAGCCCAAGGAATCAGGCATTGGGTCTATGGAGCCTATATCCCAAAGATAGGAAGCCCCAAATTTTGAATGTTAAAGAACAGGTGGAGGGTGACAATTGTGTGGTCAATCCACAATACAAGAGATTTAGAGATATCTCAAGTATTGACTCAATTTTCAAGGCTCAATGAGGATAAGAAAAAGCAATTATCAGAGAGGTATGGTTCCCTGTTAGAGGACTATAGTGCACTTTTGAAGTATAGGGATGTCCGGATAATAAAAGAAAAGACATTAGAAAAAACTATAGAAGATTTGCAACAACAAATAATAAATACACCTGTAGTGACCCATACACCACCAAAACAATCTTCTATACCAGAGAACAAAGATATAAGTGAAGAAGAGGTTGCTGCAAATCTGGAGAAAATAAGATTAGAAAATAATGAGGCTATTCTACAAAGCCTATTAAATATTTTGTAGCATAGGATTGGTGTGCTTAAAGATAAAGCAGATATAGTTTTTTCAGCTTACAAAAAATTGCCTGGTTTGTAGGTAGAAGTGAATAATTATGTTTCAATTTTGAATGTTTTTTATGAAACTTAGTCAATAAGGGCACCACTTTTTTGAAATATTAGCCACTATGCAATCTTTAGGAACTAATATACTGGAGATAGTTTTACAAGTGGGTGAGGAAATAGATCGAGTTAAGGCCATCCTACTATTATTTAAGGGCAAATCAAATCAGATTGAGGCTAAGATAGCCATGTTTGGCTCATATTTCAATAGGTTCATTCCTCCCATTAAAGATGGAGATGGTGCAATGAAGAGTTTCAACTAGTGGAGATTTGATTTTGATCCTCTTTTTCCTAGGAAAGAGGCATTTCTTAATGAAAATAATGAAACTGATATGGAAAGGTTTAATATCACTCTGGATGAATCCATAAAGGTAGAGATACAGCTCACCAAATTCATTACAGATGTTGAGCTAATAATAGATGCCAGATGGGAAAGGAAAAAGGGAGAGCTACAACATATTCAGAGTTATAAATCACCAACAGAGGAAGAGATAACTACATGGGTTGAGCTCACCAAGCCCAAGAAGATAAAATCTACTGTAGTTGACTTTGATATCCTGGATGGGGAATAAAGAGGACACTTGAAGTACCTGACATGTGATCTTAGAGCACATGGATTATAAGCTATCAATTAGAATGGTGTAATTTAGCTGGAATGGCGGTCACCATATCTCACAAGAACTCAAAAAAGGTATCATGAATACCGAAAGACAAAGGTGTCACTGATCAATGAGCCAAAAGTAGAACAATCCAAAGTATTTTTATCTTCCCACTGCCTGAGGGCTTATATTGTAATTTTTCTTATATGCTTTCTAGGTTTAGGGCTCCAACCATATGAAGCTTGTTGCATTCTCATTGATAAGAGAATTCCAAGATGGTTGAGCTATATATATAAGTTGTAACCTCATTTTGTGGAGTTAGTGGAAAAGATAATAGAAAAACTGAGTACAAATTGCTATAGAGAAGACTTCTGAATTTTGTGTCTGAGCTTCTGAGCATGAGTTTTTATATGTAATCTACAGGTCTATTTTAAATACAAATACAGTGCAATTTTTGTCTTCTATTATTGTTGTCTCTTTACTTTTATGTTTACTCTTGTATGTTTTATTTGTAAGGCATTTAAAATATACTAGTTGTTAAGCAACTTCTTAAATTGATTATTAGTTTCTCTCAAGGAGAGAATTAAAATCCTTGTTATCAATTTCAGAGAGTAAATGTATTTGTAGAGATTTTGATGGTAATCATATTGGATTGATAGAATAGTCTGTAAGGCATGCTATTCAGGCTGCAGATAGTTTTTAAGGCATTCTATTATATTTCTTCTAAGATAGCCTTGTGGATTTGCATTTAGACTCTTTTTCCCATTGGATCAGGCACTGGTTTAGTGTTTTTTGTTACAAGTTATCTTCCATGATCTTTAGAAACACTAAAATTCATTCCATTTCCAATACTTTTACCTTTTAAGAGTTTTTCTATATGTTTTAAAGGAATTGTATCTAGGTGGTATAGTTCATATTGGTGATTCTTTCAAGAGAGAATCAAAAGGTTACCCTTCCTTGAGTTGAACTCAGAAAAAGAAGAAGGATGAATGTCCTTATACCACTAGTCTATGTTATCACATTTATAATTTCTATTGCTATCCTCTATATCAGGATTATTTGGGCTGTTTGCAAAATAGTGATGTTTTATTGAGATAAGTTGAAAGATAGATAGCATAGCAGTGAAGACCTAATCCACCATTTGAATGTTTACTTGAAAGATAATAAATCATCATAGGCAATACCCGCCCGAGTCCTATGGAGCTCGAAGAAGAAGGAGGATCCTATCCAATCCTCATCAATTAGAATCTTTCTTGCAAACTTGGAGTCCTTTAAACTGAGAATCAAGCCTATATATTAGCCAAGTTTGATCCCACAAGAAAAATCTCTAGCACCCACAAAGATCGATGATTTCATGCTTAAGTGACCTTGCGGGACACTTCGGCCCAGAGTCATCAGCGGGGATCGAATGGCTCTACGTGGTGAACAAGGTTTTCATTATCATTTACTCAGTTATTCAATGTTGTTGGAACATATGGTTCGATGCTACGATCAACAGTTGGAAGGATATGCAATGTTGGTTGTTTGAACTGAGGAACTCTGAGTTCTGACATTGACTGAGAATGTGTTGCCAAATTTAAATGAACTTGAATATCTTAAAACCAAGACAGACTTTTGTAGGCCCCGGCAACATGTTTCTATATCAGCTGATAGATCAATGCTACCACGTATGAGATCTGAGATATGACCCCACAAAGATCGCTGATTTCATGCTTAAGCAACCTTGAGGGACACTTTAGCCTAGAGTTGTTGACGATGATCAAATGACTATGCGTGGTGAACAAGGTATCCACTAGCATTTACTTGGCCATACAGAGCTATTGGAACAAATGGATTGATGCTATGACCAATGGTTGGAAGGATACGCAACGTTGGCTGTTTGAACTGAGGAACACTGTGAGTTTTGACATCAACCGAGAATGTGTTGCTGATTTGAAATGAACTTGAATCTCTGAAAACCAAGACAGGATTTTGTAGGCCCTAGCAACACAGTCCTGTAAAAACTAACGGATTGATGCTACCTCACATGAGCTCTGAGATATGACCCCAAAAATATCATTTATTTCATGCTTAAGCGATCTTGACGGACACTTCAGCCTGGAATCATCGGCGGGGATCGAAGGACTATGCATGGAGAACGAGGTTGCCACTAGCATTTACCTAGCCATTCAGAGCTATTGGAATAGATGGTTTGATGCTATAACTAACGGTTGGAAGGATATGCAATGTTGGTCGTATGAAATGAAGAACATGTTGAGTTCTGATATCGACAGAGAATGTGTTGCCAAATTTAAATGAACTTGAATCTCTAAAAACTGAGATAGGATTTTATAGGCCCCAGAAACACAGTCATGTAGCACCTAATGGATCGATCCTACCTCACATGAGCTCTAAGATATGACCCCACAAATATTTATGATTTCATGCTTAAGCGACCTTGAGGGATCCTTCGGCCCGAAGTCATCGACGGTGATCAAACGACTGTGCATGGTGAATGAGGTTGCCACTAGCATTTACTCGACCATTTAGAGCTATTGGAATAGACAGATCTATGCTATGACCGATGGTTGGAAGGATACGTAATGTTGACCATTTAAACTGAGGAACACTTTGAGTTATGACATTGACTAAGAATGTGTTACCGATTTTAAATGAACTTGAATCTCTGAAAACCAAGACAAAATTTTGTAGTCCTCGGCAACACGGTCTCATAGAAACTAACGAATTGATGCTACCTCACACAAGCTCTAATATATGACCCCGCAAAGATCACCGATTTCATGCTTAAGCAACCTTAAGGGACACTTCAGCCCGGAGTTGTTGGCGGTGATCGAACAATTGTGCGTGGTGAATGAGGTTTGCACTAGCATTTACCCAGCCATTTGGAGCTGTTGGAACAGATGGTTTGTTGCTAAGATTGATGATTGGAAGGATACATAATGTTGGCCATTTAAACTGAGGAACACTATGAGTTCTGACATTGACCAAGAATGTGTTTCTAAATTTAAACGAACTTGAATCTCTAAAAACTGAGAAGGCTTTTGTAGGCCCCGACAACACAGTCCTGTAGCTCCTGACAGATTGATGTTACCTCGCACAAGCTCTAAGATATGACCCCACAAAGATCATTGATTTCATGCTTAAGCGACCTTGAGGGACACTTCATCCTGGAGTCATCGGCAGGGATTGACTGACTATGCGTGGTGAACGAGGTTTCCACTAGCATTTACCTGGCCATTCAGAGCTGTTGGATCAGATGGTTCATTACTATGACCAATAGTTGGAAGGATACACAATGTTGGCCATTTGAACTGAGGAACACTATGAGTTCTAACATCGACCGAGAATGTGTTGCCAAATTTAAACGAACTTGAATCTCTGAAAATCGAGATAGGATTTTGTAGACCCTGGCAACATGGTCCCATAGAAACTAACAAATCCATACTACCTTGTATGAGCTCTGAGATATGACCCCACAAAGATAATTGATTTCATGCTTAAGTGACCTTGAGGGACACTTTCGCCCAGAGTTGTCGGTGGGGATCGAATGACTATGCATGGTGAATGAGGTTGCCACTAGCGTTTACCTGACCATTCAGAGTTGTTGGAATAGACGGATT
This sequence comes from Chamaecyparis obtusa, assembly GCA_027943335.1. Classification (NCBI taxonomy): domain Eukaryota; kingdom Viridiplantae; phylum Streptophyta; class Pinopsida; order Cupressales; family Cupressaceae; genus Chamaecyparis; species Chamaecyparis obtusa. The sequence continues at coordinate 140,188 of BSBK01008566.1, read as the reverse complement.
GATGCCCCGATCCTTCCAAAAGTGCTATTCCGATGAGTTCTAATCACTTGAGGGACAAAAAATTATGTGTTGAGTTAAAAATAAAATCAACAGAAGATGTTGAAAATGAAGTGAAAATTATCTCTATTATATTATAGTCTCGTCCTATACTCTGCAAGTCTATTTGAAAGGGGTTCAAGAAGTCGATCTATTATTGTCTAAAGGATATTTTGGGGTTCTGTGTTTTGTTACATGTTTTTTAATAATAGTGTTTAGATGGTTCTTAAGGTAATGTTGCTTATTTGATGTGAAAATTTGTTTTGCAGACAACACTGAACACATTTATAGATAAACTCAAATTACCAAGAGAAAGAACAATGGTGACTCTTGTGGATCCTAGCAGAAGGGATATTAGCTCTTGATAAAGATTTTTCTCAAGAAATCAAAAACTAAGTTTTACTCTTTTGTGCTCTAAATTTCTTTGAAAAACTGTTCTCCACGCTGGAAGTCGAAAAACATCTTGCCAAACATTTTTCACAAGAAATCTCAGACAAAGTTTTTAAACAGAGCTCCCATCCAGAGAAACCTATATAAGGAGAAAATTTGTAATGTCCCCTTTCATTTGATCTGCGACTCTGCAGCACTAAGTAACTGTTCTGTCAGCAGTTAGATAGTGAGTGTTCCTATCAGTGGAAGAATAGGGCTCAATCATAGATTAAAGGCAACTATAATTTTTTGTCTTTTCAATTGGAACAAGGCAGTTGTGTCTGTCAGATGAATAAACAAATCAGTCTTCAGTTAAAGGGTCTGCTGGATTCAGGAAATAGAAAAATAATTCTGGATAAAGGTATATTTGGTCCATCACACTAGAATTTCACTGCAAATGTTAAATCTGAGAAAAAGTCATTTGTATCATCACCAATGAATATTTAAAATGGTTGCTTATATTTAAATATCCTAATTTTGATAAATTGTTTAAAAAAAACTCCATCACAGACTTCTGTATGAGACAAGTGAGGACTGTGGTACTGATCTCCTTGGGCTAATTATGACTTCCAACAAGAAACAAGAGGGAGGAAATAAATTGAGCATGAGAATAGATGAAATAATTTCAGAATGGGATTTGAAGTCATCACTGTAATGGAAGTGGAGAAATTGATTTTGGTGGTGAAACAAGTGCTAGTGGCGGAACAAGTTATGCTAGGCAGAACAGCCTTGTGGATGGTGCAGAGTATAATATCGGGAATAATGGTTCTGGACGATAAGAACTTGGATTTGGAAAGGAGAATGATTAAGGGAATGGGAAGTAGTTAAACTAGGAATACAATCTTATTAATTTGTATTTATAATTTCACTATAATTGCAATCGAGATGTTGCAATGCCTCTGCAGTTGCTGGGTTGAGGATTTGTGGCAGAGGAACCTAGTTAAACTAGGAATACAATCTTATTCATTTTATTCGGTATGATAATTTGTATTTGTGGATGTCTGGTTTTTATATCTATCATTTTTCTCAATGTAAATGTAAGTAGATGGCTGCTATGATTTACATTTTACGTTTTATTTTATTCTGAGGACAGTTTTTTCTATGAATGAACTTTTTTCCCAAAAATGTGCTCCTTTCTCTGATGTTGTCATGCCGTCTTAAAGTATCTAAGTTATTGCTCTTAGTGTTAATGGCTATAGACCTTATAATTAATCTGAATCGGGTCTTAAAACAAATTTAATTACTGTTAACTACTGTCATAATATTGTCATGTATGTCATGCGCTTGACATACATTTTAGTCACTCAAAGTTTTTGTTTTCTTTGTCTCTCTATCTCCACTTTTGATTTTTTTGAGCTTTCATTCTACATTTTCTGAATTTTCAGGAGTATGGATTTTATTCTGTTGTTTAAAATTTGTTCTTCTTATGTCAAAAAGCATGGGCGCCATCAACCATGCATCCCTCGGTCAAATTTGGGTACGACTTTTTCCTCTGAAATCTTCAGGTCACGCAGATAAGCTGCAATTCCGTTTTTGTAGCTTAGATTTGTAGCCTTGCATCACAAGAATCAGTTCTCTTAGATCCAACTATTCAGGATATTGACAAGCAACCATTTTAAGACATTGCAGTTTCCCATAGACCACAAAATATGCAGAGGCCTCCCATTTTTCTCCCTCTTGTATTATGTAGAGGTGAAAGTTGCACCGGTGTAGACAGTTATAATCCAAAGCCCTAAAGCAGCAGAAGTAGAATATTAGTTTTCTGATTTTTTTTGGGAGTTCCAAGCACAAGGATTTGATTTTGAGATCGAATAGAACTCTTCATAGAATTTCTTTGATACCAAGACTAGAGCTGGTTAATTAGCTCTCCAATTTTATGGTTTCTATTGAATTTTCTTTGTATTTTTGTCTAAACATTCGATGTTTGCTTATACACTTCAGGCAAACATAGGGATCTTAATATGAACACCATTAATTGATGAAATTTAATTATCATATGGTAATGTTATAATGAGACAAATACAGTAAAATTTATTTGCATATGGTTAACACATGCATGGGAACAGCTACAGAATCTATGGGCATGCTCCTTAGGCTAGTAGATAAATCTTAGAAAATAGCCCATGAATTGATGCCCTCTAAGGTGTTGGATAAGCAATGCATTGTGTAAAGATTAAAACTCTCTCATCATAATGGATAATAGCCCATGAATTGATGTACTATGAAATGTTCTATATGCAATGCATTGTGTAATGCATGAGATTAAAGCCCTCTCATCATCTCAATCTATATTCGGCATAAGGGAAGAAGAAATTTGATTAACAGAATGTCCTAAAAGAGGGGTATGATTAGAGAAGGGTTCAAATGGTGTAAACATTATCTTGAAGCCTTCAGCATTTGTTTTATAAACAGGCACGTTCCATAATCTTATTTCTAGGAGTTTTTCACAGATTTTATTATCACCAGTCATATTGCACTTGTAAACAATAATACTACCCATTAACAGATATTTCTTGAATTTCTACAATACAGAGGATGACATGATAAATTTCTAGATTTACTATATTCTAGTGCAATGACAAATCACTGAATACATTTCATTAACCATATTAAATTATGGAATTCCATTTATGCTCAGGGAAGTTTGAAAATTACCTTTCACTGGCATATTTCTAAATCTTCCAGCTGTTGGAGAAGATGATGAGAGCCACTTCTGCATCATACAGCACCGAGAGCTCACGGGCCTTTAGTAACCCATTATTTCTCTTACAGAATGTAATTTGCCAGTTAGTCATATTCTCAATCCATTTAAGCTGGAACTTTCTTCTCCCCATGAATGTTCCCAAAGGTCCTCTTCAAACAAATACGGCTCCACAGAACATCCGCAATCCAGTCCCTCACAAACCACACAAATTGTCCTCCAAAAAAGCCAGGTGCCTCACCAAATGCTCGAGAAGACATTGCAGAACATTTCTCTTACTTAGTTCAGCCTCATTTCGCCCCAAGACAGAACTCATGTAATCTTTCACCACATGAGGTAGTAGGTAAGCCAACCCCAACGAGGTTCTGGTTTCGAGCCCCTCCTGAGAACAAACTACTCCCACACCCTCCGCCAAAGACTTCCGCACCGTGAGCACATTTGTAAACGAGCATGGATTAGTTTTCAGTGACCAAACATTGCCTTCTTTCAATTCTCTTGGTTCATGCATGGGATCCTTGTAATATCCAATGCAAATTATCCAATTGTATCCTTTTATATGTATATATGGTATTCATTCATATATTATGGTTACTTATCACTATGACATTCAATATTCCATTGGGGATTAGCTTTATTGGTGAGCTATAAGATGTGGGTTATGCACAAAGTAGCAAAATAAAATGAAAGTTGCAAACTACAAGAAAATGGAGGGGCATATTCACATACTATACATGAGCTAGCTACTGGGCAATCATACTCTACGGTGTAAGGGTTTACAATATGTTTGAATAATGATCTTGGCATGTCCTCTCAAGAACTCTAATGGAAATTCAACAGACAAACAGGGTATCGATTTCAAGAATAAATCCCTAATCACGTGGTAAAACTCTTTTTACAAACCCATCTTACAAATCGAATAAATTTAGGATTTAACAGTGGATGCGGAACTAAATCATTACAAAAGGAATTTGGACATAATAATTTGATACATACCTGCCAATATGATTGAAGCTCCCAGTCTTTTTCTTTCTTGCATTTCTCCCATTGATGAGTATTTCAGTGTCCCTGCAATATCAATTTCCCATTCTTCCTTTTACATAGTCCACCTAGGCATCAATCGGGCCCTCTTGAACTAACATACAACAGAAGCACGAGCATTAAAAAAGCATTTGAAGCCAATTCACCATGAAACAGAGCACTTCTTCAGGGCTTCCCAATAATTCAACCCAGAACACTCACACCCAAACCCATTAAAACAAAACAATTCTACAATCGCACATTAAGATGACACCCACTCAGCATGCATTTCCAATCAACGCGAATGGAGATGTTGGAATGATCTTTGCTGGCTCTCTCTAGAAACAACTTGTCTGGACTAATTCCGGAGAATTTTGGATTTGGGGCACAGTGCCAAATGCAATCTCACATATCTGAGTCTTCTTCAATTGCAAGACAATCGGCTTACCGGAAAGATACGTTCTCAGATCCGGAAGCTGCCGCACTTGAGTAACTTGATGCTATCGAATAGTGGTTGCCCTTTGCCACATCAAACAATTTCAACGGTACCCTACCTACCTTCTTTGCAGACTGCAAATCTCTACAGTCTGACAACAAATTTCGACAACAACAATAAGTTCCGAGGCAAGATTTCTCCTGCAATTGGCCAAGCGAAGAATCTGACAAGTTTCTAAAACAGTCATGGAACAACAAACCACGAATGTAACAATCTGCAAAGTTTCTAAAATAGTCATGCCCATATAAAACTGTTGAAAAATGGAGCGTTTGCAACGGTAACATGTTTTTAAGTTCAACGGTACAATGTTTGTTTTCTGTTGTTTGCTAACGTGATTTTTTTAAAAATTCGGAATGCTTTTTTTCTCAACATTAATATGGAATGCTTTTTTGAACACTAAATATAAAATAACAAACTTCCAAATTTTATTTTTAAATTATTCATTCATCTATTCAAATAAAATAAATAAATAAATTTGGAAAATAGACTGAAATTAATTAAAAAAATTTCCAATACAAAATATATTAAATAAATTAGTTAGAAGAAATTTAGAGAAAAATGTTAATTTTAAAAAATTAATTAAAAAGGAAAGGTGGTGATCACGCTTAAAGTTTCAATAAACTTTTTTATTGGTTGGAAATTATTAAACCTAAAACATTCACAAAATTAATAAAGTCTAAATTTCAATAAATTAGACTTCAGTTGATAAATTAAAATCAAAATATATAATTGTACAATTGATGCAACAAAATATATTTTAAATTAATATCAATTTGTATGTTAAATGGTAAATTATTAAAACCAAAAATATTTTTGCATATCTTACATAACATACATATAAAACTTTCTATAAAAGATAGTATTCCACATCACTTAGGACTTGATTTAGTTTAGCAACAATTTGAGCAAAAGTATAGGTTTTTTCATCAATACTATTTTTATTTAATTTAGTTGTAGAAAGGAAGTCTCAATCATCATTACTTTTTAAATTTAATTCAACACATCAAATATATATCATCGCAAGTATTTACAATATGCACACATATTGTGTATGACATCTACTATTTGATTATTGTATGCTAAACTAAATAAAAATCTAGTCAAGATGATGGAGGTCATTCTTTCACTTGAAGTATCACATAAATTATATCATTTAACATAGTCCTAAGAAACAAAATGACATGTATGCACTCTGATAAAGCAAAAAGGGTTAGTACAGAAGGTGATAACAAAAATTATAGATACAACTTTGGTTTTATCCTACTAGACTCCCTCTATTAGTACAACTAGCACATCTAAGACAACATGGTCAAATTTCATCATGGAAGAAGATGGTGAGGCCAAAGAAGATGAAGATCCAAGAGTTGGAGCAAATGAAGTGGGAGACGGTATGCTCAATACCCTTGTTTTCCTACTTTTTATTGGTGTTATGGCTGCTACAAAAGATAATGATTCTCTTATTGATGTTGATTCCAACTATTGGCGAGAAATGGAAGGAGACTGTCCTTTATCTCCTTCTATTGGGATTTTATTCTCCTTTCAATAAAAATTGATTTGCGGATCCAGTGGATTATCAATATGATGATGATGGTGATGATGATGATTCAATGATGACAACGACGATGACGACGACGATGACGATGACGACGACGACGATGATGATGATGATGATGATGATGATGATGATGATGATGATGATGATGATGATGATGATGATGATGATGATGATGATGATGATGATGATGATGATGATGATGTTGAACTTGAAATCCTTTTGTAAGTGGTTTAAAGTAGAAAAATGTTTGTTGGAGACATGGAGGCAAAAAAAACCTTGATAGGGGATAAGGTAAACAATTTTTCTAGAGACGATGAGGCCAAGCATGTTGGTGTTGCTTTTCTAGGTCTAACAAAATGGTTTTTTCCTCTATATTGAAACAAAACTCTACAGTGCCTTCTTCTACTCTGATGGATCAGAGGTTGTACATTAATAGTTTTAAGGATGATGTTTTATCTCCTTTTATAGTGGACAGTAGGGTTTCGAAGGTGGTTGTCACTTCTTCATGGGAGATTGTGAGGATTTTGGAGGTGGTTGATGCTACTTATCCAAAGATTTTTTATTTCTCTTACAAGTTTGATGATATTTTTTTATCTAAAATATGATCTCCTTACGCTTTCAAAGGTTCGGTAAAAGTTGGAGGATTGTGGTGTGGATATTGTTTCTTCATTGGAGCATGTTAAGAAGGATGGGCATCTTGTTATGGCTATTTTTGTTCCTTTTATTTTTGTGAGTTCTAACATGGATGGTTAGGGATTTGAGGAAGTGTAGATATGAATATATTTTAATGATTCTCTTTTGGATGAGTCCAGTACCTATTTGAGGTGTTCGATCAATATGAGATTCTATGGAAATCACATCAATATTGATGATGTTAGAAAATGGATCTTTTTAGTTTGGAAACTTAAAGGAAAGGTACATTTTTTTGTATATTTAATATTTTTAAAATCTTTTTTTAAATTTTTCTAATGAGAAGGATTGTACAATCCTTCTCGGTGGCCCCTAGTATGGGTTTGAATGGTCTTATTGTTTAAAATTGATCTCATAGTTTTGACTTATGGAAGAAAATATTCTAGTTTTATGTTTGGATTTATTTTCCTGGATTTCCCTTTAGGTTTCTGAACGAAAACATTTTTTTTCAATTCTCTTGGGAAATATAGTACTATTGATAAGATAACTTTATTAAGGCAAGATTTCTCCTCCAATTGGCCAAGCGAATAATCTAACAGGTTTCTAAAATAGTCATGGAAAGAGTCATGCCCATATAAAAATGTTGAAAAATGGAGTGTCTACAATGGTCACATGTTTTTAAGCTCAACGATACAATGTTTGTTTTATGTTGTTTGGTAACATGATTTTTTTTTACATTCAGAATGCTTTTTTGAACACTAAATATAAAATAACAAAATCCCAAAATTTATTTTCAAATTATTCATTCCTTTATTCAAATGAAAAAAATAAAATTGGAAAACAGACTAAAATCAATTAAATATTTTTTCCAATACAAAAAATATTAAATAAATTAGTTAGAAGAAACTTAGAGAAAAATGTTAATTTAAAAAAATTAATTAAAAAAGAAAGGTGGTAACGCTTAAAGTTTTCATAAAAAAAATTTATTGGTTGGAAATTATTAAACCTAAAACATTCACAAAATTAAATAAGCCTAAATTTCAATACATTATAATTCAGTTGATAAATTAAAATCAAAATATATAGTTGTACAATTGATACAACAAATATATTTTAAATTAATATCGATGTATATGTTAAATGGTAAATTATTAAAACTAAAAATATTTTTGCATATCTTACATATCATACATATAAAACTTTCTATAAAAGATAGTATTTCACATCACTTAGGACTTGATTTAGTTTAGCAACAATTTGAGCAAAAGCATAGGTTTTTTCATCAATACTATTTTGATTTAATTTAATTGCAGAAAGGAAGTCCCAATTATGATTAATTTTTTTGTTTAATTTAACTCATCAAATGTATATCATCGCTAGTATTTACGATATGCACAAGTATCATGTATGACATCTACTATTTGATTATTGTATGCTAAACTAAATAAAAATCTAGTCAAGATGATGGAGGTCATCCTTTCACTTTAAGTATCGCATAAATATCATTTAACATAGTCCTAAGAAACATTATGACATGTATGCACAATGAGGAAGAAAAAAGGGAAGGAAGAGAAGGTGATAACAAAATTTCTAGATACAACTTCGATTTTATCCTACTAGACTCTCTCTATTAGTAAAAATATAACATCTAAGACAACAGGGTCAAATTTAGTCATGGAAGAAGATGGTGAGGCTGAAGAAGATGAAGATGCAAGAGTTAGGGCAAACGAAGTGGGAGATGGTATGCTCAATAACCTTGTTTTGCCACTTTTTATTGGTGCTATGGCTACTACAAAAGATAATGATTCTCTTATTGATGTCTATTCTTACTATTGGCGAGAAATGGAAGGAGATTGCCCTTTGTCTCCTATTAGGATTTTTTCTCCTTTAAATAAAAATAGATTTGTGGATCCAATGGATTATCTTCATGATGATGATTCAATGATGATGATGATAATGATGATGATGATGATGATGATGATATTCTTTTGGAAGTGGTTTAAAGTAGAAAAATATTTGTTGGAGACATGGAGGCAAAATAAAATTGATAGGGGATAAGATAAACAAGTTTTCTAGAGATGATGAGGCCAAAGGTGTTCGTGTTCCTTTTCTAGGTCTAACAAAATAGTTTTTTCTTGCATATTGATACAAAATTCTATGGTGCGTTCTTCTCCTCTGATGGAGATGAGGTTGTACATTAATAGTTTAAGGATGATGTTTTATCTCCTTTTATAGTGGACCATAGGGTTTTAAAGGTGGTTATAACTTCTTCATGGGAGATTGTGAGGATTTTGGAGGTGGTTGATGCTTCTTATCCAAAGATTTTGTAGTTTTATTACAAGTTTTGTAAAGAGTAAAATTTTGACACAAAAAGCCACATCAGTAAAACCTGCAATACAAGGAAGTCCGTCAACAAGTCAAAGGTCAAATACATAAGTCGAAAAGATATCAATAGATTCTCAATAATATAGAAATATAAAAGAAATCTAATTATGACCATAACTATCAAAATGATAAAGCATACCTTTGTCCAAAGATAAGCATAAATTTGACCATCTGTCGAGTTTCCTAATTAAAGAAATCACGATAAGAGATGTCGCATTAACCATTCAAACAAGTACAAACTAGATCATGTCTGGGTAACAACCAAAGATATTTTTGACCAACTATCAAATCAAATCAATAAAAGATAAATATTATATCAAAATATGTACTTCTATATTAATGACAAAAGTAAACAACAAAATATACCAAATACCACCATGTCAAATAAAAAGAAGAGTAGCACTGTAAAGGAAACTCCTTCTTGAAAGAAGCTTTAGAAACCTGTTCACAAAAGTCAATTAGGGGGATAATATTGTGGGAGTATGTATCCACCCTACCACAAAGTATTTATGCTTCCCCAAAGTCTTTCCTGACATAAAAGATACCCAGCCTAGCTCGAGGTAGTCTAAACAAGAAAAAATGGCTGAGGTAATAGAATTTGTGCAATACAACATGTCTTTTCCAATCACTAAGAAAATAGATCATTCATCACATTGAACTCATCTCAATCAATAAGTATCACAAAAGAGAATAAATCTTAAATCCATCTCATAAAATATAGGGAGTACAAAAGATGTGTGTTAAGGAAACAAAAGTAACAACTTTTATATCCAACAATAATTCACAGAATCTGATTTCCATTTCAAGCATATGCAAAATAATATTATGATCAAGTCCTAGGCATAGAGAACACATGTTTCATTGATGCTTATCATTAATTTTGTTGATAGCTTACAAGCAACATCCTCTTTTATTACCAACATGAAATGACTTTTTACAAGGAATATTAGATTAATGAACCATGCTTCTCTTTTGAAGGAATTAAAAAAAAACACTGACTCCATATTATATCTGTACTAAGACATTTATCTTGAAATGAAACTCCTACAACACATAACACCACCAAGATACCGACCAAGTGTGAAGCTGAAGATTTGGACAATATTACTATGTTTGAACCCATAAACTATCACAGAAAAACTTACTTCAATAATAATATCCCACCAAAGTGTTACCACCACTTCCTTAACCAGCATGTCACCAACAAGGTTTTAAGATTTATCACAAGGAATCTGAAGTCCTTGGATTGTAGGAGAAACAAGATGCTTTGGTCTGGGCTTTCACATTCAAAAGGGCTCAATGAAATACATCCAAAAGTTTGGAAAAGTTCTAAATCGATCATTTTGTATAAAAAATATTTATGAAGTTTTATAAATTAGTGTACCATCATAGTGATTCCACAAAGACCAACTTTTGTCTACAATTTGTAAATCAATTATGGAATCTAAAAGGTAGCACATCACATTACTAGTAAAGGTATGACAACGACTCATTCTTAACTGACCAACCATTATACAAAGCACGCAATTTCTATTTGGTATGTAATGAAGAAAATTTAGTTTCAACCGCATTCTAAAAGTCCTCAAGAACACATAGGGACATCACAACTAATATGAGATAAATATTTTACTAACAAAAATCATTCTAAGGAAATGTAGATTAAGGAAAAAGAGTTTCATTCTAAATAGAGAGGGAAGAAATTAAATTAAGATGTAATGGCTCAAATACCAATTTATTGTTGTATGAGGGTTAAAACTTAATAAACATTCAAGTCAAGCAAAAAGAAGAAGAATTCCTTCTGCACCCAGCTAGCTGGCGACTTAATAAGTCTTTTTCTTAGTTTCTTACCAAAGAATTATCTTTTCCCATGGTTTTATAATAACCAAAGCCGATATTATGTGACAGCTATGGAGTTATAGAAAATATTCATCTTACTTGTAATACAATTTTTTTTTTGTGATTTATTTCCTTGCATTTCAAACCACCTATCACAATGAAATGAAGGGAGGAAGGGATACATGTCTACCCACCTCATCCTCTTAATCTAGTAAGGGTTGCGCTAGTGACATTAGTACCATATTAGATATTATCTTCCAACCACGGGTAGAGACAACTACAGTCATGTCACTATCATTTTGCATAAAATTCTAAGGATTATCCAGTCACATCAACAATGCCAAGCAATATCACCATGATGATATAGAAGATAGTATTTTCTCAATGATTTCTATTGGTATATTTTAACCTTCTCAATGAAGGCCTCAAAGCTTTTGTTATGAACTTAAAAAATTTGTATGCCTATCTGGAGAGAAGTCTTTTGGAGAAAACCACCATAATGATGGTTGATGATGTTGGAGGAAAAGATCAGTCCACAGGGCCTCGTACAAGAACCATAAGAAACCTCAAGAGGAAAGTTCTAGATATCCCTAAGGAACTTATTAAACTTAAAGATTTTGTTTGGTTTAGTGTTGTTTTTTGGGCTTGGGTCCTTCTTTTTGTCTTTTAGCAAGTGTTCTATGGTTGTATGAACTTTATTGAAAATATTATGTTATCTTTTGTAAATGGTTTTGGGGTCCATTCAAAACCTTTATTTACCTTAATAAAAAACAATCCATATTGTGCTAATTCTAGGCATTGAGACATCCATATTTTGTGTACATAACTACCAGAGCATTTCCAGTTGCCAAAATAGGGTTGATCGAGAGTTTCTAAGCCTTTGTACCAAACCCATTTAGTGCATTCTTAAATTCTTATCCACACATTCTTGTAACCATTTCAATAGATTTCTCATCGATCACACTTTGAATAATGTCCCTACCACATTCTTAAGCTGTATACAATACACAAGCATCAAAGATATTGGAAGAGGTTATTGAAATATAGATTGACACCCATCGGTTACCGTATTGGCTTTAGAATTTTATGTTCACATTGGTACTTCACCCTTTGTAGGCACTACATCCTCATTTCTTGAGTAATTTTTCCAAAAGACAATCATAGTGACCTCATTGCAAAGTATTCAAAGTTGCTTCAACAAATCTATTTGTGCCATTGAAGGGATACCATGAACAAAATCACAAAAATGGAGCACAATAGTTGGTAAGACATTCCCCATTATGGATGCACATCTGTAAAAGCATCTCTAACTATAATAATGAAATTTGATGAAATCCCCATTGTTGGATACCCATAACGTGGTCCAACACCTTGATCTTTTCTTTGATATTTGTCAAGACCTCATTGTAGATCTCTATTTATGGAATCCCCTTCTAATAACACTATCCACATGCTTTGATGCACGTATAACTTCACACCCAGGCGAGGTGGTGTTGGCATAAAGAAAAACCTTTCCCTTTGTTCTTTCCCTTTCCCACAACTCCTATGTTAAACACCCTTCTATAGATCTGTTAGAATTTCCCCTTTAAGTGCTAATGTAATAGGCAATGTGTTTTTATTATTATGATGAATTTAAGATTGGAACATATCGTGGTGGAAAGATGTTGGAAATTTGGCTGATTTGATTACATAGATGTTGTCATTATGGAAACATATGATCCACATGAAGATCAAACATGTTAGAGAGCAAGTATGATAGAGTGCATTACAAATTTCTCTAAGTGTGAGACATTATTTTTACCAATGAACCTGGACACAGTTTTTCTTTGTGACATTGATTGGAGTAATTTCAATGCTTGCACACTTGAACATAGACTCTATGATGTCTATTGAACACCCATCTCAGAGCACAAGTTAGTATGGCATGTACGGAAGAAGTTATGACAGTTTTACCAAAGACATTGTCAAGCCGACATGACAGAATATGAAGACAGAACTAGTAAAGAGTTAAGGGATTATTTTGTTTATCAAAATAATGACTTAACAATATAAAGGGATGACATCCTATATGTTAACCCATGGATAAAGCTATTGGTATAAATGTAATTGTAATTGAAAAGATAGATGAAGTAGTAATGAAATGTAATGAAGCAGTGATATGATGTGAATTATATGATGCATATGTAATAGCGATAGTGAAAGAGCAGTGAAGAGATATTGAAGCAAGAAATATAAGGTTATGTACCTTAACCTATTTTTGTAATTAGTTTATATTGTACATTACTTGTTTGGGTAGTGGGCTCATCTAGTAATCATATTTTGTACTACCAACTCCGAACAGGGTTGAGGCTTCTAACAAGTCCTATAGTCCCTTAATCAGGATTGATACACTATATGCTTGTAATAGACTCCTAATAGGGTCAACATCCTTAACAAGATACTTTTGATTAGTGGATCTTTGTGGGTACCATCCCCACCAGGGTTTTCCCTTGGCCATGGTTTCCTCGAGAATAAATAATGTGTTATGAGTTCTTTATTGCTATGCATGTTGTTTAGCTTCTTATGTTATGCATGTATAAAGATAATCTGTTATATCCATAATTGTGAAAAAGATAAAGATTGTATAATATTGATTCACCCCCCCTTCTTAGTGTTCCCTATTTCAAACAATTGGTATCAGAGCTTAGTTACTCGGAAAAGAATCATTCAAGGAGAGCCTAGTAGCTTGAGTAAGATCTCTATGGATATGGATCAACTATAGAAGAATCTTGAAGAAGCTATTGAATAGATTGACTTGCTTACTATTGAAAAAGATACTTTGAAAAGAAAGTATGATGATGCAAAGAACCTCATTGAGAAACTGAAAAACAAATTGGAAGATCTGAGATCTGAAAAGGAATCTGAAGTTTTTATTGAAGATTATGATGACAATTTAGAAAAAGCAAATGAGATCCTTAAGCATGAACTAAAGATAGGAAATTTGAAGCTTATTTTGAAAGATGGAAATGGAAAGAATGAAGCAAATCTAAAATTTGAGAATGAAAGTCTAAAGACTGAAAATGAAGGACTAAAATCCAAACTTTGTAAAGTAACATTTGAACTTGAGAAAGTCAATTTGCAATATGATGAACTTGAGAAATACAATAAAATTGTGAAAGGTGAATTGACTCAATCCAAACAACAACTTGAAAGGCTATATTCAACTAGTGAGAAGATTGATGAACAAATATTTTATCAAAAACCATGCTATGATAAGACTGGTCTTGGATTCAACACTTTTAAAGCAAATGATGAAAGCAAGGAACCAAATCTGAAAATATCTGAAAGCATAGATGAGAAGAAGCCTAATGAGATCAACAAATCTGAAGATACACCTAAAGAAGAAGAATCACTGAAGCAAGAGGAATCACCCAAAAGTATGCAAAGAGAATTCAAAGGTAGATGTTTTTCTTGTAATACTATTGGTCATATGAAGAGAGACTGTACAGGTAAATAATTTAAACCTCTTAATGGTTATTGTTACAATTATCATGGTTTTGGACATAGAGCTATTGAATGTAGGAAATCTAAATTTATTGAGAATAATGATGGTAGTAAAATGTTTAGGAATACTAAAAATGCAGATAAGAAACCTACTGAAGATATGAACAGAAGAAATGGAGTAATATGTTATAGATGCAACAAGGTTGGACACATTGCTAGAAACTGTAGATCACAAATCAATCAACCTGGACCAAGATATGGAAACAATGGAATTGTTTGTCAGATATGCAACAAGATTGGACATACATCAAGGTTTTGCAGAATGAACAATAGAGTTTTTCATCCTAATCCTAATCCCAGAAATCATGCAAGAAGAAATGAAGATGCAAGTAATAGTCAGAAAGGATGTTGTAGTAATTCAGATGAAGTGAAGTTTATCAAAAGCACATATCAAGGAGACATATTCAACATTGAAGGTAATCAAGAAGGTGAAGTATTGAA
This sequence comes from Chamaecyparis obtusa, assembly GCA_027943335.1. Lineage (NCBI taxonomy): Eukaryota > Viridiplantae > Streptophyta > Pinopsida > Cupressales > Cupressaceae > Chamaecyparis > Chamaecyparis obtusa. The sequence continues at coordinate 125,119 of BSBK01008566.1, read as the reverse complement.
AGGTAAGAATGAACCTTTACCTGACCTATCTCAAAGTACTTAAATTTATGTAAATTACAGTAGAATAGGAACTTAGATTAGTGTAGGAGTAGATATATGATGAAATGAGTTTTGCGCAGTTAATGCAAGGTAGTTTATGATGTTCTAATGCTATGGTTAAGAACACAAAGAAAAATATTATGTTTTGTGAGATCGCAAGAAGTTTTAAGTTTTGCAGGTTAGCAGAAACAACTTTTTGGAAAGAAGCGGCAAAAGAATTGAATGCGATGTTAGATCTAAGTGAGATTGAATTAATAAAAGGTTATGATCGGTATTATTTGATCATCAAAGAAAATTCAAGTGTGAAGGAGATCAAAGAGAAGTGATTGAAATCATTTTGCAAGGATTTGGAGAAGAATTTTGTGTCGAATCTATGCAAGCCCTAAAATCATGAAATTAAGGTATTTTACTTGACAAATCTTTGAATTAGTAAAGGAATTTGAAGAAATCATGGATGTTTGTTTAATACATAATGTCAAAGATAAGAATAGACCTAAATTGAAAAGGGAACCAGTAGAACCCTTGGAAAATGACCCTAGGTTTGCATTATCATCCATACCAGATGAAGTTTTACACTTAGAAAATGTCAGAAGTTATCTTGGATGCAAACTAGAGACAGTGAGTGATAGTGATTTCATAAATGAATAACATAATATTTACAATCAGGATATGACACTGAAACAAGGTTTTGAATATTTGGAACATAATGAAATTGTTAAGTATGGATTATAGTATGAATTTTTTAATGAAGAATGCACTAAGATTATCTTGAGTAGAATTCATAATGGAAAGTTTTGGCTAGAAGATAGAGTGATAGATATTATAGCAGATTTGATTCATGAAGTCACTGGATTATCTAAAACTAGAGCTATTCCTTTAAATGAGAAAAACATGAGGAAGACAGTCATTGATAACACAAACTCATCCTATAATGGTAGAGGAATTGTGATTAGTAAGATTAAACAAGATTATGTGAGATACTTATGCAAGAACCTAGCTACTAAGTTTTGTGCAAATTAAAGAGAGGATGACATGGTAGCTGGAATGGTACATGCAGCCTATCTAATGTGTGTTGATAGGGCACAAGTTGATATGTGTGAAATTCTAAGAATTCAATTGTTTGAGAACTTGGAGAAGATTAAGAAAACTAAGTATACACAGTTTACGTTCTCATCCCGAATCACTTATATTTTTCTTCATCTTTTAAGGAGATTTCCTTACACCATAGGAAATGACTAGAATGATGGACAAAATATAATGGAAAGGATTAACCTAGTGTACAGAAGACATGTTATTGACAGTGTAAATGAAAGTGCAATACTGGTTATTAAGATATTTTAGAATATTGTGTCTAGCAGATCAAAGATCCCTAAGTCTCTTGTTGAAAAATATAAAGATCATATATGTTTTATGGTGGATACTGACTTTATCTATATTGAAGTAGTGGAGCCTAGAACAGAGTTCATAGACCCTCTTGGCTATGAGATATCTAAGGTAGAGACTAAAGAGTATGTTAACAGGTTACTTAAGTGTAAGTTGGACACTCAGTGTAACAGGTTTGGAACCTTTGAGGAGAACTTCAACTCCACAAAGATGTTAATTGAAGAGAAGCAGTCTAAGAAGAGAGTTGAGAGCACTATAAAGAAAATCCTTTTGTAGAAAAGATACAGGGATGTCAGAGCATGATTTTTTGGTAGCAAAGCATATAGCAGCAGCAATTAGAGAGAGTGGAGAAAAAGAAGTTTTATCTATCCCTCCTTTATCATCAATTGCAGTACAATAGGAAGAACCACAAGTGAAGGTGAAAGTGGAAGTAACTGAGAAGGATATAGAAGCAAAGATGTCTACTAGATCCACTTCCTCCACACCTAGAAAAAGAGTAAAAGAAAGTGCTACTGGACCAAAAAAGAGACATAAAACGTTAGTGCAACCAGTTCCAAGAAAGATTGCAGAAATAAAAGATGATGTCACTACTAAGAAGAAATCTTGGAAACCCAAAGTTGAAAAGCTTAATGAGCAGATCATTGAGAATAGTGAATTTACAAGAATGAACAAATACTATGATCTTTATGATTATACAGACATACTCAATCTAGAGAATGTAGTTGTGAAGCATATGATTTTGGCTGAAAAGAAGTTTGATACAATTCAGCGACAGATACCTGATGATTTATATAAAAAGCTTGTAAATAGGAAGAAGAGAGCATCAGAGAAAAGCTTGTGAGGAAGCTTTGTGAAATAAGAGATGAAACACATTTCAATGAGATCATGAAAGCCTTAAGTACCCATCTAAGAATGAAAAGGAGAACTATTCAGATTATGGGAGGTAGGTATGAAGAAATCAATTCTGAGACAGAACAAGCTATTATCAAGGTTATGGCAGAATATGTTGGAGAATCATCAGTTGCAGCAGAGCAAGAAGGTGAGAAAGAACAAGAGGACATTCCCTATCCTCCATCCATTAATATTGAAGATGAAACAATGAATTTAGAAGGTACAAAAATCACCTTGGATACTGATGAAAATGTATTCAAGAATTTGGAGAACATTGTTGACAATTCGGCCTTTAAAGAACAGGAAGCTACAAAAGAAGAAGAGACAACAGAGACAATAGTTGTGGAACCACCAGTAACAGAGGAACAAGTTCCCATTCTAACCAAAGAAGATATCAATCTTACTCCTGAGACTGGAAAGAAGACTCAAATTGGATCTATGATTGAGCATTTGGGAAAGGAAGTAGATGATGATGATCAGTTGGAATTGATCACATCCTTGAATAAAATCATTGGCAAGAATAAGAAAGTGAAGAGTCTTGAAGGGTGTCTAAAGGAACTAACTGAGAAGTTACAAAGCACTATAACTACACAAATTACAGAAGTAGACCCTATGGAGAAAGCAAAGAAGGTAAGGAGCACTTTTGACAATGAATTCACAAACTTGTCTGATATTACAAAAGTGAAAGCACAAGTGGCCTATGAGGCTAGAATTCTTTTGAACATCAATCAAAACATCAGGAATGATATCAACACTCTTGATATCTATATCAAGGATTTGAGGAAGCATTTGGAAATAGGTAAATCTTTGTACATACAGTATACAAAATTAGAGATCTTGATAGTAGAAGAAGATTAGAAGATAAAGTTGAAGGAAACATAAATTTTGAATGAAACAAACCTTCTGTTTAGCCCCAATGTGAAGGTATGTGATGTTGAGAAGAAAGTTCGAAAGCTTTATGATGAAATCAGAGTTGTGCAAGATGAGAGAGTCATAAAATTGAAAAGATACACTCTTTTGAGAGAGCATGCTTCTATGAAGTTAAGCATTATTGAAGAGCAGTTGGAAGAATGTCTTTCAACTAAGACATCTTTTCAGAAGTTTAACTTTGAAAACCTCCAAGCATGTGAAATAGCATCTTATGAACTGAGCGCATTATTTAATATGACAGATTCCATTAAGAAATCATGGGAGAAGGAGATAGAAGCCATGAAGATTGATTTTGCAGATTGTGTTGCAAGTCTATCGGCTTTGCAATAATTGAATTGAGATATAATCTTTTTGTGATACAATTTTGTAACCCTCCCTACCTTTATTTTGTCATTGTTGTCAAAGGGGGAGAGATATATAGAAGAAAATTGATAGTATATGATAAGGATTGATACTCTTAGGAGGAGTACCATAATGATGGTTGATTATCCTCGAGGAAAAGATCAGTCCACAGGGCCTTGTATAAGAACCAGAAGAAACCTCAAGAGGAAAGTTTTGGATATCCCTAAGGAACTTATTAACCTTAAAGATTTTTTTTGGTTTAGTTTTGTTTTTTGGGCTTGGGTCCTGCTTTTTGTCTTTTAGCAGGTGTTCTGTGGTTGTATGAACTTTATTGAAAATCTTATGTTATCTTTTGTAAATGGTTTTGGGGTCCATTCAAAACCTTTATTTACCTTAATAAAAAATAATCTATATTGTGCTAATTATAGGTGTTGAGACATCCATATTTTGTGTACATAACTACCAGAGCATTTCCAGTTGCCAAAATAGGGTTGATTGAGAGTTTTTGAGCCTTTGTACCAAACCCATTTAGTGCATTCTTAAATTCTTATCCACACATTCTTGTAACCATTTCAATAGATTTCTCATCGATCACACTTTGAATAATGTCCCTACCACATTCTCAAGCTGTATACAATACACAAGCAATAAAGACATTGGAAGAGGTTATTGAAATATAGATTGACACCCATCGGTTGTATTGGCTTTAGAAGTTTATGTTCACATTGGCACTTCACCCTTTGTAGGCACTACGTCCTCATTTCTTGAGTAATTTTTCCAAAAGACAATCATAGTGACCTCATTGAAAATTTTTCAAAGTTTCTTCAACAAATCTATTTATGCCATCACAGGGATACCATTAACAACATCATGAAAATGGAGCCACAATAGTTGGTAAGACATTCCCCATTATGGATGCAAGTCTGTAAAAGCATCTCTAACTATAATAATGAAATTTGATGAAATCCCCATTGGTGGATACCCATAACATGGCCTAGCACCCTAATCTTTTCTTTGATAGTTCTCAACACCTCATTGCAGATCTCCATTTATGGAATCCCCTTCTAATAACACTGTCCATGTATGCTTTGATGCATGTATAAATACACACCTAGGCGAGGTGGTGTTGGCATAAAAAAAATCCCTTTCCCTTTGTTCTTTCCCTTTCCCACAACTGCTATATTAAACACCCTTCTATAGATCTGTTAGAACTTCCCCTTAAAGTGCCAATGTAATAGGCAACGTGTTTTTATTACTATGATGAATTTAAGATAGGAACATATCATGGTGGAAAGATGTTGGCAATTTGGTTGATTTGATTACATAGATGTTTTCATTATGGAAACATATGATCCACATGAAAATCACACAGGTCAGAGAGCAAGTATGACAGAGCACATTGTAAATTTATCTAAGTGTGACACAATATTTTTACCAGTGAACCTGGACATAATATTTGTTTGTGAAATTGATTGGAGTAAGTTCAGTGCTTGTGCACTTGAAAATAGACTCTATGATGTCTATTGAATTCCCATCTCAAAGTGCAAGTCAGTACTTCATGTACAGAAGTAGTTATGACAGTTTTACCGAAGACAGTGTCAAGCTGACAGGACAAAATATGAAGATAGAACTAGTAAAGAGTTAAGGAATTATTTTCTTTATCAAAATAATGACTTAACAATATAAAGGGATGACATCCTAGATGTTAACCCTTGGATAAAGCTATTGGTATAAATGTAATTGTAATTGAAAAGATAGGTGAAGTAGTAATGAAATGTAATGAAGTAGTGATATGATGCAAAGTATATGATGCATATGTAATAGCGATAGTGAAAGAGTAGTGAAGAGATATTGATACAAGTAGTATAAGGTTATGTACATTAACCTATTTTTGTAATTAGTGTATATTGTACATTACTTGTTTGGGCAGTGGGCTCATCTGGTCATCACATTTTGTACTACCAACTCCTAATAGGGTTGAAGCTTCTAACAAGGCCTATAGTCCCTTAATCAGGACTATTATACTATATGATTGTAATAGACTCCTAATAGGGTCAACATCCTTAACATGATACTTTTGATTAGTGGATCTTTGTGGGTACCATCCCCACTGGGGTTTTCCCTTGGCCAGGGTTTCCTCGAGAACAAATTGTTACCCTAATTTTCATATGCATGCAAATTTGACCAATTTCCATCTCAGGGTCTTTGTTTTTACCTTGCCAAACACCTCAGAAAATTTCATAGCTTTATGTCCTGTTCTCTGGTCTCTACAAGCTTTCTAACTCTCTGGTCTGCATGTCAAAAAGTTCATAAAAGTAGCCATTGTAGGCTTATAACCATAAGTAACCCTTTGGCCTGATATATTTTCAAGTTTCTTTATTGGAAACTTAAAATCCTAAATGCCCATGCGTGCTTTAATCCTATTGGCTGGTCACAGATTCTCATATTTCTTTGGTGGTGATCTTTCCCTCTCAGCAATTCAGTGACTACATGATTCTCATAGTCGCTAAGTGTTTCATGGTTAAGTCCTCAATGGTTAGAAATTCAGCAAGTGGTTAGCCTTCCCTTGGTCGCATAATTGCTGAGATCTTTGGTGGTCTCAAGATTGTGAGGTCCTAGTTGATGAGATCAACAGTTGTTGTAAGATCTCATAGCATGTGTCAGAGGCTCATGATCTTACGACAACCGTGGATCTTTCCTTTCCTCTATGCTTCATGCCTTTGTGGGTCCATTTCCATGGTGTCTTATGTGGAGGTATTTCATTGGTCGAAGGGAGATGACTTCTAATTTGTCAGCGGGCCTAGTTGTCAGGCCTCTTTTGATGTAATGGCTGGCATGTTTTCTCATAGCAAGTGCCAGAGGTATGTAATTTTCAGACTGTCATTGATTTCTCCTAGTGCTGTAACTCTTCATGCTTGGTGGGTCCACTACTACGTGTATTCAAATGGTGGCTTTTGATTGGTCCACATGTGCAAAGTCAGCTTATTCATTAGTGGGACAAAGTTCTTCCAGCGGTCTAAGGCTCTTACATCTGCAAAGGATTGATGGTTGTCATATTTTTGTGATGCTATGTGTTAGACCATGAGATCATGCGATGACCATTGATCTTGCTTTATCTCAGAGCATTCTCGATGGGTCCTTTCTTGATGATGTGTTCGCTTCCTATTGGTTGATGCGTGATGATGAGGACTTCTAGGTGGAACGATGTGTTAGAGGGGTCCCAGTCTAATATAGATCTACGACAGGCGTAAAGGTGAAAGAAATATTCAGGGGCCATGAGATCTTGCACCCATCGTTGGATCAGAATCTTGTCTTAAGTGGGACCGATGTCAGGAATTGCCGAGGTGTATGCTTACAGAGCAATCAAGGGTGAATAAAGGAATGACATGTGGTGGTTCTGGGCCTAGGGTTAAGGGTATTCCATGAATCAGTGACTAAAGAGCTTTCCAAGTTTTCCAAACTTAACCGAGGTCAACTAAATGTTTAAACGACTCTGCGACTGAAGGAAAAGGGTAACCCGAGGTTGACTTAAGGGTTAGATTTGCAGTCAGATGCCAAGCTGGGGTAAATAAGAAGATCTGATGGTCGCATTTTAAAGTAAGATTAAGTTTTAAATGTTGGCCGTTGAGGGAGGAAAGGTTTGGTACCACTTATTAGCCATTATTATTTAAATTCAAATATATTCCTGTAGGGTTTCGGCTAGGTTTTTTGAACCAGTAGTCAATAGTGACAAAATTAGTGGATGGAATTTATATCTTTAGGACATTTTGTAGTTGGGGAAGATGATGACAGGGGTCTAGGCTGTCAGGTCATTTCTTGTTTTCTGAGGGTACTAGTCAGTGCATTCATGGCAAGACTTTGTGCAAGAGAGGTAGATAAGTCTGAGTTGCTTGTCTGCAAGTTGATTTCCAGTACAGAGATATTTGGAGCCTTAGGGCTCAGAGTTGGACATTTGTAGAAGAAATTCAACTTTTCTTAAGGGTCATCTGTGGTATCATTTCTACCCTCTGGCTTATATAGTTGTATTTCTCCCATTGATAATTCAGATATTCCAGAGGTATTTTGTGACAATCCTTCATGTCCCTATGCTTCCTTGTCTAAATTATCTCTTATTGGATTAAAGTATATGATGTCTTCAGTGATATCTTAGGGTTCCTGATCCCTCTTGCTTTTTTTAATTTTGTGTGTTATTATGTTTGATCTAATTTAGATGTTTTGTGGGTATACTTCAACCCCCTAACAATCTTGTCTCAATCCTACACCGAGTTGCAGAAGTGAATGTCTGCTTGCAGGTCATAAATTGTGTCTTATGTTCAGACCCTTCTATGAAATACTTATGCAAGCCTATTCAGTAAGTTGTGACCTACTAGACCTGACCCTTTCATTGATTCCATTCCTCTATACTGAGATCCAAACCCTAATTTTGGTGTATCACCTAGTAGGTAGTTTGCTTTCAGTCTTTTCCCTTTCCAAGCATTCCTTCTATCCCTTTCCCTTAAAAGTTTTACTTTTCATGTCTAGAAGCAAATTAAGATGATTATCCAAGAGGAACTAGCCTAGAACCTGGAGGTCTCATCTCAGTTAACATAGGTCCCATAACTTGGAGGTGATTCCCATGTTATACTAGGTTATCAAGACTATGAGAGCTTGAAACAAGGGTGCAAGCTTAGTGTATAACAATTCTGGCATGCCCGGTGGGACAAGAAGTTTATTCAAATTCAAGTTATGTTATCTCTAATATACAAATTGCATGATATAGGATTTTAGAGGTTGTTCTATCAAGTATATCTAGTGACTACCCTAATTTCAAAGATCCAAGCTAACCTTGTCCAAGGTTTATGAGAAAGATTGAGACCAGAAGCTCAAAGCCCACCAAATTTTTAGAGTTGCCCTCAAAAGGAAGTCAGAAAGGTAGGTCAACTCAAAGAACATCCCCTTCAAGGAGAGTTCAATCAACACCTCCTGATACCTCAGAAAGGAGACCTTCTCCCTTTCATTCCAGAAGAAGAGGTAGATCTCTAACCAAAGATCTAGAAGAAGATTCAAATCTAGCAGCAAATACAGCTCATATAGTTGTCAATCTTCAAATCAAAGCTCCTACAATGGGTAGATAGTTTTCCTTTTCACCTTTCAACCAAGGGAGTCCATTAGCCTTTTCCCAACATCATGATGTGCCCTTGGTGGCACTAAAGAGTATACCTGATTTCACAGGAGAAGGGCAGACAACTACTTTTGAACACATAAGAGATGTGACCACCATCTGTAGCATACACAATATTACTCAAGAGGATGTGGCCACCAAATTATTAGCAGCCTCTCTAAAAGGTAAGGCTCTTGAATAGTTTAGAACTCTAACTGTTGGTTCCATTACTTCATGGGATGAGTTAGAGGATGCATTAAGTAAGCATTTTGAGGATAAATCAGATAACTTGTCTCTAGTTGAGCAGTTAAAAACTATTAAGACAGACCCTCAAGAGAAAATGATAGATTACAACAGTAGCCTCCTCAAAACATGGAATAGAATTCCAGTCTCGGTGAGACCATCAGCTGACCATGCTTTTCTATATTACTTACAAAGCTTGAATGGTCAAATTTTTGTCATGATCTAGTCCATGGGTGGTACTTCTTTACCCCAGGCCTTTGACATAGCTGTCAGGGCTGAAAATTATTTAATCCAAGGAGGCATGATTGCTAGAAGACCTCCAATGCCCATTTTTCCTAGCCTTCAACCTATTGCACCTACCCAAGTACCCCCATTTACCCCTATTCCCACCATATTAGCACCTCAGGCCAGTACTAGTGGTCAGGAGCTGAGAACAAGTTTCTCTCAAGAGCTACACGAAATAAAGAATAGCCAACAAAGTAGTCAACAAGAAATGACAAACTTGTTGCAGACCTTGACTAAAGAGGTCACAAATTTGAAGAAGCAAGGTCAAGGAATCAGAAGATATAATCAGATCCTGGTGAATGAAGAGGATCAATATAAGACTGCATTTACAACCAAGTGGGGAACCATAGCTTATCAAAAGATGCCCTTTGGTTTGTCAAATGTAGGTGCTACATTTCAAAAGGGAATGGATATATCCTTTAAGAGCCTAATGTAAAAGTTTGTGCTAGTCTACTTAGATGACATAACTATCTATTCAAAGCATGCAATAGATCACATCAAACATTTAAGGAAGATTTTTGAAAGGTGTAGAGAATTTGGGATATATCTTAATCCCAAGAAATGTGTGTTTGTAGTTCATGAAGGAAAATTGTTGGGATATGTAGTATCCAAGGAAGGAATTATAGTGGATCTTGAAAGAATTGCAGCTATCCTAGAGCTACCCCTACCACATCACAAGAAAAGTCTCCAATCTTTCATAGGAAAGATTAATTTTGTTAGGAGGTTCTTGCCTAACATTGCAGATTTACTCAAGCCCTTGACAACCATGTTAAAGAAGAGTTCAACTTTTAGTTGGACCAAAGAAGGGAGATTCAATTTCCAAGCTATCAAAGAGGACTTAACAGAAGCCTCTACTCTCCTAAACCCAAATTTCAGTAAGGATTTTATCCTTTATGCTTATGGGGTTGATGATGCCATATCTGCAATGCTGACTCAAGAAAATTTAGATGGATTAGAGCAGCCTGTTGCTTTCTTTAGCAAAGGTTTAGATGAGTATGAATATAGATACTCTTTTGTAGAGAAACATGTGCTTGCTATGGTGAAGAGCCTTAAAAAGTTCAAATATCTATTGACCCATAGCAAGGTACACTTGAGAGTTACTCATCCAAGTGTCAAAGAGTTTTTGCTTTCCAAAGACCTAAATGAGAAAAGAGCTGGTTGGATCACCAAGGTGATGGAATATGACATTGATATCCAAACTACCTAGCTAGTTAGAGGAAGTGGTCTTTGTGAGCATTTGGCAGAGGATGAGAGTTCAAAAAAATTAGAGCAAACAGATGCATCTCTGGTGGTGCACTCTATAGAAGAACAAGCCAAGGCAACAAGCTAGTTGCCTAATATGATCAATTACTTGAAGATAGGACAATGTCATGTAGGTTTAGATTCAGAAAAAAGAAGGTATTATAGATTACAATCTATTCCTTTTGTGCTAATAAATGAAGTTCTTTTCAGAAAAGATCACAATGGTGTCCTTTTAAGATGCATAGATTCAAAAAAGATAGCTGATGTCCTATTTGAGTTTCATGATGGACCTTCTAGAGGTCACTTTTCTCCTAGGACTACTACTTTTAAAATCATGAGGGTCGGGTACTATTGGTCATCTATCTTTAAGGATAGTCATGAGTATGTGAGAAAATGCATCAAGTGTGCCATGTTTGTAGGAAAAGAAAGGCTTGCAGCCTTGCCCCTACAACCAGTCTATACAAAGCAACCTTTCATGAAGTGGGGTATAGATTTCATTGGAATGATCAATCCTCCATCTAGTGTAAGACATAAATGGATAATTACTGCAACTGATTACTTCACCAAATGGATAGAAGAAATTGCTTTAAAAGAAGCCAAAGAAAATGTTGTGTTGAGTTTTTATGATGATATAATCCATAGATTTGGCTTTCCGGATTCCATCATATCATATAATGCATTGGAATTCATAGGCCTCAAAGTCTTAGAGTGGGCAATTAAGAATGACATCTATCTAAATACCATTTCCAATTATTACCCTCAAGGCAATCATTTGGTAGAATCAACAAACAAGAATTTGATTAGGATAATCAAGAAGACTTTGCAAGATAATCAGAGAGATTGGCATACCAAACTGAGGTCTACCTTGTGGTTGGACATAATTACTCCAAAGAAGATCATTGGGAATTCTGCTTATGTATTAGTTGATGGCCGAGAGGCCAAGTTGTCTATCTCAGTTGAATTGCCAGCTCTAGACTTGGCTACTTAGTATGCTCTATTTGAAGAGGGAGATCCCTTGCAGATCTGATATGCTTAGTTGATGGAATTAGAAGAGATCATAGACAAATCAATGCAGGATATGGAGTTTCATTAGATTCAAACAAAGAGGACTTTTGACAAAAGAGCCAAGGTCAGGAATTTCAAAGTTGGAGATGTTGTCCTCAAGTGGGATGAGTTCAGATCTAGGCCTGGCAGACATACCAAATTTGATTCATTTTGGGGTGGACCATTTGTTATAATAGAATGCAAGGGATCCAATGCTTTCTAATTATCAGATCTTGAAGGAGATGCCTTGCCAATATCAGTGAATGGTTTCCATTTGAAGCCCTCCTTTGAGGTTAATCCCTCTCTATAAATTTTGTAAATATGCTTTCCCTTGCTTTCTTTCCCTATTTTCTAGGTTAGTTTCTTGCTTTCCAAGAAGTGCCAGCACACAAGTTTTCCTCTCTAGTTCCAGTCCTATCTCCCTGTGAGAAATTTTGATTTTTGATGACCCCATGCCCAATGGATTGTCATAGGCCACTAGTTTTCCATGTCTAGCAAGCTGATATCCAGCAGAAATCACCAAAATGTTACTCTAATTTTCATATGCATGCAAATTTGACCAATTTCCATCTCAGGGTCTCTATTTTTACCTTGCCAAACACCTCAAAAAATTTCATAGCTTTATGTCCTGTTCTCTAGTCTTTGGAAGCTTTCTAACTCTCTAGTCTGCAGGTCAAAAAATTCATAAAAGTAGCTGTTGTAGGCTTAAAACCCTAAGTAACCCTTTGGCCTGATATATTTTCAAGTTGCTTTATCAGCTACTTAAAATCCTAAATGCCCATGTGCACTTTAATCCTATTGGCTAGTCACAGATTCTCATATTTCTCTAGCGGTGATCTTTCCCTCTCAGCGATTCAGTGACTGCATGATTCTCATAGTCGCTAAGCATTTCATGGTTAAGTCCTCAATGGTTAGCAATTCAGTGAGTGGTTAGCCTTCCCTTGGTCGCATAATCACTGAGTTCTTTGGTGGTCTCAAGATTGTGGGATCCTAGTTGATGAGATCAATGGTTGTCGTAAGATCTTATAGCATGTGTCAGAGGCTTGTGATCTTACGACAACCATGGATCTTTCCTTTCCTCTGTGCTTCATGCCTTTGTGGGTCCATTTCCATGGTGTCCTATGTAGAGGTATTTCATTGGTCAAAGGGAGATGACTTCTAATTTGTCAGTGGGCCCAGTTGTTAGGCCTCTTTTGATCTAACAGCTGGCATGTTTTGTCATAGCAAGTGCCAGAGGTATGTGATTTTTAGACTATCATTGATTTCTCCTGGTGATGTAACTCTTCATGCCTGGTGGGTCCACTACTATGTGTATTCAAATGGTAGCTTCTGATTGGTCCACATGTGCAGAGTTAGCTTATTCATCAGTGGGACCAAGTTCTTTCAACAGTCAAAGGCTCTGACATTTGTAGAGGAGTGACGGTTGTCATATTTTCGTGAGGCTATGTGTCAGACCATGAGATCATGCGATGGCCATTGATCTTGCTTTATCTCAGAGCATTCTCGGTGGGTCCTTTCTTGCTGATGTGTTCGCTTCTTATTGGCTGTTGTGTGATGATGAGGACTTCTAGGTGGACTGATGTGTCAAAGGTGTCCCAATCTAATATAGATCTACGACTGGCGTAAAGGTGGAAGGAATATTCGGGGGCCATGAGATCTTTTGCCCACCATTGGATCAGAATCTTGTCTTACGTGGGACCGATGTCAGGACTTGCTGAGGTGTATGCTTACAGAGCAATCAAGGGTGAATAAAGGAATGACATGTGGCGGTTTTGGGCCTAGGGTAAAGGGTATTCCATGAATCATCGACTAAAGAGCTTTCTGTGTTCACCAGACTTAACCGAGGTCAACTAAATGTTTAAATGACTCTGCGATTGAAGGAAAAGGGTAACCCGAGGTTGACTTAAGGGTTAGATTTGCAGTCAGATGATGAGCCCAGGTAAATAAGAAGATCTAATGGTCACATTTTAATGTAAGATTAAGTTTTAAACATCAGTCGTCGATGGAGGAAAGGTTTGGTGCCACCTGTTAGCCATTATTATTTAAATTCAAATATATTCTTGTATGGTTTCGGCTAGGTTTTTCAAACCAGTAGTCAATAGTGACAAAATTAGTGGATGGAATTTATATCTTTAGGACATTTTGTAGTTGGGGAAGATGATGACTGGGGTCTGGGCTGTCTAGTCATTTCTTATTTTTTGAGGGTACCAGTCAGTGCATTCATGGCGAGACTTTGTGCAAGAGAGGTAGATAAGTCTGGGTTGCTTGTCTGCAAGTTGATTTCTAGTACGGAGATGGGCACAAATATCTGATCGGCTATGATTTTTTGCAGAGATATATTTATGATCAGATTTGATCGGCTAGGGTTTGACTATTGTATTGAAAACCATGTAACCCTAGTTAGATTTTTAACTCTTGCCTGCGTGCAATGGAGTATGTATATATTGTATTTTTGGAGTCTTAGGGCTCAAAGTTGGACATTTGTAGAAGAAATTCATCTTTTCTTAAGGGTCATCTGTGGTATCATTTCTACCCTATGGCTTATATAGTTGTATTTCTCCCATTGATAATTCAGATATTGCAGAGGTATTTTGTGACAATCCTTCATGTCCCTATGCTTCCTTGTGTAAATTATTTCTTATTGGATTAAATTATATGATGTCTTCAGTGATATCTTAGGGTTCCTGATCCCTCTTGCTTTCTATAATTTTGTGTGTTATTGTGTTTGATCTAATTTAGATGTTTTGTGGGTATACTTCAACCCCCTAACAGTCTTGTCTCAATCCTACACCGAGTTGCAGAAGTGAATGTCTACTTGCAGGTCATAAATTGTGTCTTATGTTCAGACCCTTCTATGAAATACTTATGCAAGCCTATTCAGTAAGTTGTGACCTACTAGACCTAACCCTTTCATTGATTCCATTCTTCTATACTGAGATCCAAACCCTAATTTCAGTGTATCACCTAGTAGGTAGTTTGCTTTCAGTCTTTTCCCTTTCCAAGCATTCCTCCTATCCCTTTCCCTTAAAAGTTTTACTTTTCATGTCTAGAAGCAAATTAAGGTGATTATCCAAGAGGAACTAGCCTAGAACCTGGAGGTCTCATCTCAGTTAGCATAGGTCCCACAACCTCGAGATGATTCCCATGTTATACTAGGTTATCAAGACTATGAGAGCTTGAAACAAGGGTGAAAACTTAGTGTATAACACAAACAATGTGTTATGAGTTATTTATTGTTATGCATGTTGTTTAGCTTCTTATGTTATGCATGTATAAAGATAATCTATTATATCTGTAATTGGGCAAAAGATAAAGATTGTAGAATACTGATTCACCCCCCTTTCAGTATTCCCTATTTCTAACAAAAGATTCCAAAAAAATACCATTAAACGTGGAATCAAGTGCTAGAGGTGGTTGTCGCTTATCCTTAATTGAAAACTCCACCCCTCCTTTTAACTTTATTCAAATGCCATTTGTTCAAACTAAAGGCCAACAGACTAATGGATAATAATGGCATGTCATATTATAGGAAAATAAATTAAAATAAAATAAAATTTTGGGTTATGACATCCTTCCCCCCTTAGAAAATGCATCATCCTTGATGATTTAAGAAATGTTAACATCAATGTAATAAAGTTTACAATTTCACATCAAATAAAATTTGTGTTTCCCTTAAATTAGATGTAATTTAATATTCAATTATTTTAGCAAGCACTCAATAATAATGAAGAGGTAAGTGTTTTTATAGCACATGCCTCTTATTTGTTTTAAAATTTTAGTTTTGTAACAATTTGTTTTGTTAATTTTTTTTAAAAAAAAAAATTGTGTGTAATGAAGATTTTAAAATCTAGGTTTTTTTTATTGCTGGGAAGAAATAATCTCCCTCAACCAAACCCTCCACCAAACCCTCCGTCTCCTCATTAAGAACTGAATGGAGAAAATGAACCTCAATTGCCTCCACCAATCAAGAAACCTCCTCCTGGAACACAACAAAATTTGATGAACCAAATTGAAAGAGGGCAAAAATAATTAGAATCTTTAATTACTAGGTTAAAAGATTCTAGTGGTACAAATCCCAGAAGGGAAAGACTTGCAAAATCATTGGAAGCAATCTTGACCCACGTAAGCTCGGTTAGTGGGCAAATTAATTTATGGTAGGATAAAAGAGAAGAACAAAAACAATATTATGCAAATAAATTATCTTATACGGACATAAAAAAGAAAAAAATCACAAAAGATGACATTTGCAAGCTATTTAAAAAACCAGGGGACATAGATACTCTTAGAACTACAAAAAGGAGGTTCTCAATTCATTGGTGCTTAAATGAGGACATTAAAAATAATTTTTGGGAGAGATGGTTGATGGTCTTTGATTCACCTCCTTGTAACAATCATGAGGTTCCTATATATTTATTGAGGAAACTCTATTGTGAGTTTGTACTCAAGGAGGTGCCAAATTATTTTGACTATCTAGATTCTCAGCATAGAGGAGGGGGGTCATCATTTGATCAAGTGGGGGCACATCATGACCTAAATGCACCTATTGTTCCTATTGGCAAGCCACAGGTGGATCATCTTACTATTCCTTCCATTGTGAAGGAACATGTAGAGGCAGACACACTAGGCATGATTAGTGCTCTGACAAAGACTCTCATTCAGTGTGCCACTCCTTTAGTTGAGGGTGACCATGGTCAATCCTCGAGGGGGCATATTTGTCATTCATGTGGATTCTTGTGCACATTTGGTACTAGCGAGAGAGAGGAAGAGGATCTTGGAATGATGATTGGTAGCTTTCTAAATATGACATTTGGCATTAACACACAGGTAAATATTTTTAAGTTCATTAAATTGCTTTGATCATATTTCATTTATAAAAAAATAACTAATTAATTTAGTTTCTATTGATTATGATGAAAATTTAGGGCAAGAGTGTCAGTGGCAGTGGCAGTAGAAGTGGCAATGATCCTCATGTCCCCTTCTACACATTGTCGTCAATTCTACAAGTATGTATTGAATAAAACATTTTAATTAATATATTTGGTTATTATGTAATTATATGAATAATTATATCATAACTTATTGTGCATGTGCATTAGGTGTTCACTGGTGGAGCATCGATGTTCACAACACATATCGAAGGGCATCGTGCCACTTTCCTTGAGGTATCTTTATTTGCATGTTAATTTGATTTAATTAATTATATTTAATTAATAAATGAATGAATGACTAAATTACTAGATAAATTATGATCAAAATCTAGAGGCATGATGATCACATTCTTTCACCTAGCTTTGTGATGTCACCATTGACTCCACAAGCATATATGTAATAATGCATTATAATTAACATGTCACTAGTACATTCTTATATGAATGGTTATCTTATAATTTTTCATGTACATGTGTACTAGTTGAATGTTGGAGCTTTGACTTTGAGACCTCACTTTGAAGAACGCAGTGGAACCTTCACAGAGGTATCATTTACTCATTAGTAGGGTTGTAAAAAATATATGTAATCTTGATAACTACATAATACTTTGTTTGTTTCATTTTTAGTTATTGACATCACAGACTCCTCCTTCTATCCATGATACTTTGGATCATGGAGTAGCTGCAGCAGTAGCTAGTTTTGAAGCGCTGACTGAGGTATGAAAGAGATCACTTAATTTTAATTATTACTTTAATATTTTGTATTGAATTTTATAATGATATTCATGTATGTATTTTAATTATTATTTTGATCATTGTTGTAGGGACTTATTACTCTAGATCGCTAGCATGCGCCTTCAGTGGATGAACATAGTGACTATTTGCTAGCGGTAAGCGAATATTCAATTTTATGTCATTGTATAATTCAATTTTGATGTATATTAGTTATTGATGCTTTTTTCTTTATCATCTCGAGCTACAAAAGAGTCTAGATAGGAGGAGGAGTGAGCACACTTAGAAGACTACAACATCCACTACATCTCCATCGATGTGATGATCGAAGATAGCTCAGGATTTGTTTTCTTTCCCTGGCGGGAAAGTACTAGATTAGGGACATGGATTGTATGCCTATATGGCATTAGTGGACATATTTTTTGTATATTTTATAAGTGATATGGTGTACATCCATTTGGCTTTGAGGAAGCCAATTTAATTGTATTGAATATATTCAATGTATGACATTATTGGACATATATATTTGGCTTCATGCCCTATGAATATATATTTTTTATGTTTTTGATTAAGTAAAATGGATTTTACAGGGTGCTTGAAACCCACAAGTCTAGAGAAAAAGAAAGAAAACCAAACAGAACAAACAAGAGGTAGGCCACAGAAAGGCTAGGGCTAGAAAACCATAGTAGAGCAGGACAGGCAAGGCTAGAGACAACCAGGGCACCACCTAGAAATCAATAGAAGGAAGGGTCGAACAAAGAGAGATGGAAGAGAAGCAGCCACCCTTGACCACTGAGAAAGGGGCTAAAGTTTTAAGATTTCTCCTTCAATGCACTGGATTCTATCCATATCCATGATGCTCTTCACATCTTTGGAAAAGTCATCTCCATTGTTCCATATCTGCTTAGCATCCGTAGTGACTGCCAAGTTTGCAAACTAGTCAGCCACACCATTGGCTTCCCTATACGTGTGGGAAATGAACACCTTGTCAAATCTAATGAGAATGGCTTGGGTTTTGGCTATAATGTTGGCTATGGACCAAGAGGGAGGGTGAGTGAGGTTGAGGCAATTGATGATGTTCATCGAATCACCTTCCAGCCAGAGCCACTTAACTCCTTGATCTTTTGCAAGTTTGGTTATTTGAAGGGCCGCACTGGTTTCAACATAATGATTCATTTGGGCTCCCAAGGGGAAGCAAACAACCACTATACTAATTCCAAAGTTGTTCTTGATAATTCCTTCGCTGCTAGCTTGACCAGGGTTCCCTTTTTCCGCATCATCAAAGTTCTCTTTGGTCCAGCCAATTAGAGGACTAGTCCACACATAGTTCCATATCTTATCCTATGTAGTAGCTCGGGCCATTCCTACAAAAGGGTTAGGTTTACCATAGTAGAAGAAGTTTTCCTTAACTGCATGAGTTATTTTTTCAAAGAAAATTTTAGGAGTAGAATAGTCATGAAAGATGCGGTTGCTACGCTCCTTCCAAATCCCCCAACAAAAATTAGGGATAATCTAGGTATAGAGTGACCTGAACTCTTGATCAAACCTTTTGAAAGTCCATTGGGAGAAGAGATCACTAAAATATAGGGGAAAGCACCATGAGAGACTCAAGACTATAAAGACTAAATATATATTTTTTATGTTTTAGGTATGAAATTCATGTGTTTGGTGTATTGATGTATACTAATTTATGTTTATGTGGATGTCTTATGCTTTGTAAATTTCCCATGCCTTATAGTTATGCTTGTATGTTTATCAATGTATGTTTAACTTGCTGACTGTGCTACAAATACCAGTCACTGTCCTCAATAACAGTCAATTCATTGACTCTAATAAAAAAAAAAGGTAATGAAATGAATGAAAAAATGTATAAATATAATATAAGGCAATATTTCTATGTCACAACGTATCCAAGATCATGTGGAATTAAACATTTATATTCATTGGTGTGTTCCCTATTCCACGGGACAGTCACAATATAAAGACATGACCTTGAATAGGTGAGGCAACATATGGCAAGGTTGTCGTCTATTGACCACATTACCAGGCCTATTTTGATATATGGGTACCCTAATGTTGGCAAGAGTTGTTTTATTAATAAGATTACTATGACCGATGTGGATGTCCAACCTTATGCTTATACAAACTAACTTCTAATTGTCCCCTAACTAACTGATTATTAATGAAAAAAATTAGAATACATATTTCCACTCATCCTACTGCTCACCCCAGAGTGGTTGGAGGCATTCAAATGACTATGTGTGCCAAAAAAGGTTGTCATTAGTATTTATCCAGCCATTCAAAGTTGTCAAAACAAATGGTTCGATGCTACAACCAAAGGTTTGAAAGATACACAATATTTTTTGTTTGAACTAAGGAACACTATGAGTTTTGACATCAACCGAGAATGTGTTGCCAAATATAAATGAACTTGAATCTCTAAAAATTGAGATAGGTTATTCTAGACCCCTGCAACATGGTCCCGTAGAAATTGATAGATCAATGCCACCTTGCATGAGCTCCGAGATATGACCCCACAAAGATCATTGATGTCATGCTTAAGCGACCTTGAGGGACACTTCAGCCCAAAGTCATCGGCAGGGATCGAATGACTATGCATAGCAAATGAAATTTCCACTAGCATTTACCTATCCATTCAGAGATATTGGAATAGATGATTCAATGCTATGACCAATGGTTTGAAGGATACGCAATGTTGGTCGTTTGAACTGAGGAACACTGTGAGTTCTGACATCGACCGAGAATGTGTTGCCAAATATAAATGACCTTGAATCTCTAAAAGTAGAGATAGGCTTTTGTAGGCCCTAATAACATGGTTCTGTAGCACTTGATAGATCAATGCTACCTTGCACGAGCTCTGAGATATGACCCTGCAAAGATCACTAATTTCATGCTTAAGCGACCTTGAGGGACACTTTGGCCCAGAGTCATCGGCGGGGATCGAATGACTATGCATGGTGAATGAGGTTTCCACTAGCACTCACTTGGCCACTTAGAGCTATTGGAATAGACGGTTCAATGCTATGGCCAATGGTTGGAAGGATACGCAACATTGGCCATTTGAAGTGAGGAACATTGCGAGTTCTGACATCGACCAAGAATGTGTTGCCAAATTTAGACAAAATTGAATCTCTAAAAATTGAGATAGGCTTTTGTAGGTCCTGACAACATAGTCTCATAGAAACTAATGGATCAATGCTACCTTACATGAGCTCCAATATATGACACTGCAAAGATCATTGATTTCATGCTTAAGCGACCTTGAGGGACACTTCAGCCTGGAGTCATTGGCAGGGATTGAATGACTGTGCATGGTGAACGAGGTTGCCACTAGTGTTTACTCAGCCATTCAGAGCTATTGGAATAGATGGTTCAATGATACGACTAACGGTTGGAAGGATACACAATGTTATCCATTTGAACTGAGGAACACTATGAGTTTTGACATCGACCAAGAATGTGTTGCCAAATTTAAATGAACTTGAATCTTTGAAAATCCAGACAGGCTATTATAGGCCTCGACAACACGGTCCTGTTGCAATTGATGAATCAATGCTACCTTATATGAGCTCCAAGATATGACCTTGCAAAGATTTTTGATTTCATGCTTAAGTGACCTTGAGGAACACTTCATCCTGGAGTCATCAGAGGTGATCGAATGACTGTGCATGGGGAATGAGGTTTCTACTAGCATTTACTTGACCTCATCTACTTCATCTGCTAAGGGTTTCACTATTGATATTAGTACCATATTAGATATTATATTCCAACAATGGGAAGAGACAGCTGTAGTCATGTCACTATCATTTGGCATAAAATTGTAAGGATTATCTAGTCACATCATTAATGCCAAGCAAGATCACCCTGATGATGATAGAAGATAGTATTTTCTCAATGATTTCCATTCATATATTTTAACCTTTTCAATAATCCATGTTGTGCTAATTGTGGGCATTGAGACATTTATATTTTGTGTATATAACTGCTAGAGCATTTCTAGTTGGTAGAGACTTTGAATAATGTCCCTACCACGTTCTCGAGGTCCAAACAATGCACAAGTAGTAAAGTTGTTGGAAGAGGTTATTGAAATATAGCTTGACACCCACCACTTGTATTGGCTTTATAATTTTATGTTCACATTGCTATTTCACCCTTTGTAGGCATTACAACCACATTCCTTAAGCAATTTTTCCAAAAGACAATCACAGTGACTTCATTGCAAAGTTTTCAAAGTTTCTTCAACAAATCTAATTGTGCAATCTAGAGTGACATGATGAACAAAATCAATAAAATGGAGCCACAGTAGTTGGTAAGACATTCCCCATTATGGATACATATCTATAAAATCATCTCTAACTAAAATAATAAAATTTGATGAAATCTCCATCGGTGGATGCCCATAACTCAGTCCAATGCCTTGATCTTTTCTTTGATAGTTGTCAACACCTCATTACAGACTTTCTTTTTTGGAATCCCCTACTAATAACACTATCCACATGCTTTGATGTACATCCAACTCCACACCTAGGAGGGACGGTGAACTGGCATTAAAAAAAAACATTTTCCTTTGTTCTTTACCTTTCCCACAAATCCTAGATTAAATGCTCTTCTATAGATCTGTTATAATTTCCCCCTTAAGTCTCGATGTAATAGGAAACATGTTTTTATTATATGAGGAATTTAAGGTTGGAATCAAGTGTTGGGGGTTGTTGTTTCTTATACTCAATCCAAATCTCCACCCCTCCTTTTAACTTTATTTTAATGTCACTTGTTCAAACTAAAAGCCATCACACTAATGGATAATAATGGCATGTCATATTATAGGAAAAAAAAGACAAATATTTTAGGTTATGACAAGTTTGATGATATTTTTTTTATCTTAATTATGATGTCCTTAGGCTTTCAAAGGTTTTGTAAAAGTTGGAAGATTGTGGGTTGGATGTTGTTTCTTCATTGCAACATGTTAAGAAGGATGGGCATCTTGTTATGCCTATTTTTGTTCCTTTTATTTTTGTGAGTTTTAAGATAGATGGTTAGGGATTTGAGGAAGTGTAGATATGAATAGATTTTAATGAGACTCTTTTGGACAAGTCCAGTACTTGGTTGAGGTGTTTGATCAATAGGAGATTCTATGGAAATCATCTCAATATTGGTGATGTTAGAAAATGGATCTTTTGAGTTTGGAAACTTAAAGGAAAGGTTCATTTTTTCTATGTTTAATATTTTTTTTAAAAAAAAATTTATTTTCTAATGAGAAGGATTGTTGTAGAATACTTCTTGGTGGCCCCTAGTATGGGTTTGAATGGTCTTATTCTTTAAAATTGATCTCATAGTTTTGACCTATGGAAGGAAATATTCTAGTTTTATGTTTGGATTTATTTTCCTAGATTTCCCTTGAGATTTTGGAACAAAAAGATTTTTTCAATTCTCTTGGGCAATATAATAATATTGAAGAGATAACTTTATTTATGAAGTTGCTTTAATTTGATTGATTGTGTGCACTTGTGCTTCTTACCTTCTCCTCTAAATTTGGGAAGCGGGCTCAACAAGTTGAATTTTAAGAATCTTCATTATTTTTCAATCTTCCAATATTGTAAATCATGCATATGATTTCTTCTTGAAAATAAGAACTAACAAATTGTTTAGAAAAAGAAGGATCAAATATGACTTTAAGGTTCACATTCCCACCTTTTGTGAGGTTCAAAAACTTGAGTGCTTGAGGATGGATTATTATTTGGAGTCGCTAGAAGGATGTTTCATTGACTTTATGTCTCTTCCTTGTTCTAAGAATATTATATTTATGGTGGTCAAACATTATTCAGATCAATTGATCCAACATATCTAAGGTTAAAATAATGATCATCTTGATCTGAATTGGTATTTCAATTTTTTTTGGTAGTTAAAGGAAAAATAGTTTACATATCCCAAGAAAGTTTTATTGTCTACATTGTAAGATTGAATTTGTAGTTGCACAAGTATAAGATTGATGAATTAGGTTATGTTGACGTTTATGTTTTTTGTATATGATCATAGGTTGGAAAGCTATGATATGTAAGTTTTGTGCTCGAATTGCAGATCTGAGTCAGTGATTGATAAAAAAAATAGAGTTAGTGAGTGGTTAGTGATTAAATAGTATCAAATCTATATTGTGTGCTCACATGGATCTATAATCAGACATTTTTTTAGATAGTTCGCTATACATTGATAATTGTATTTTTTCCTGTAGTGGAAGTGAGCCTTTATATATTTAGTTGTATCCCATTTTGTATTGAGTAGGAAACTCTACGTAGTGATCCTAAATGCAAGTGCATTCCTAATTGATTGTAAGATAATACTTTTTGCAAAGTATTGGCTTGTGGGTGTCATCCCCACTACGTTTTTTCCCCTAATAAGTTTTCCATGATAAAAATCCCTATATTATGATAGTGTGATTATTTTTTTTATGTTTATGCATTCTTATTTTTCATTGTATGCATTAAGTAGTTTGTCAATTGGGTTATTAAGGTTTAAATTATTAGAACACCGATTCATCCTCCCTCTCAGTGTTTCCTCTAATGAGGCATATTAATGCCATACTTTAGACACCCTAGGATAGTATTTTCTAGGTCTTTTTCCTTGTTATGTTATATTTACTCAAAGACTTTTATACTCAGTTCTATTATTATGTGCAATGATGCCACTAGACTGCTACCATGGTTTTAACATACTTAATATGATACACTTGGATGAATATACTATATTACTTTCTTTGAAGTTATGATTATGTTTTTATAAGTAAAAGAGTTGTTTGAACATAAATAATGCATCCATGTTTTAGTGTTTATACCATAAATGTTTTTATCCTAACATCTAAAGTGCAATGCATCAATATAGCAACTATAGTCTTGACCAGGTGAAGTGCACTCATCTACTAGATGTTCGACCCAGTCCTTCAGCAAACTCCAACAGAGAAACTCTAACGCAACACCAACAAAAGGTTTCTAGAAGATCAAGGTGGCAGTCACCAAACAAAGACCAAGGCAACGTGATGAATTCTTTGAGGAAATCTAGGAGAGAGAGTGGGAAGTTAGATTTGTTATTGCAGTATCTCTTTGCTCTTTTCTAGATCTAACCTATTACTAGATTTATAGCTTCCTCAATTTCTCTTAGTAGTGTTGTAAAAAAATTTCTACTTATTTCTATCATGTGATTAGTAAGCTCTTAGAAGCTTTCCTTTTAAATAAAGCCTCACTTGAATGCATGAGAAGGAAGGGCATTATCAGTTTACTGGAAATATAGTTTTTTGTTATTTCAGGTTTATATATCTCTGTACTCAGTTATTCAATCATTGAGAAAATGAAGTGTTGAGATTTAACTTTGAGTGATTGTGTTTAGGATACTCATCCAAGGGGGCCCACTTGGTGAGAAATCCATAGTTAATTAGATTCATTCTAGTCAACTAATTTTCTTGCATTTTTGTATTTTAGTATTAAGTGTTAAACTGTTCTTGCAGCCAAAGCCACAAGCTAGCTCACGCCTCGTATAGCCAAAGTAGTGGAGCATCTAAAGCATTATAGCTTAGTTTGCAAGAGTCTTTAGGTTTTGTTAAGAATCTCCACTTCTGTAATTTCCATTCCAATACTTTATTTTTTGCAGCTATATTCAAAGTTCCATCCTAGTATTTTTCATGCAATCATAAGATAGTTTCCTTTCAACATTTATTTCCTTTAGCAACTATCGAATTTGTGGCTAAGTAGTGCTTGGTGCACATATCTTGTTGGCCCATTTCAAGTAACACATCCCTGGTTTGACATATTAAATGATTTTTTATAATGAGGATAAACTGCTCGATCAAAATGTCCAATCCCTCATTTCAAAATTATGCCTAGTTTCTAAGCCTTTATAAAAAGTGATCATTTTTGGCATCATTGTTGGGGACTGTGTTGAACCTAGTTCTCACTAAGCCATTCCTAGGATTTCATTTCATTTATGCTTTCATTTCCTGCTATGAGTAGAATAAATTTTATTTTGAGAAACACGACAATCTACATCAATTCACATTAGCTACATGCATAATAGAAGAAGAAATGTTCGAAGAAGGTACTTGCCAAATCAATCCAATAACCCATTAGAGGAAGAAGTCCCATTTTCTTATGCTAGTATTTAGCTTCCTGAAACCACATCATCATTCTCATCTTCTGAGAGAAAAATAATTGGTTCCTTTGAAGAGCACCCTGAAGTCAATGCATTTTCTGAAGCCTTCACCCATCTAAGATCCCATTTTCCTAAAAATCCTATTGAAGAAGAGAACCCTTTAGAATTGGTCATCTACCATCCTTAGTATCCACCTTAGCCTCATCCTCAAAATCCACCAAGGATGGAAAATCCTACTACATTTCCTTTTTAATCTTAGACTAGCATGATAATAACAATCTCAAGAGCATAACCTCTTATGCTCTTCCAAAATTTTATGGTCTTGTGACAGAAGACCTAGATACCTTCCTTTTTGAGTTTGATATCCTTTGTAGGATCTATGAATAAACCACTAACACCCACAGGATTAAACTCTTTCCTGCAACTCTTAAAGATTCTACACTAAGATGGTTCATGGGCCTAGGTCGGGATGTTGTTCATAGTTGGGATGAAATAAAGAGTTCTTTCTTGTTGAAATATAAAGAATATTATAGAGGAAATGAAATGTGAGGAGATGAAATTTTTAAGATGACACATAAAGAAGATGAGAGTCTTGAGGATTCAGCTTACAAAAGAGCACACAACATGAGCTTAATGAGGAGTCCCAAAAGTTTCTCTTTCTGCATGGCCTTTAGGATGCATAAATAGAGGAACTAGACCTGATGGTTGGAGGTGATATTACCCATGCTACATGGGATTATATTAAAAGTATGTCTTAAGTACTCCAGAGTTGTTGGTAAGAAATGAAGGGGATATAGGTCCACCTTGGGAAAGTCAAATGGTGTGGGCACTTCTAGGATGGAAATAACACATCTTTTGTTTGACTTCAAGATAGACATCATTAACAACATGGGCACACAACTAGATACCATGCAGGCTAAGAAGAAACATGAGGAAGCAAAGGCCATGTTGGTTGAATTATGTCCCCACTGTAAATAGAACAAGAGAGACTTTCGGTGCAAACTAGTTGCTAATGTGGAGACTACAGAAATGCCAACTAATTACAAACTAATTGAACCAGTTGATGAGCATTTTTTTTTCATTGCTCAACACTGACCATGGGTGCAAAGATAAGGTATGCCTCAGGACCCACTTACATTCAATAATCCATTTTATAATAATCAATGGAAGGCTCTAATGAATTATCAAACACCTCCTTGGAATAATTTCTAGAATTAGTGAAAAATTTACCCTAGTCCAGAGTGGAAAAACCCTCGAGGGAATCGACAACAACCCCAAGGGGAATGGCAGCCATCATAGGGTAACTAGCACAATAAAAAGCACTTTTTCTACCTCTAGTAGCTAATAATCAACCTCCCAACCCTACTCAATTTCCTGCACAACCACAGCCAAACCCAAATAATAGACCTAATCCCCAAAAAAGTGTGTATGCTAGTGACCAAATGCAGTACCTCATGCAATGTCCTACCTATGCCATCATACTTGATGATATTTACCTATGGTCTAGAACTACTCTTC
This sequence comes from Chamaecyparis obtusa, assembly GCA_027943335.1. Classification (NCBI taxonomy): domain Eukaryota; kingdom Viridiplantae; phylum Streptophyta; class Pinopsida; order Cupressales; family Cupressaceae; genus Chamaecyparis; species Chamaecyparis obtusa. Next base: position 98,248 of record BSBK01008566.1, on the reverse strand, counting down.
CTACTCTTGAGCATCTAATTATCACTGAAGTACCCTATGAGGAGCCTATCCAAGTCAAACACACTCTTACTCCATGAGTCCCTTAGCCCACACCTGAGAGCAATCAACATACTGGACCTCCTTTTCCACAAAGACTATAACATAGTAATCCAAAGCCTACTGAAGAAGAAACCTTCAACATCCTTGACCAATTATAAACACTTATTCACATTTATTAACACTTATTCACACTTATAAACACTTATTAACATTTGCAAATAATTATTCGCACTTATAAACACTTATTCAAAGTTATAAACATTTATTCATACTTAAACACTTATAAACACTTATTCACAATTATTCACACTTCTTCACATTTATAAATATTTATTCACACTTATAAATATTTTTAAACTTTTATAACAATTTATAAACACTTATAAATATTTATTCACATTTATAAAGACTTATATAAACATATTCACACTTATAAACATTTATTCACATTTACTCACACTTACAAATATTCATAAACACTTATTAACACTTATAAAAACTTATTTAGACTTATAAACATTTATAAACACCTATAAACACTTATTTGTACTTATAAACACTTATTCATATTTATAAATACTTATTCACACTTATAAATATTTATTCACACTTATATATATTTATAAACATTTATTTACACTTATAAACACTTATAAACATTTATAAACACATATAAACATTTTTCACACTTATAAATACTTATAAATATTTATTGACACTTATAGACACTTACAAAATTTTAATCACACTTATTCACACTTATAAACATTTATAAACTCTTACAAATACTTATAAACATATATTCACACTTATAAATAGTTATAAATATTTATTATCACTTATAAATAGTTAGAAATATATATTCACACTAAAAAACACTTATAAACACTTATTCACACTTATAAACACTTATAAACATTTATTAAAAGTTATAAAAACTTATCAATATTTATAAGTACTTTTAAATACTTATTAACACTAATAAATACTTTTAAACACTTATTCACACTTATAAATACTTATAAACATTTACACACCCTTGTAAAAACTTATAAATATTTATAAGTACTTTTAAACGTTTATTCACACTTTAATAAATACTTATAAACATTTATTCACACTTGTAAAGACTTACAAACATTTATTCACATTTATAAATACTTATTCACACTTATAAACTCTTATTCACACTTATTCACACTTAAACTTATATAAATACTAATTCACTTATAAACACTTATAAACATTTATAAACACTTATAAACAACTATTCACATTTATAAATACTTATAAATACTTATAAACACTTCTTCACACTTATTCACACTTATTCACACTTATAAACAACTATTTACATTTATAAATACTTATAAACACTTATTCACACTTATAAACACTTATAAATATATATTCACACTTATAAACATTTATTCACACCTATAAATATTTATTCACATTTATAAACACTTACAAATACTTATAAACACTTATATATATTAATTCACATTTATAAATATTTCTAAAAACTTATTTACATTTATAAATAGTTATCTACATTTGTAAATATTTATAAACACTTATTCACACTTATAAACACTTTCTTACACTTATAAACACTTATTCATAATTAAAAATAGTTATTCACACTTATAAATATTAACAAAATCTTATAAGCATTGATTTGCACTTATAAACATTTATAAACACTTATGAACACATATTCACACTTATAAATACTTATAAACATTTTATTCATACTTATAAACACTTATAAAAACTCATAAACATTTTATTCATACTTATAAACACTCATAAATATTTATTCACACTTATAAATACGTGTTCACACTTATAAACATGTATTCACACTTATAAATACTTCTAAATACTTATAAACATTTATTCACATTTATAAACACTTATAAATATTTATAAACACTTATTCACACTTACAAACACTTATTCACACTCATAAACATATATTCACACTTATAAATATTTATTCACACATATAAACACTTATTCACATTTTTAAACACTTATAAACATTGATTCACAATTATAAACACTTATTCATATCTATTTACACTGCTAAAAATTTATTCACAAGTACAAACACTTATAAACAGTTATTCACAATTATAAACACTTATTCACATTGATTAACACTTATTAACAATAATAAATTTACTTATAAACATTTATTTGAACATTTATAAATACTTGAAATTATTTATAAACACTTCTTCACACTCATCCACACATATAAACATTTAATCATATTTATAAACACTTAAAAATATTTATAAACACTAATTCATACTTATAAATATTTTTTATATATTAAAATAGAGTATCAACTGAGCAATTACAAAAAAACCATAGGAAGCAGTCGCATAGTTTTGTTACTACTAAGAGCACCTTAGTAGAACATAGTAATTAAATAAGGCCAAAAAGATGGCATCAGACCAAAAAGAGAGACCCCGCTTTACAAGTATAATGTATGTATATCAACAAAAAAGGAGAATCTGAACACCGATGCTAGTTATCCCATCTGCTAGTGTTATTTCTGATGGTATCACTTTCCCATCTTCTTTCACTGTTCCCTTGATCCAAAGAGTTCCAATTGTCATTAACATTATAATTTTCCCATTAACTGTGGACTGTGTCCTACTGTTCTTCATTCCCATTTTCTTCTTTAGGAGTCCTCCAGCTATTCTCCATCAGTGTACCTTCTACCATGGTTTCCATGTTTGTCTCTTGTGGAGTGTTCATCAAAGAGGCAAATTGTACATCCCTTTTGAAGATGATCATCACCCCTTCCTTTAGAAAAGCTTGATATCTTTCTTCTGAGATTTCTATCATGGCTGCAACCTGAGATGTAATAAAAATATGTGCGAGTTTAATGAAAAACTCAATAAGATCATGATTCCTATTTTAAAAGATCTCTTCATTCCTCATTCTCCAAATGGTCCATAAAACAACTGATGTTAGAGAAAACCAAAAGGAGTTCAACTTGATATCAAATTCAAACACAAATCCCATAATGACTTCAGACCAAGAGAAGGATTTATGAAAGTTGCAAACAACAGAGTTACCTAAGAAACTAGCCCACAAAGACTTGGAAAAACTACATTGAAAGAACAAATGCTCATAAGATTCAATACACTTACATAAAGATAAATGAACAATCTGAGGGCCATTCTAAGACAAAAAAGAACCAACAGCTAACTTTTTTAACATAAGCAACCATAAAAAATAGAGGATTTTGGGTTCCACTTTAGCATGCCAAAAAAATTCAAAGATGAAATGTCATCTAGTAGAAGACCAATCTATCTTCCACCTACGATTAATTCTTACCACAATACCATTTTCCTCTTTAAGCATATTATAATTTTGTTTATATCAAAACTTTTCCATGCTATTGCCATCATTCCATTTTATGAAATCAAACAGTTGCTTTGATCTCAAAATTTTACCCGGAAAGAACTTACCAACTGCCTTAGAAATAAGAGTGTATATTTTCTTCTGAGAATTAGGTATATTAAATTTATCTTTAAGAACCTCCCAAGGTGCCAACTGCTTGTCAAAAATAATATCCTAGATGAGAGATATCCCTTTTTGATGCCACTTCGGCTGAGAAACATTGAGTTAAAGCCAAAGGTTTATCATTAAGATAAACCCCCTGTTAGGCCATTTTTCTGTCATAGAAAAAATCCTTTTAAAATGGCCTCCTCCCTGCAAATGTTTCATGGTTTGTGTCCTACCCTATGTTCTTCATGTTGTCATCAAGCTCCAATTCAAATTGCACGTGCTGAATTGTAAAACCTTGAAAGATATTCAAATTCTAAGGTCTGCAGGAAAATAATTTCAAAATCTGCCATAGTGTTGAAAACCCATAGTATTTTTGAAAATCCATGATGTTTTTAGTCTGTGTGAAAACCCTCATTGTTTTCAACCTATGCCTTCCGGCTTTTGTGTTCTTATCTTTCGGTCTGTTGATATTCCTGTGTGTTTTCGATCATTCACCATTGTGAAAACCTTCGATGTTTTCGATCTTTCATCAAAAACCCTGTGTGTTTTTGACCTTGCATTTCTTCTTTTCTGCTGGCACTCCTTGTTCATCTATCTTAACTGTGCAAGTACGATGATGTTGGGCCAGATTCTTTAGGTGACAGAGGGAGGAGATCAACGGTCGACATGTGATCACATGGAATATTCTCACCCCATGTGATCATGCACCTGCCATTGATTTTGTGTGTTCCAAGCGTTTCTTCGGTGAAGTGGGCCCGGTGTAAGAGGGGAGATAGGGGGCATGTTCTTATTGGCTATCACATGGTCGCATGTCAGAATTTTCTGACATGCGATCATGCGACTGCCTGCCACCTATCCACGTGGTCCTAGCTCTTTGTGCTGTTCAGATTTTGGCGGTTAGTTTTCTTTTCGGTGACTTGGCGACTTGCAGTTTTCTCTCGATCGCTAATTCTTGGCGGTTAAGTCCCTAACATTTGGTGACTTGGCTGGTGGTTAAGTTTGCTGTAGTCACATGATCACGGAATGGTGGGCCTAGTGTCAGAAGGGAGGCAGGGGTGCATGTTCTTATTGATTGTCGCATGATCGCATGTCAGGAATTTTTGACATGCGACCATGTGATTGGTTGACATCTGTCACTTGGGGCCCATTGGTGGAAAGGGGTGTGGTGCAAGGTGGTGATGTCACAGCTTGGAGTTGGCTGTCGCATGATCGCATAACCAAGTTTTTGGCTATGCGATCATGTGACCGCTTGCCCTGTGTCCTTGGGGCTCGGTACCAGGTAATGATGAGGCTTGTCAGGTGGGCCCATTATCTTTTGTTGCGGAGGTGCGCATTTTGTGCGGTGGGTCCAAGTGTCACACATGTTGAGGTGTTCACTTTTCATTGGCCAGTGGGTGGTGATGTGGCAGTCTAATGGCCTTGTCGCATGATCACAAGGGCCATTTCCACCACTTGCAATCATGCGACAAAACCCCTAGTGTTAACTTCATGCGGTGGTGGTTATGTTGGCGGGATGGTAGATTTGAACGCAGGCCCAGGTTAGGGTATCTCGGTGGTGACATGACAACCGGTAGGCTGCATGTTAGTGGCTTGTCACATGTTCACATGAGCCATCTTTCTGGCTTGCGAACATGTGACAAACCCTTTTTGTCACAGCGGCAGCATCGGTGGTTGTGAAGAAGGCAATGGGAAGCGGCGTGTCGCATGTTCGCATAGCCCATTTCTAGGCTATGTGATCATGCGACAACTGTTTGGCATCGTCGTTGTGGAGTTAAATTGAGGTGTTTGGATGTTTTAAAAACTCAAGCCCGCGAAGTGCATGGTGACCAGTTGAACTTGCAAAAAGTTTTTGCAATAGGAAGGACTGGTTTTAAATGCTATCTTGGCCAGATTTGACTGGTTTGGTGGTGCTTGTTGCTGTGATGTGGTCCAAAATGTTTGATAGTTAATTGCATGGATTTGTACCATAAAGGAATGATTTCAATCTTGGCTCAAGAAGTGTTTGCAGGTGGTTGATTAGACTGGTTTTTATGGCAATCTCCTGGTCTTATGGCCTGATCTTAATATCAGTCTGAGATCTTTTCTCTTTGGGTGGCCTAACTTTCATGCCCCTGCAATAAATTATTGACCATTTCCAATTGGTTTAGCTATTGTAACCTATACCCTAGCTTTCTAAAGCTTGTTGCATCCTATCTTTGGGATTCCAGGGCAGCTAGTGGTATAAATTGTTGAAATTTTAACTTTGTAAGGGTTCCAGCTTGGAAGTTCTGAGGGTTCCTAGTCCTGGATCTAAGATTGTAACACTTTTGTATTCAGTATTCTATTGATGATAGAGAAAAAGTTGTAGGTCTAAGTTGTAATTTGCAAGCTTGACTCCTCTGGTTTGATTGTTTACACTTAAGGATTCTTCATACTTAATACAAGTACATGACTCTTATCTCTCCTTTGTGTCAACTTAGATAGATTCTGAACTTTCTAGTCCTCTACATAATGTTTTATGTATATGTATCCATTCTTGAGTTCTAATCCAGGATTAGATGAAATGATGCTTTAGATGGGACATAGGTCTATCTTGTTGTCTATGTAAGGATATCTCAGAAGTAGTAAAGGGGATTGTAGGTGTGTTTATGGCTTGGAATCTCAGCTATTGTCTGGTGTGTGTAGCATTCATTTTCTAGGAGATCTTGCCCAATGGATGAGGCACTGGCCTAAATGATTATCTCTTTATCAATAAATACTAATTGTTGTTGTTATGATCCCAAAAGCATAAATTGAGAACCATTCCTTAAGTTTGTAGTATTTGGTTGTGTAAGGTTCCACCCCATAGTAATGGAGAGTCAATGAATGTGTGGTTGTCATTCAGTACTTTCTTACTATCCTTTCATCTACTTTTCAAACCTAGTTCTTGGTGTATGAAGTATATTTTATACTAGGTTAGGTGCACCCGCCTTGGTTTCATAGAGCCAGAAGCAGAAGAGGGCATATTAAGTCCCTATAGTTGGTCCAATGACCCTAAGACCTAATTACATTTTGGAGCTAACCATCCCTAAAATCCATCTGAGGGTATATTGGCAGCCTTGTGGCATAAGAGTTTTTGAACACCAACACCCCCCACCAAATAGATCTATCCACTACTACATAATATGGGCTCTTACCAATAGAAGTTCTAGAGCACAAGAGTGGTTTGACCTAGTACCAAGCCTTCCAGATGGTTTGAAAAGCCTTGGACCCAGCAACTTGGATCTCAACATCCCCCATTATAAAATCCATTATTGGAACATCCCTCCAATTCTTGCATTTTTTTTATAGTGGTTCTACAAATATTATTTCTAACTAAAAATTTCCAAGGTTCATTACCTTTGATGGCCTTGAGGGTCCATTTAGCTACCAGTGCATATCCTTGAGCTTTAAGATATCTCAACCTAGGCCACCCAATTTTTTAGGAGAACAACACCAGTCCCATTTAACACAATGCCTTTTCCTTACCTTGACCATCTGGCTAGAGATAGTTTCTCAGGATCCTTTCCAACTTATTGATTTGGTAATTTTCCATCACCCAAGTAGAAGCATAGTAGACTGCATGGGAGGATAATACCTTCTAGACAATATGCATTCTTCCTACCAATGAGAGCATGTGGGATTGCCACTTAGTATGCTTATGCTCTATTTTCTTATAAATCCATTCCCACATGTCTTTAATAGAAGGATTGACAACAAAAATAATCCCCAAATATCTTACTATGGTGGTGAGACCTGCCCACTTCCACTCTCTACTCAGAAGCCAGTCTGGGGGAGTATCCAACCAACCAAGAATGATGGATTTATGGGGAGCAATTTTGGCTCCTGAGGCTAGAAAAAATAATTGCAGCCTATCAATGACATTGTCAAAAAATTTCTCTTCCATCTCCAAGAATAGAGCTGTGTCATCAATAAAATGCTCAATGAGAAAGTTCTCTTCATTTGGAAGAGAGATGCCTTTAACTAGGTTACCAAGATCAGAAGCCTTGAGAAGGAATGAGATGGCATCATCAGCAATGACATATAAAGCTGGTGCAAGAGGACAACCCTGCATGATAGATCTCCCAAGGGGAATACACTCTGATAGTTCACCATTAACATCAATAATAGTAGAAGAGTCCTTAAACATAATGTTGACCCATTTACAGAAAAATTTAAGGAACCCAAAAGATTCTAACATGTTAATCACAAACAACCACTCTATTCTATCATAAGCTTTTTCAAAATCTAACAAAACCATCGCTTCATTCTAATTTTTAGTTTTGGCCCAGTTCATAGCCTCCCAACTGGTAATGAGATTGTCTAGGATATACCTATCTTTTATGAAACTAGTTTGTGTAACTAAAACCACTTCTTTGAGGATATCCCTTATTCTTTTGGCCAGGACTTTAGTAATAATTTTGTATGAGATATTTAATAGTGTGATGGGTCTCTAGTTTTTCACTTGGGATTTGTCTCCATCCTTAGGTAGGAGTTTAATGAGTCCTTTGTTTATGTTAACTCCTAAGGAGCCAGCTTCAAATGCTTCTTCATATACTTCTAAGAGTTCACTAGAGATCCATTCCTTATTCATTTTGTAGAACTCAGCCGGCAACCCATCTAATCCCAGGGATTTATCATTAGCTAGGCCTACAATGGCTTCCTCAATTTCCTCTATTCTGATATCCTTCTCCATATTCCTAGCATGTTCTCAAGACACTTTCCTAGGGATCAACTTGATACATCTTTCCATGGCTTCAATGTTTTTCTCTTTATATTCAAAAGAAAATAGCTTCTTATAATATTCTGTAAGCACACTTAATGTTTCTTGATTATTATTAGTCACCCCTCCTTCATACTGGATTCCCATAATCTCTTCTCTAGTATGTTTGGCTCTAATCAAATTAAAGAAATATTTGGACCCTTTGTCTCCTTCTTTGATCCATCTTTCCTTGGCTCTCACGTTTTGCCCTTGAATTTGATAATTCTAGATCTTTCTGAGTCTAGCTTTAGTCTCTATGAGTGATTGTTCCAACATTTGATCTTTCCCTACCTCTTGAAGTTGTCCTTCAATATTATTGAGTCTAATTTGGTACCAATTATCCTCTTGGCTCCCATCCAACTTACTCTTTACCCCAATAAGTTGAAACATATTTTTCCACGTGTCCACGAGAGAGTTCCACTTTTCTCTAGTAGAAAGATTGGAGTTACAATGTTTGGATAGAACAGTGGCAGTCTTGATAGCTTGGAAGGAGTCCTCAACATCCAGCAGGGAAGTGTTAAGTTTGAAAGGGGCTTGTCTCCTGATCCTATAAGTTTGGGGATGATGAGTTTTGAAAGAGATACACCCATGTATTGGGGAGTGATCATACATGCTTACAAGATTAACCTCAATAGGATTTTGGCATCGCTGGCATTTTAGTTCCATCCACAAATTGTTGAAGTACATCCTGTCCAATCTATAGTAGACTCTACTTCTGAGGGACTAATTGTTACACCATGAGAACCATATGTTCTTATATTCATTTTTCATCTTGTCCAATGGATCACTGACCTGAAAACTCTTTTTATCCTCAAAACCTTTCCACTCATGTTTTTTGCCACCCCTTTTATCCTGCTTATTTTCAATCATATTGAAATCACCTATGAAAATCCATTTAATGAAAGGCAGATTATTGGCAAGCCATTCCCACAATGTAGCTCTTTCCCTATAGTCATTGGAAGCATAGATGTTACAAATTCCTACCTCCAGATCCTGCACTTTAAATTTAGCCCATATAGCTCTCTGACATTAAGAAGTACCTTTATCGGCCAACTTGTCAGCCCATTTATTTTCCTATCAGGATAGCTACCCCTCCTTTACCTCTAATATGATCAAAGTAAATACAACTAGCTTGATTCCATAAAAACTTTAAAGTGGTAAGGGCTTTATACCTTGTAACCTTAATTTCCTAAAGACAAAAAATATCTCTATTGCAGACCTTATTACACCAATTTCTAACCATGTATTTCCTATTAGGAATTTCCAAACCCATGACATTCCAACAATGTATGTACATCATCATGAAGATTTAGGGGGTTTGGAGTTCTTACATAACCTATTAAAACACTCAGGTAGCTTTATGCTTTTCACCTTGTTATTATTTTTAATGCTAATACATCTTTCGTATGATTTTCTTTTTTTCTTCCTTTTTGAGATAACTTCTACATACCCATCCTCATCTCCTTCAAGCTCACTACAGGCAAAAAGGGAGGGGCTCACTTCCATGATGAGATACTCTTTTCCCATCAGGTTTTGGTTTAGAATCAACCCCTCACTATCTTTCTGCCCATTATTGGGAGGCTTGGTGCTAGGGCAAGTACCAACTGTCTTAGTCAACTACTGTTGGTCGGCTCTATTCTCAATGCAATTAATCTTATTGTTATTTTTTTTTTGATAGCGGATAGAGCTAATTTCTGGACATTGGGGAAAAGAAAGTCATCTTCATTGACTTTCTCTCTGGGAACCTGAATATAATGAGGTTCAAAAGTAGTGGGCTCCTTGGGCACATGATTAGCAATAGCAACAACAACCTCAAGGTCATCTTCAAAGAGAGGATTGGATAAAGAAACAAACTTATTCATAGAGGTATCATAGGTCTCATTGGATCTAAGAGACACACTAGCATTACCAATGCCCTCACCAAGAACACAAGAGTTTCCTTCGACGTCCTTGTGGGCAGGGATACCACTACCATTTTCAAAATTACTAGGTTCTTCAGTTTTGGTTGGAGACTTGTTATTGTTATTCTGGTTATCAGTGAAATTCTTTGACAATTTTTTTAAAGCAGGAAAATCTTTCCTATTGTGGCCATTTAATTTGCACTGGAAACATGCTCCAATGTCTCCTAATCTAACTATAGCCCAATTCCACTTATCACCTTCTATGTCCAATGCAATTTCATTAGGAAAAAAATTGTTAGGGTTAAGAATGAGGAGGCCATGAGCATTAAGATGTGGAAGTGTGACTTTGGCTTCTTCTACTTGAAGTACAAATCCAAGCGGCTTGAGTAAATGCAGAATAAAATGCCAAAATTCCAGCTGAACATTCCTAAGTTCAACCCAAACTAGAGAAGAATGGGAAACAAACTTCTCAATTTTTCTATTGGGTGACCATGGGATGGCCCTAAACATAGTCTGGCCTAAATTCCAATATCCTTTATTTAAAACTTTTTCCTGCATTATGTGATTTTTAAAGAAAATAACAAACAAGCCTCTCTGAATCATTCTACAAAAACCAACTCTGATGCCAAGTTTTTTACCCCACACATTGCCTATCTATTAATCAAGAAATTTTCTAGCTGGTAAAATCTTTAAATCCATGCAAACAAAAAATACTACAATATTCTTTAAACAGGATTGTTCGGTTTTCATAGCAGTTACCATATCCACATTCAAAAAGAATTCAAGAATCTTAGCACCAGGCATCAGATTCTTACCTTCCTCTTTGTCTTCTTTCTCTTCTCTGACTCCCTCTACAGAAGCACCGCTGGGTTTTCCTCTTGGTCTATTTCCATTGGCTCTGGTAGACCCTCCTCCATTTTTGCCAACAATTTCAAACTGCGTTGTCATAGGAAGAACCATTTCTTCCACCACCACCTCTCTATATGATGGTCGACTAGATCCTCCACTACCATCCTTCCTCCCTTCATTAGATACTTGGTCTTTATTATGCTTGTCATTTCCATCATTAAAGCCTTCTACGGCCATCAGAAAAGATCATGGGAGGTTGATAAAAGATCTCCTACAAGATGGCCTTCATCTCAACCACAAAAAGGATAAACATAAAACACATGTGAAGAAGAGTCAAAGCCCAATGAGAAATAATGGCAAAATGAGGAAGAGGAAAATCACACGAGTAGGAAACATAACACAATGAAAAGGAGAAAAGAAACACAACAACCCTAGCATGAAAACAAGGACAACAAAACACTGCCACCCAACAAAAAAGCTGCGACAGGAGCAGTACGGAGGAGCCACAGGTCCCTCCACCCTACGTCAAAGATGACACAAACTCCAAGAAATCAAACCTTCACCAAGAAGCAAGTTGTAGAGAATTCCTTCGTTCAAAATGATCCTATTCACTTGTAAATATTTATAAACACTTATTCATGTTTATAAACACTTATGCACATTTGTAAATATTTATAAACACAAGTATTCACACTTATCAACACTTATACTTATAAATACTTATTCATATTAATAACTACTTATAAATAGTTATTCACATTTATAATTATTTATTCACACTTATAAAAACTAACAAAACCTTACAAACATTTATTTGCACTTATAAACATTTATAAACACTTATAAACAAATATTCACACATATGAATACCTATAAACATTTTATTCATACTTATAAAATTTATAAACACTTATTCACACGTATAAATATTTACTAACACAGATATAAATAGTTGTAAATATTTATTCACATTTATAAATATTTGTTCATATTTATAAACATTTATTCACACTTATAAACACTTATAAATACTTATTCACACTTATAAACACTTATAAATATTTATTCACACTTATAAATACTTATTAATTTTCACATACACACCAAAAAATAAACAAAAAATTTATTCACAAAATTTCCTTTAAAATGTCACATAGAAACAAAACACATAGACTTTTCTAACATGACAAATTTAAAGCATGCACCATACAAGGTGATCATGTGATAGTTCAACAATACAAAAAGTAAATGAAAAATTAACTTTAAAATATAGAAATAAAAATCATATAAATTAGTTTAAAAGTTAGAAAATATTACACACAAAAATATGAACCCATGCCATTGTTTAATCACATATGAAATAGACATGCAAATTTATTCTAGCATACATGGAGTTTATTCAAACATACCAAATATAAAATTTTTCATAAAAAATAATTCTAACACACATAAGTATACTGAGCTCAATAAAGTCAAACTACAAACATGCACAAAATAAATCCCAAAGTCCAAGCACACTTCACACTAAAGTTGAAACATATAGTATAAGTTATTGTCAAAGTTACTACACTCTTCACAAGAGTGAATGTGAAAGTTCAAATATAGGTATACGTCAAAGTAAAAATGCTCTAAAATTATTGTTATCAAAGCTAAAACACACTTCCCACAAAAGTGAATAAAGTGATTATCAAAGTTTAAGCATTTTTCACATATAATTAGTATGTTTCACACTTAATTTGTTCAAATATACATTTTAAACATTTACAAAATAAATCTCAAAATTCAAATACATTTCACACCAATCAAATTGATTCCAAAATTATTCATAAATATACTAATAAAAAATGCCATTCGCCTCAAATAAATTGATGGATTTCAACAAATAATTTACAATAGTGATTGGAAAGAGATGATGGAGTAGGCAATGATATCCAATTTGTGGGAAGGATAATTTTACTCCGATGGAAAATGTTAGGATGAGTGAAGATGGTTTGTAGGCTCGAAAGAATGTAATTATGGAAATTCAAGGTAATAAATATATATAATCATATGAAAGGTAAAGAAAAGTTGAAAATAAAGGATGGGTGATAGGGTTTATCAGAATAGTCATCATGAATCTTTCAAATTGAATAATAAATGAAAGTGTATGTTGATGATTATTAGTGAAAAAAAAATATTGATTTGGTTGTACCAAGAGGTGTAGAAGATATTGAAAACCCTAAAAACCTTTTTTATATTTGGGAGATGAAAGGGTTTCTTATTCCAAATTTTGCATTCCCAGGCTAGTGTATGAACACAAAAGAAGGAATAATTTTTTATTATAAAACAATAATCAAACAATCACATAATTTGTTTCTTTTTATACAATCTCACTCTGCCCTTTCAATCTTATAGGACTACAATATTTATAAATAAATATGAAACCTCTCATTTCATGAAATTTGGAATAGTTACCAACACTAACAATTGTTGATGATCTAAAATATTACTCAACTCTAAACTAGATAATAACTACTTGGTAGGATCATCTTCTAATAGCATAATCATTGATTGTGATTCATTTCTTCTGCATCAGACTCCCAAGGAACAAAGAACTTGTTCATGGGCTCTTGTCCATGAGATACTCAATGCTGACTCCATACTTGAAAAGATCTCTGTGGAATCTTCAGGTAGGTTCCCCTTCTATTTGACCAAGTATTCCAAATGTTCATTACCTTCAGTTTTCATGATGACTTTCATGTCCAAGATTAGCTCTGGTTGCTTTGGTGTCACTTTAAACAATTGCCGCTCCCATTCAATGAATTGTTCTTCAATTTTTTCAAGATCCTAGATTGTTTCTTCCTCATCCTTCTCAGGGTATAAATGTGAGACCTTAAATATAGGAGAGATCCCAATGCCTTTTGGAGCTCGATCTCATACGCATTGCTTGTGAACTTTTGTAGAACTCGACAAGGACCAATTTTCTTTACTTTCAACTTATTATACTCTCATCTTGGGAATATTTATTTCCTAAGATGAGCTAGGACTAGATCCCTAACATTAAAATTGATTTCTTTCCTTTTCATATAATCTATCCTTTTATACTTAATGGTACTTTCCTCAAGTTTTATTTTTATGTGCTCATGTAATTCTTGCATTACATTGGCAAAATCCTCACCATCAACACTCCCTGTCTCTATTTTAACTAGGTTTCTTAGCTCATAAACTCCTCTAGGATGCATACCATACAAGATCTGAAAAGGACTCATACTTGTACATCTATTAGGAGAATCATTATATGCAAATTCAGCTTGTGCAAGCACCAAGTCTCATTGTTTTGGATGCATACTTGCTAATCTTTGCAAGATGTTTCCAAGGCTTCTATTGACCACTTCTATTTGACCATTAGTTTGGGGATGGTAATTTGGGCTGAAACTCAAAGTAGTGCCCAATTTCATCCATAGAGTCTTACAAAAGTGTCCTACAAATTTAGTGTCTCGATCAGAGACAATACTCCTAGGAAGCTCATGTAGTCCAACTATTTCCTTAAAGAACAAATTGGCAATTTTGGTCCAAATTCCACTAAATATTCACTCTATCAATAACCAAAAATATTAAATCATGTCCCTATTGAGTTCTTTGTAGTGTAAGTACAAATTCCATACTTATTGAATCCCATGGTCCTATAGGAATTGGTAATGGTTTATACAAACCTGCATTATTGCTACTTCCTTTGGCATGTTGGCATACTGTACACCTCTCCACAAACTTATTGTCATCATTTTCCATGCTTGGCCAATAATAATGTGAACTTAATTGGTCCAATGTTGTGTTTTGTCAAAAATGCTTGCTAAATTGCCACTATGTTTTTCCTTCAACAGGTTCTTTCTCATGGAACTTCTTGGAATGCAAAGTTGGGTACCTTTGATTAATAGGCCTTCTTGTATCATGTACTCCATCCAAGAACTTCTGTTGCTACTACATGGATTTAAACAAGTTCATATGCATCTTTGAAGTTCCTATCTTCTTTGTACATCTCCTTCAAGTCATCAAATCCCATTATGCTCACTTGAGATTCCTACAAGATTAAATTCATTCTACTCAAATTCTCTTCCACTTTGTTGGATTGACCACTCTTGTGCTTAATGTAAAAAGTAAAACTTTGTGAAAATTCTGCCCATTTGACATCCCTTTGGCTTAATTTTTGTTCACTACTGATAAATTGTAAATCATGGTTATCATTGAACAAAGCAAATTCCTTAGGAATGAGGTAGTGCCCTCATTTATTTAATGCTTGTATGATGGAATAGAACTCTTTATTATATATTGAATATCTCTTCTTTGTATCATTAATATTTTGATTTCAATAAGCAATAGGCTTTCCCTCTTGACTGAGGACAACACCTATAGAAGTCCCACTGGCATCACACTCAATTCGAAAAGGCTTAGAAAAATTAGGTAAAGACAAGATAGGTTCCTCTATAATTTTATTTTTAAGCATAAGAAAACTTTTATTATTATCTTTTATCCAAAAGAATGTCTTTTTATCTCCCTTAATGGTATCAACTATTGGAACACAAATCCCACTAAAATTTCTTATGAATTTTCTATAGAAACTAGCCAAACCATGAAAACTTCTCAACTCGAAGATATTATTAGGGGTAGGCCATTCAATTATTGCATTTATCTTGTCATTTTGCATCTTTAATCCCTCTTCTGAGATGAAAAATCCTAAGTAAATGAATTTTTTCTTCATGAAAGTACACATTTTGAGATTGATTAGTAGCTTTTCTTCATGCAATTTATCTAATACCATCCTTAAATATTTCAAATGTTCTTCCTTTGAACTAATATATACCAAGATGTGATCCAAGTCTATCATGATGAACTTACTTATGAAATCTTTAAGAACCTCATTCATAAGATGCATGAAAGTTATTAGAGCATTAGTTAAGCCAAATGACATAACTAGCCATTCATAGAGACCATGGTTTGTCTTAAAGGTCATCTTCCACTCATCACCTTCCCTAATTCTAATCTAATGGTGTCCACTTTTTAACTTTATTTTAGAAAAATACTTAGCCCCACTTAAACAATGCAATAAATCATCAATTCTTGGGAAAGGAAACCTATACCCGATGGTGATTTTGCTGATTTTTCTAGAATCTGTCCACATTCAGATAGCTTCCATCCTTCTTAGGACTAAAAGTGGTTGGAACTAGAGAAGAGCTTAAACTTTCCCTTATCAATCCTTTCTCCAACAATTCTTGCACATGTTTCTTAATTTCTTCATTCTCTTGCGGTGTCATCCTATAGGCAGCTTTATTTGGAATATTTTCTCTTGGAAACAAGTCTATGTGATGGTTGATACTCCTTAATGGAGGTAAAGTATTAGGAAGATCATCCACTACTATTTCTTTATACTCTTTCAATATATCTTCAATTTCTTCAGAAAAATCAATTATCTTTGTGCTAGTAACTAAACTTTTAAGCTTTCCTATCAAAGAAAAGTTTACCTCTTCCTTCTTAATGTGGTGTAAAAACTCCTTACCACCCATTAGCCTCACTCTAGAGCTTGGTCCAATGGCAACTCATTCCTCCTTCATGGGTGTAATTATGTGCTTCTTTCCATCTCTCTCAAAAGTGTAGGTATTGTCTCACCCATCCTACATAGCCTTTCTATCATATTACCAAGGCCTTCCAAGAAAAACATGGCATACATCCATAGGCATAACATCACACACTATTTGATCTTTGTAAGTTCCTATTTCTAAATCCACTTTACAATGTTCATTAACCTAGAGTTAATGTCCTTTTTAGAACCATGACACTTTGTAAGATGTAGGATGTGCTACATTTTTCAAGCCTAGTTTCTCCACCATATCTATTGAATCTAGATTGTCTATGCTCTCAGTATCTACAATTACTTTGAAAAAATTTCCTCCACTCTTGGATGTTGTTCTGAACAAATGTTTTCTTTGAGGTGATTATATCACCTCCTTGTTGGGTTTAAGTAACACCCTTTTCACTAAGAGTGACTCACCAACTTTAGGTTCATCATTATAAACTTGACAGGTTCATATACATATTCCTCCTCTTCACCTTCAAAAATGTACTCCTTTGGTGTAGGAGCACCTAGGGATTGAGCCTTCAATTTTTTTTGGAAAGGCCTCCAATTGGTTTGAGGTTTTGTTGGTTTGTTTAGAATGGTTTAGTATTGGTTGTGTTGCGTTGTGTTGTGTTGTGTACAATTTTATCCAAATGACCTTTCTAATGTCCTGACGGACAAAATTGGACAAAACATCTTCTTAGGACATGGTTTTTGACATTTTAGAACCCACTCATGGGGTTAGAGTATAGGATGAGTTGAAACTATAAAACTACAAAATGTTGCTTGAGCAACTTTTGCAACTTTCAAATGTTGCTTGACAACATTTTCTAAAAAGTTTCTTTGTGCCCAAATATAATTGAGGTCATTTGAACAGTTGTCATGGGTCAAAGCAACCTATTTCAAGACTTCTCTAGCCTTGTACAAAGGTTGGAGCTTTTCTGGTTACATTTCAAAGAATTAGAAGAAGCACGGTTGAGTGTATTATCACAACTTTTGTAATTTCATTTAACAGGCATTATAAATAGATTGAAATCTCTAGTTTTGCGTATTGTATGGCTTCATGTAATTGTTTCTTTTCATTTCAAGTTCTAAGCATAGGATTTGATTCAATTTTGAGTGTTTAAATTGAATTAGAATCTTATTAGATTGTTCTTTTCCGGTGAGGGAGTCTTTCTTGTAAATATGGCTCCACCGTTCAAATATCCTCCATTGGATTTCTATGGCCCATGGGGGATGGCTAGTGGAGTCTTTGCACATTATTTTGGACCTTTTGTACAGGTTCTGCAAGTGAGATTAGTTATTTGTAATGCCTTTCCCTAGGTGAGACTGCTAGTGCCTAGCTAGGAGCAAGAGGATAATAGACTTAAAGTTTGGATGTAGGGTTGGATTGGGTAGAGTGATCCAATGCATGTAAGATGGTCTTTAGGAGTTGAAAAGACCCTACAAAAAATTGTGGCAATCAATGAATCCATTTCATCAAGTTTCAAATGAATTTGCACTAACTAGCCCTATTAGCCCTACCTTTTAAGGACTTTATCTCAAAGAGGTTTGAAGCATTGTACATATAGTTTGGGATCCTCTAACCATATAAATATCAAAGGTTTCCCAAAAGGGTATTTGGATCCAAGATTGGTTTTGGAGCTTGTTTGTGAAGTTTGTAACTTAAGGGAATTTAGGAGCCTAATTAGGGCTACAAAGAAACACTAGCCCTATTCCATAAAATGTGGATTTCAATAGATGAATGGAAGAACTATGGGTTTAAATTCAAAAATGGAAACTAGGGGAATGAATTAGAGTAAGTCCTACTCTGCAAGGTTTCTATGAAGAGTTTATATATGTTTGGTGGAGTCTACCCTTGTAAGTTCAATGAGGTGTGAATTATTTTGTTGGTAGTGAGGCTCTTGGAATTGGGGTAAGAGAACCAACTGTTCTACCCATGGAATAGGGTTGTAGAGAGAAGCCCTTGAAGGTCTAGAGGAAAGACCTAGAAGTGAGTTAAGATTGACTCAGTTGAAGAGCCTTCCTATCATCCTTTGACTTGTGCTTATTACCTTGATATGTTCATTCTTGTTGATGTGAGCTACTAGCTTCTTATTTTTGTGCTTTCCATTCCTTGTGATCCTCTTCCTCTAAAACTTTGACTTTCCCTCTTGAACTTTGTGTCCATTTCCTGGATAATTTATCTTAGGCTTTAAGAGTGCATATTGGTATGCTTCATGGACTGTTCTAGGACAAAAATGGTTAATTTCATCTTGAATATTGTATTTTAGTCCATTGAGATATCTTGCCACTTTTTCAGCATCATCTTCAATGTGACCGGCTCTAATGGTGAACCTATAAAATTCTTTTGTGTAATCTTTAACTGCCATGTCCATTTGTCTAAGATTTTGTAATTTCTTGAAAAGATTAAGCTGGTAATATTTGGGCAAGAATATACCTTTTAGTTTTGCCAACATTAAGTCCCAACTATTGACCTTGGACATTCCTTGTTGCATCGTTTCATTTTATACTCCATCCCAACGGAGGGATGAATGACCCTTCAATCGGGTTACTACAAATTTCACTTTTTTTTATTAGCAACATTTTCAGATTCAAAATACGTGTTCATTGCACTGATCCAATCGATCAGTTCCTCATCATCTAGGTTGCCTGCATACATAGGCACTTCCAACCTTGGCTTGGATCCGGCTCCCAGAATTGCTCTAACGATTCTTATTTCGACTCCTTCTTCTTCCTCTACTCTTTGAGGTTCCACCGCTTCATTACTAACATCCCCTATGTCAACTCCTCTTCTTTATGCAAGTTTCATGCCTTCCAATCGTGCCTCCATGCGTCTCCTTCCTTCCAAAATTTCTACATTAGCATCTTTCCTTCCTTAACCTCTTGCTCTAGCTCATCCTCTAACTCTAAGTGCCATCTCTTGGAAAAGAAGGTCTTGTCTCCCACTGATTGGGAATTCTTTATTTTCTGAGACCAATAATGACAGAGGACTGAAAAATAATTTTCTTCTCATACAAATTTCCATTTTGTTGTACAATTAGAATGCTTCCTCCTTCAGTTTATTTATATTCGGCATAAGGGAAGAAGAGATTTGATTAACAGAATGCCCTAAAAGAGGGGTATGATTAGAGCAGGGTTCAAATGGTGTAAACAATATCTAGAAACCTTCAGCATTTGTTTTATAAACGGGCACGTTCCATAATCTTATTTCTAAGAGTTTTTCACAGATTTTAGTATCACCAGTCATATTGCACTTGTAAACAATAATACTACCCATTAACAGATATTTCTTGAATTTCTACAATATAGAGGATGACATGATAAATTTCTAGATTTACTATATTCTAGTGCAATGACAAATCACTGAATACATTTCATTAACCATATTAAATAATGGAATTCCATTTATGCTCAGGGAAGTTTGAAAAATACCTTTCACTGGCATATTTGTCTAGAGAATTATATTTTCTAGTACACTTTACATAATGGAAGAAATGAAGTGCAAACAGAGCTCCCATCCAGAGAAACCTATATACGGAGAAAATTTGTAATGTGCCCTTTCTTTTGATCTGCGACTCTGCAGCACTAGGTAACTGTTCTGTCAGCAGTTAGATAGTGAGTGTTCCTATCAGTGGAAATAAGAGGGAGGAAATAAATTGAGCATGAGAATAGATGAAATAATTTCAGAATGGAATTTGAAGTCATCACTGTAATGGAAGTGGAGAAATTGATTTTGGTGGTGAAACAAGTGCTAGTGGTGGAAAAAGTTATGCTAGGCAGAACAGCCTTGTGGATGGTGCATAGTGGTTCTGGACGATAAGAGCTTGGATTTGGAAAGGAGAATGATTAAGTAAGGGAATGGGAAGTAGTTAAACTAGGAATACAATCTTATTCATTTGTATTTATAATTTCGCTATAATTGCAATCGAGATGTTGCAATGGCTCTGCAGTTGCAGAAGAACGTAGTTAAACTAGGAATACAATCTTATTCATTTGTATTTATAATTTCGCTATAATTGCAATCGAAATGTTGCAATGCCTCTGCAGTTGCAGAGGAACGTAGTTAAACTAGGAATACAATCTTATTCATTTTATTCGGTATGATAATTTGCATTTGTGGAGGTCTGGTTTTTATAACTATCATTTTTCCCAATGTAAATGTAAGTAGACGGCTACTATGATTTACATTTTACGTTTTATTTTATTCTGAAGACAGTTTTTTCTATGAATGAACTTTTTATTAATGCAAAAAATGTGCTCCTTTCTCTGATGTTGTCATGCCGTCTTAAAGTATCTAAGTTATTGCTCTTAGTGTTAATGGCTATAGACCTTATAATTAATCTGAATCGGGTCTTAAAACAAATTTAATTACTGTTAACTACTGTCATAATATTGTAATGTATGTCATGCGCTTGACATACATTTTAGTCACTCAGAGTTCTTGTTTTCTTTGTCTCTTTATCTCCGCTTTTGATTTTTTTGAGCTTTGATTCTACATTTTCTGAATTTTCGGGAGTATGGATTTTATTCTGTCGTTTAAAATTTATTCTTCTTATGTCAAAAAGCATGGGCACCATCAACCATGCATCCCTCAGTTAAATTTGGGCACAACTTTTCCCCCTACTGCTCTCTCCCCTCCTCTGCAATATTCAGGTCACGCAGATAAGCTGCAATTCCGTTTTTGTAGCTTAGATTTGTAGCCTTGCATCCCAAGAATCAGTTCTCGTAGATCCAACTATACAGGATATTGACAAGCAACCATTTTAAGAGATTGCAGTTTCCCATAGACCACAAAATATGCAGAGGCCTCCCATTTTTCTCCCTCTTTTATTATGTAGAGGTGAAAATTGCACCGGTGTAGACAGTTATAATCCAAAGCCATAAAGCAGCAGAAGTAGAATATTAGTTTTCTAATTGTTTTTTGGAGTTCCAAGCACAAGGATTTGATTTTGAGATCGAATAGAACTCTTCATAGAATTTCTTTGATACCAAGACTAGAGCTGGTTAATTAGCTCTCCAATTTTATGGTTTCTATTGAATTTTCTTTGTATTTTTGTCTAAACAGTCGATGTTTGCTTATACACTTCAGGTAAACATGGGGATCTTAATATGAACACCATTAATTGATGAAATTTAATTATGATATGGTAATGTTATAAAGAAACAAGTACAGTAAAATTTATTTGCACGTGCTTAACACATGCATGGGAACAGCTACAGAATTTATGGTCATGCTCCTTAGGCTAGTAGATAAATCTTAGAAAATAGCCCATGAATTGATGCCCTCTAAGGTGTTAGATAAGCAATGAATTGTGTAAAGATTAAAACTCCCTCATCATAATGGATAATAGCCCATGAAATGATGTACTATGAAATGTTCGATATGCAATGCATTGTGTAATGCATGAGATTAAAGCCCTCTCATCATCTCAATCTATATTCGGCATAAGGGAAGAAGAAATTTGATTAACAGAATGCCCTAAAAGAGGGGTATAATTAGAGAAGGGTTCAAATGGTGTAAACAGTATCTAGAAACCTTCAGCATTTGTTTTATAAAGGGGCACGCTCCATAATCTTATTTCTAGGAGTTTTTCACAGATTTTATTATCACCAGTCATATTGCACTTGTAAACAATAATACTACCCATTAACAGATATTTCTTAAATTTCTACAATATAGAGAATGACATGATAAATTTCTAGATTTACTATATTCTAGTGCAATGACAAATCACTGAATACATTTCATTAACCATATTAAATAATGGAATTCCATTTATGCTCAGGGAAGTTTGAAAAGTACCTTTCACTGGCATATTTGTAGATCTTCCAACTGTTGCAGAAGATGATGAGAGCCACTTCTACATCATACAGCACCGAGAGCTCACGGGCCTTTAGTAACCCCTTATTTCTCTTACAGAATGTAATCTGCCAGTTAGTCATATTATCAATCCATTTAAGCTGGAACTTTCTTCTGCCCATGAATGTTCCCAAAGGTCCTCTTCAAACAAACACGACTCCACAGAACATCCGCAATCCAGTTCCTCACAAACAACACAAATTGTCCCCCCAAAAAGCCAGGTGCCTCATCAAATGCTCGAGAAGACATTGCAGAACATTTCTGTTACTTAGTTCAGCCTCATTTCGCCCCAAGACAGAACTCATGTAATCTTTCACAACATGAGGTAGTAGGTAAGCCAAGCCCAACGAGGTTCTGGTTTCGAGCCCCTCCTGAGAACAAACTACTCCCACACCCTCCGCCAAAGACTTCCGCACCGTGAGCACATATTGAAACGAGCATGGATTAGTTTTCAGTTACCAAACATTGCCTTCTTTCAATTCTCTTGGTTCATGCATGGGATCCTTGTAATATCCAAAGCAAATTATACAATTGTATCCTTTTATATGTATATATGGTATTCATACATATATTATGGTTACTTATCACTATGACATTCAATATTCCACTGGGGATTGGCTTTATTAATAAGCTATAAGATGTGGGTTATGCACAAAGTAGCAAAATAAAATGAAAGTTGCAAACTACAAGAAAATGGAGGGGCATATTCACATACTATACATGAGCTAGCTACTGGGCAATCATACTCTACGGAGTAAGGGTTTACAATATGTTTGAATAATGATCTTGGCATGTCCTCTCAAGAACTCTAATGGAAATTCAACACACAAACAGGATATCTATTTCAAGAATAAATCCCTAATGTAGTAAAACTCTTTTTACCAACCCATCTTACGAATCGAATAAATTTAGGATTTAACAGTGGATGCGGAACTAAATCATTACAAAAGCAATTTGGACATAATAATTTGATACATACCTGCCAATATGATTGAAGCTCCCAGTCTTTTTCTTTCTTGCATTTCTCCCATTGATGAGTAAATATTTCAGTGTCCCTACAATATCAATTTCCCATTCTTTCTTTTCCATAGTCCAGCTAGGCATCACTCGGGTCCTCTAGAACTAACATGCAACAGAAGCACGAGCATTAAAAAAGCATTTGAAGCGAATTCACCATGAAGCAGAGCACTTCATCAGGGCTTCCCAATAATTCAACCCAGAGCACTCACACCCAAACCCATTAAAACACAACAATTCTACAATCGCACATTAAAATGACACCCATCAACGCGGATGGAGATCTTGGAATGATCTTTGATGGCTCTGTCAAATTTGAGAGAACTCTCTCTCTCTCTAGAAACAACTTGTCTGGACGAATTCCGGAGAATTTTGGATTCGGGGCACAGTTCCAAATGCAATCTCAAATATCCGAGTCTTCTTCAATTGCAAGACAATCGGCTTACCGGAAAGATACCTTCTCAGATCGGGAAGCTGCCGCACTTGAGTAACTTGATGCTATCGAATAGTGGTTGCCGTCTGCCACCTCAGACAATTTCAACGCTACCCTGCCTTCCTTCTTTGCAGACTGCAAATCTCTACAGTATCTGTACATCGACAACAACAATAAGTTCCAAGGCAAGATTTCTCCTGCAATTGGCCAAGCGAAGAGTCTCACAAGTTTCTAAAACAGTAATGGAACAACAAACCACGAATGTAACAATCTGCAAAGTTTCTAAAACAGTCGTGCCCATATAAAACTGTTGAAAAATGGAGCGTCTGCAACGGCATGTTTTTAAGTTCAACGGTACAATGTTTCGATTGCGAACGTGATTTTTTTAAAAATTTGGAATGCTTTTCTTCTCAACATTAATATGGAATGCTTTTTGAACACTAAATATAAAATAACAAACTTCCAAATTTTATTTTTAAATTATTCATTCATCTATTCAAATGAAAAAAATAAAATTGGAAAATAGACTGAAATTAATTAAATTTTTTTTCCAATACAAAAAATATTAAATAAATTAGTTAGAAGAAATTTAGAGAAAAATGTTAATTTTAAAAAATTAAGTAAAAAGGAAAGGTGGTGATCACATTTAAAGTTTCAATAAACTTTTTTATTGGATGGAAATTATTAAATCTAAAATATTCACAAAATTAATAAAGTCTAAATTTCAATAAATTATACTTCAGTTGATAAATTAAAATCAAAATATATAATTGTATAATTGATGCAACCAAATATATTTTAAATTAATATCGATTTGTATGTTAAATGGTAAATTATTAAAACCAAAAATATTTTTGCATATCTTACATAACATACATATAAAACTAGCTTTCCCAGTAACATCATCTTTTCCAAATTTGCAGCGGAAATGGAGAGCGGGAACAGGAGCAGTGTGTGCGGAGGAGGGGCTAGGGTTTTCAGCGGAAATGGAGAAGGGGAAAATACAAAGGGAGGGGAAGGAGGCAGCGATGATGATGGAGGGAAGGAGCCATGTGTTTCCGGTTCTAGCGGTTTTGGTTCAGAGGAGTCGTGTGATTCTGAGGATGATGAAGATGACCTGCCTGAGATTTTGCAGGATCCAGCGCTTGGGGGCTATCGTTCTTGCGGTGGGAGTCTTCCCCCAACTCTTTGGGAAAATGGTGTCCCCTGCTCTGCGGCTTTCCTAGTGTGGAACCAGACTGGTCTTGCTGGCACTAGGTCTGCTGGAGATGTTCACAGGGGGTTTTTTGGGGTCAAGATTTCTTTTGGGTGATCGAGTGCTGGCCTCGTTGGTGGTGTGGTCCTTCTCTTTGAGGGGGCTGGTTCTGGTGGCTTTGTGGAGATTCTTTCGAAGGATCTGTCCCATTCTCCTTTCCTCCTTTCACATAGAGGAAGGGTTTTGGGGTTCTCTTTGATGGAAGATGTTTTTTCCTTTCAGCTTTTGGACCTATTGGGTATTTGGGTTCAGACTTTTTTGGTGCAGGGGAATAGTTATTTTCCTGTCTAGTTATTTTCCCTCCTCTCTATTTTTTGGGAGATTTTTATTGATGCTTTGTGGCATTGCTTCTTGAGGCTTGTCTTGCCTCCTGTTGCTTTGGTGTGGAGAGGCTCTTTTTTTTCCTCTGATGCCCAGCTTTGGTGGGCTGCTGTGTTGGTTCCTCTTTTGGGGCTCTCTCTAGGTGGCCACTCTCTAGGTTTTGCAGATCTCCTCTATTGTGTGGGAGAGTGGTGCTAGCTCTTTTGGTGTTGCTCTAAGTGCTGTGGGCCTTGCCACTGCTCGTGATGGGAGATGGACTAGTTTTAGATGCTTTTTTGCTCCTCCCATGCTCATTTTTTGTGGGTTTTTGGGTTTCCTCCCTCTCCACTTTGTGGTGCAGCCCCCTTTTATGGTGGGGTTTCACTTAAGGGTTCAGCAGCTGCTGAAGGTTACTCTCCTTATTCAACCTTCCATTCTACTTCCTATTGAGGTGGAAGCTCCTTTTGTGATGGAAGCTCAACTTTTTGAGGTGGCTCGCTTTTGGATAAATGAGTTGTTGAATGTGGGTGCTCCTCTTGCGCAGGAGTGGTGGAAGCCTTCTATGGGGGTTGAGTAGCCTCCTATTGAGGTGGAGATTGTGTTCATGAACTTGGAGGTGGAGGAGACTCCTATTGAGGTGGAGTTTTTCTAGGCTACCTCTTGTGGTCATACTAATGGAAGGAGATGTTACAGCTTCAGCCTTATTATTTTGCTATTTTTCCTCTATGCTCCTATACAGGTGGCCCCTTTTTCTATTGAGGTGGACAAGGAGTGTGCAGCGGGTTGGAATATCTTTGACAGCGTTGGTTTGGGCTAGAGATGTAGTAGTTTTTGGACCTTCATTTTTGACAGAGAAAGATGGACATGCTATTTACGGCCTGAGCTTGTTTCTTTGGTTTTATGGTGATGGAAGTGTCTCTCTTTTTCAGTTTCTTTTCTTCTTGTGATTAGGTGATTACTGATAATTTTAAAGGGCTCACTCGGGTCCTTTGTTTTTGTTTTTAGTTAAAGCTTGCAGCTTTTGTGGGGGCTTGTCCCAAGATGATCTTTAAGTTTGTCTTTGACAGAGGCAAACTGGTCAATATTTTTCTGCTGATTATTTGCTCTCAGACTAGTCCCATTAATGTGCTTTTAATGTGCTCCTAGTCCTTTGTTCCACGGGCTAGCACCCTCTTGCTGCTTTTCTTTATCAAAAACATACATATAAAACTTTCTATAAAAGATAGTATTCCACATCACTTAGGACTTGATTTAGTTTAGCAACAATTTGAGCAAAAGCATAGGTTTTCTCATCAATACTATTTTGATTTAATTTAGTTGTAGAAAGGAAGTCTCAATCATCATTAATTTTTTTATTTAATTCAAAATATCAAATGTATATCATCGTGAGTATTTATGATATGCACACATATCATGTATGACATCTACTATTTGATTATTGTATGCTAAACTAAATAAAAGTCTAGTCAAGATGATGGAGGTCATCTTTTCACTTGAAGTATCACATAAATTATATCATTTAACATAGTCCTAAGAAACAAAATGACATGTATGCACTCTGATGAAGCAAAAAGGGAAAGTACAGAAGGTAATAACAAAAATTGTAGATACAACTTTGATTTTATCCTACTAGACTCACTTTATCAGTACAACTAGCACATCTAACACAACAGGGTCAAATTTCATCATGGAAGAAGATGGTGACATCGAAGAAGAGGAAGATGCAAGAGTTGGGGCAAACAAAGTGGGAGATAGTATGATCAATACCCTTGTTTTACCACTTTTTGTTTGTGCTATGGCTACTACGAAAGATAATGATTCTCTTATTGATGTTGATTCCTACTATTGGCGAGAAATGGAAGGAGACTGTCCTTTGTCTCCTTCTATTAGGATTTTATTCTCCTCTCAATAAAAATTGATTTGTGGATCCATGGGATTATCTATATGATGATGATGGTGATGATGATGATTCAATGATGATGACAATGATGACGACGATGACGATGACGATGACAATGACAATGACGATGATGATGATGATGATGATGATGATGATGATGATGATGATGATGATGATGATGATGATGATGATGATGATGATGATGAACATGAAATCCTTTTGGAAGTGCTTTAAAGTAGAAAAATGTTCGCTGGAGGCATGGATGCAAAAAAAATTGATAGGGGATAAGGTAAACAATTTTTCTAGAGATGATGAGGCCAAGGGTGTTGGTGTTCCTTTTCTAGGTCTAACAAAATAGTTTTTTCCTATGTATTGATATGAAATTCTATGGTGCCTTCTTCTACTCTGATGGATCAGAGGTTGTACATTTATAGTTTTAAGGATGATGTTTTATCTTCTTTTATAGTGGACCATAGGGTTTCAAAGGTGGTTGTCACTTCTTCATGGGAGATTGTGAGGATTTTGGAGGTGGTTGATGCTACTTATCCAAAGATTTTGTATTTTTCTTACAAGTTTGATGATATTTTTTTAATCTAAAATATGATCTCCTTACACTTTCTAAGGTTCAGTAAAAGTTGGAAGATTGTGGTGTGGATATTATTTCTTCATTGGAGCATGTTAAGAAGGAAGGGCATCTTGTTATGCCTATTTTTGTTCCTTTTATTTTTGTGAGTTCTAACATGGATGGTTAGGGATTTGAGGAAGTGTAGATATGAATAGATTTTAATGATTCTCTTTTGGATGAGTCCAGTACATGTTTGAGGTGGTCAATTAATAGGAGATTCTATGGAAATCACATCAATATTGATGATGTTAGAAAATGGATCTTTTGAGTTTGGAAACTTAAAGGAAAGGTTCATTTTTTTCTATATTTAATATTTTTAAAATCTTTTTTTCCTTTTTCTAATGAGAAGGATTGTTGTACAATCCTTCTTGGTAGCCCTTAGTATTGGTTTGAATGGTCTTATTGTTTAAAATTGATCTCACAGTTTTGAATTATGGAAGGAAATATTCTAGTTTTATGTTTGGATTTCCCTTTAGGTTTTCGAACGAAAAGATTTTTTTTCAACTCTCTTGGGAAATATAATACAATTGATAAGATAAATTTATTAAGGCAAGATTTCTCCTCTAATTGGCCAAGAAAATAATCTGACAAGTTTCTAAAATAATTATGGAAATAGTCATGCCCATATAAAACTGTTGAAAAATGGAGCATCTGCAATGATAACATGTTTTTAAGTTCAACGGTACAATGTTTGTTTTCTGTTGTTTTGTAACGTGATATTTTTTAAATTCAGAATGATGATGATGATGATGATATCATTTTGAAAGTGGTTTAAAGTAGAAAAATGTTTGTTGGAGACATGGAGGAAAAATAAAATTGATAGGGGATATGGTAAACAAGTTTTCTAGAGACGATGAGGCCAAGGGTGTTCGTGTTCCTTTTCTAGGTCTAACAAAATAGTTTTTCCTACATATTGATACAAAATTCTATGGTGCATTCTTCTACTCTGATGGATATGAGGCTGTACATTAATAATTTTAAGGATGATGTTTTATCTCCTTTCATAGTGGACCATAGGGTTTTGACGGTGGTTATTACTTCATCATGGGAGATTGTGAGGATTTTGGAGGTGGTTGATGCTTCTTCTCCAAATATTTTGTATTTTTATTAAAAGTTTTGTAAAGACTAAAATTTTGACACAAAAAGCCACATCAGTAAAACTTGCAATACAAGGAATTCGGTCAACAAGTCAAAGGTCGAATACATAAGTCGACAAGATACCAATAGATTCTCCATAATATAGGAATATAAAAGAACTTTAATTACGACCATAATTGTCAAAATGATAAAGCACACCTTTGTCCAAAGATAAGCATAAATTTGACCATCTGCAAGGTGTCCTAATTAAAGAAATCACAATAAGAGATGTCACATCAACTATTCAAACAAGTACAAAGTAAAATATATGAAATACTACCATGTCAAATATAAAGAAGAGTATTATTGTAAAGGAAAGTCCTTCTTGAAAGAAGCTTCAGAAACCTGCTCACAAAAGTTAGCTAGGGCAAGAATATTACATGAGACTGTGTATCCACCCTACCAGAAAGCATTTATGCTTCTCCGAAATCTTTTTTGAGATGAAAGATACCCAACCTAGCTCAAGGTAGTCTATACAAGAAAAAAACACTTTAGTAATGCAATTTGTGCAATACAACATATCTTTTCCAATCACTAAGAAAAAAGATCATTTCATAACATTGAAATCATTTAAATCAATAAGTATCCTAGAAGAGAATAAATATTAAATCCATCTCATAAAATATAGGGAGTACACAAGATGTGTGTTAAGGAAACAAAAGTAATAACTTTTATATCCAACAATAATTCGCAGAATCTAATCTCCATCTCAAGCATATGAAAAACAATATTATGATCAAGTCCTAGGCATGGAGAAAACATGTTTCATTGATGCTTATCATAAATTTTGTTGATAGCTTACAAGAAACATCCTCTTTTATTACCAACATGCAATGACTTCTTACAAGGAATATTAGATTAATGAACCATACTTCTCTCTTGAAGGAATTAAAAAAAATACCATTTAAAGACTTCATATTATATTTATACCGAGACATCTATCTTGAAATGAAAACCCCTACAAAACATAACACCACCAAGATACCCAACAAGTGGTAACCTGAAGATTTGGACAATATTACTCTATTTGAACCCATAAGAGCTATCACAGAAAAACTTACTTCAATAATAATATCCCACCAAAGTGTTACCACCACTTCCTTAACCAACATACTCCCAACAAGGTTTTAAGATTTATCACAAGGAATGTGAAGTCCTTGGATTGTAGGAGAAACAAGATGCTTTGGTCTGGGCTTTAACATTCAAAAGCGCTCAATGAAATACATCCAAAAGTTTGGAAAAGTTCTAAATTGATCATTTTGTATAAAAAACTATTTATGAAGTTTCAAAAATTAGTGGACCATCATAGTGATTCCACAAAGACCAACTTTTGTCTACAATTTGTAAATCAATTATGGAATCTAAAAGGTAGGACATTGTATTACTAGTAAAGGGATGACAATGACTCATGCCTAACCGACCAGCCATTATACACATCACACAATTACTATTTGGTATCTAATGAAAAATTTTTAGTTTCAACCACATTCTAAAAGTCCTCAAGAACACATAGTGACGTCACAACTTATATAAGACAATTATTTTACGAAGCAAAATCATTCTAAGGAAATGCATATTAAGGGAAAAGAGTTCCATTCTAAATAGAGAGGGAACAAATTAAATTAAGATGTAATGGATCAAATACCAATTCACTATTGTATGCAGCTCAAAACAAAATAAACAATCATGTCATGAAAAAAGAAGAAGAATTCCACATGCACCTAGCTAGACGGCGACTTAATAAGTCTTTTTCTCGATTTCTTACCGAAGAATCATATAGTGGTGGAAAGATTAAAAAAAAAATTCCCTTAAAAGTGGAATCAAGTGTTGGAGGTTGTTGTTTATTATACTTAATCCAAATCTCCACCCCTCCTTTTAACTTTATTTTAATGTCATTTGTTCAAACTGAAAGCCATCACACTAATGGATAATAATGGCATGCCATATTATAGGAAAAAAAAGATAAATATTTCAGGTTATGACAAGTTTGATAATATTTTTTATCTTAATTATGATATCCATAGAATTTCAAAGGGTTTTTAAAAGTTGGAAGATTGTGGTTTGGATATTATTTCTTCATTGCAGCATGTTAAGAAGGATGGGCATCTTGTTATGTCTATTTTTGTTCCTTTTATTTTTGTGAGTTGTAAGATAGATGGTTAGGGATTTGAGGAAGTGTAGATATGAATAGATTTTAATGATTCTCTTTTGGACAAGTCTAGTACTTGGTTGAGGTGTTCAATAAATAGGAGATTCTATGGAAATCATCTCAATATTGGTGATGTTAGAAAATCGATCTTTTGAGTTTGGAAACTTAAAGGAAATGTTCATTTTTAATATGTTTAATATTTTTTAAATATATTTATTTTCATTTTCTAATGAGAATGATTGTTGTAGAATCCTTCTTGGTGGACCCTAGTATGGGTTTGAATGGTCTTATTCTTTAAAATTGATCTCATAGTTTTGACTTGTGGAAGGAAATATTGTAGTTTTATGTTTGGATTTTTTTTCCTAGAGTTCACTTGAGGTTTTGGAATGAAAACATTTTTTCAATTCTCTTCGGCAATATAATAATATTGATAAGATAAATTTATTTATGAAGTTATTTTTATTTGATTGATTATGTGCACTTGTGGTTCTCACCTTCTCCTCTGAATTTGGGAAGTGGGCTCAACAAGTTGAATTTTAAGACTCTTCGTTATTTTTCAGTCTTTCAGTATTGTAGATCATGCATATGATTTCTTCTTGAAAAATAAGAACTAACAAATTGTTTAGAAAAAGAAGGATCAAATACGACTTTAAGGATTACATTCCCACCTTTTGTGAGGTTCAAAAACTTGAGTGCTTGAGGATGGATTATTCTTTGGAGTCACTAGAAGGATGTTTCATTGACTTTACGTCTCTTCCTTGTTCTAAAAATATTATATTTAGGGCAGAAGATCCTACTACTACGGTCAAGAAAAGTGCTTTGGATATTTTTTTTAAAACCATCCTAATTTTAGGCTAGTTTGTTTTCTTTAAAGCTATTGTGTCTTGTTATTTATTTGTTGTTATGTTGTTATTTGGTATTTTGTTGGAATTAAATTCTACTCTTTTCCTTTGTATAAGTGATCATGGATATTCAAAATGCCTACTTATCTAATAAAAATAGTATGATGTGTGTATTTGTAATATGATTCTTATAATTGTATGAATACTTTTGTTCACTATAAAAAATAAAAATAAAATTGTTTAATTCAATTATAAATGACATTATGAACAAGTAACTCATTGCACACTTAGCCATTAATTGTAATCTTGTTCCAAAGTTTTAATTTTTTTAATTTTGTGGAAGTATAATTTTCTCTACAAATCTTGGCCTTTAAGATCATGTACTCTTCTTCTTGATAGGAAGTGAAGGCTCATAATATACTTCCTTTATTAATATATTGGAGCAAGCATGTGTAAAAATGAAAGTAATCATATATTTACAAGGAATAAATACTAAAGAAATACATCATATCACAATTACTTTCAAAGGATTCTAGGAGAAAACCTAGACCTGAAAAATTCCATATTATTTACTAACCAATTATTACAATGGACTTGTTGGATCTAATCCTTTACATGAGTATCACTTATAAGAGATCCAAATTTATTCTATTTGCGTAATAATACTTACAAAAGTCACTATTAAGATCTTTATTTCAAACATCCAATGAATAGGAGAAATTTTTTTTTAGAAAATGGTAATAAGAAATCTATGAGCTAAAACAACCCAAAAATACAACTCACAAATTTTAAGCTCAAGATTTAACTCTCAAATCATAATTTTTGTCTAGGTGATAAAAATAACATATTGTTTTCACCTGTCATATGCTTATCATAATTCACTTGCCAACTTGGGAAATTCATTTTGGATCTATTATCCCCATTCAAATATGTCTTATTCCATGTGAAATGTGGTGAAAATGGGGATCATTAGCCTTAACATGCTAACTACAGATCAAACTTACTCTCATCAATTATTTCATTAATGTCCAAGTAATTAAATTTTTCCAGCTTTAAAATAACTGAGATAGGTATGAGTTAGTAGTGAATGAATGTGATTGAATTATCATCTTTTTATTGATTCAATGTGATTGGAGAAGATGCAACAAAATTAAAGTAAAAATTTATGAAATTGCACACTAATCAACATAAAAAAAAAGTTAAAGGTCTAATATATCAATTTTTAATATAAATATGAGAAGAGGAATCAAAGAGGAACATGTCATTTAAATTGGCCTCAAAATAGTAGGAATATTTTGGTAGGTAACATAATCGTAGGCAACATAATCCCAAGAATTTCTTTAATACTAATATCACACACATATTTTGACTCGAGATGTTTATCTAGTCTTTGCTTTGAATTTTCTTAGAAAATATGTTAGAATAATTCACTAAGGATGGACTAATTTTCTAATTGATAGCTTCCTAGTCAATTTTTCAATATCTAATTCTTCAAAGACCTAGTTTACACATCTTGGATCCATAAAACCTTGCTCCTAGATATGAAAACCCACACACGAGAGGGATACAAATTCTATTTGTGTTAAAAATTTCCCCATGATGGAGATGTTGGAAAGATGGAAAGAGATATTGAAGACATCAATGAGTGTTAAGACAGTTAATGCCAAGTTTGAAAGATGATGAAATAAATAAGGCATTGATAGAAAATGAGCGCAAGATGACACTAAAATTCAATAGTTGTTTGATTTTGATCAAAGATAAAGAGTTGGTTGTGAAGAGTGTAAATTCTACTTGGAAAAACATCTATCATCTTCACAAACCGAGTACTAAAACTGTGATAATTAAAGATATTGAAGATGACAGTGATGAAGAAGAAGAAGAAGAAATAGTTCAAATTGATAATGTTGTGATAGAGGAAGTAGGGAAAGAAGCTACTGAGGAAGCTGAGAAGAATGTTGAGGAAGATGATCCAGTTAGGATAGCTGTAGAGGTAATTGCCTCACTTCCCCACTCTCCAGTAAAAATTGCTACATCTAGCCTAGAGAAAACTTCAAGTGTGATTGTAACAACTCCCTCAGATACATCAAATGTCCAATCATCACTAGCATAGCTCAATGTATCAACGACAGAAGTGGCTACCATGTCATCTACCGAGCTTCAGCCTCCTTCTTCCACCAAGTTGTAGTCTTTTGTACCTTCTTCAAATTTGAGTTTTAGAGTAGTAAGTAGTTCAGATTCTATAGTTGTAAATACTTCAGGTTTTTATTTATCAAGTATTCCAGTTAGCATCCCATCAGTTGGAAGTTTATCAGTTTTCACTACTAGTCCTACTGTGTCTACAATAATTTCTACTACAAAGGCAATAAGTATAAAGACTCAACCAAGTACAAAATTTTTGAGTAAGAATGTAGTAGAAGGTATAGATCTAGATGAGGAGATACAAATTCCCCAGCTAGATTTTGCAAACCTCACTACAGATCAAATGCAAACAATTGGTGAACTCCTCCAGAAGAAAGCAAAGTAGAAGAAACTAAAAGAAGAAAGAGATAAGGAATATAAGATCATCGAGGATGCCAAGAACATTTTGACAGAAGCTATAGGTGTTAAAGTTGATTCCTCTCAACACATTTTGTTGCAGTTGGCAGAAGCAATTAACAGGTTTAATGATGATTCCTCTGGAATAGACAAGTTGCTTGAAAAGGCTGAGAAGAAGTTTGAAAATGAAGTGCGTGAGCACATTGCTCAATAAATAGCTATCAATCAGGCAGGGTTACCTTCAGTTTTGACTAGCATTGAGTCCTCCTATTCCAATGTAACATCTCTTTTTGTTAAAATCTATAATGTTGCCAAGTTCTCAAAGGAGATTAAAGACAAAATAAATAAGATTGATGAGGATCTGAAGATCAGTGCACAAAAGTTGCAACTTGAACCTAGTTCAAGTTCTGCACATTAGATGACAGTCATATTCCTATCTAATAAGCAGTCAGAGTTATTGAAAGAAGATGCAAGGATCAGATCAACATTAATAGATATTCAGAACATGATCCTTCCCATCATGGATACAATGCAGAAGCATATTACATACTCAAAAACATTGATCCATGACAATCAGTTTTCAATTGCAGATCACATGATTGAACTCTCTACAGAAGTCCAAGTTGCACTCCATTCATGCAAGATTCTGCAAGAGAATTGGGATAGAACTCTAGCACTAATTGGAAAGGTGCATTCTGATTTTCTCTCACGTTTCGGTATCTCCATGTAAAATATTTGTATATACACCTTTGGCATTATTGTCAAAAAGGGGGAGAAAGTATATGAGATATGAAAGGGGGATAAAATATGAGTATGAGGTGAAATAAGATATTTGTATATATACTATATAAGGGAGACATGAAATGTATATACAAAACCGGTGTCAACATGATTGTGTATATAAGTTTTGGGAAATAAGTGTTATGTCACTAATGCCAAAGGGGGAGATTGTTGGCATTAAGTATGATTGTCATTAGTGACAACACTTATTCAGACTCTGCATGCTTACCGAGCAGAACAGTGCTTACCGAACATAGCAGTGTTTACCGAGTGACACTATATCTACCGAGTCTCCAGTATATACCATGTTCGAAACTACAACCAAGTGGTTAGTATGGACCGTGCCTCCACTTCTACTAAGTGCATGATGATGCTAAGTAATGTAGTGGATGCCGAGTATCAGAAAGTCACCGAGTTAGTTTGTAGTAACCGAGTCACTATATTTGGGCTGACTCAGTAATATTTGTGTTAGCTTGTTTAAGAGCCGACTTTGTAATTATTTTGTAATTGTTTTAGATTGATATATAAACAATGTTTTATATCATATCCAAAGAGATATAGCAAAGTATGAAAAAGAGAGAAAGGCAGAGATAAGCAAATTACAAAGGGCTACAACAGTATAAGAAGTAGCAAAGATCTATCCATCACAAAAGGTGATCTGTACATCAAAGAATCTCAATCAGCAAGTACAGCTGCAAGTAAGAGATCTACTGTTTCATCCTAACAGGTGAATCAACTTGAAATCCTTTAACCGGGTAGACTTAACAGTCTTTGTTAAATCTCTTAAACTGAGTGCATACTTCATTGTATGTTTGTAAATCCTCTAACAAGGTGGACCTAGCAGTCCTTATTGCTCCTAACAGGGCAGATCATTAGAAGTGATCATTGTAAGCCTTAACCGGTAAACTTTATACTGCAGTATTGAAGTTTTGTGGGTATCATCCCCACCCCAGTTTTACTTTCGACTTGGAAGGTTTTTGGGTCACCAAATCTCTATGTTCAAAGTGTTATGAATGTTTTATTCTTTCTGTTACTCATGCATGCAGTCAGATTATCAATCTAATATTATTAAGATCTGAATCTGTTAAAATTTTTGAAGTTACTGATTCACCCCTCCCCTCTTAGTAACTTGGATAGTCTTGAATATTTCCAACAGAACACTAGATCTGCCCTATCTTTTAGTCAATAAGGTTTTTGCTACAGAACTTCTAGGTATTCTTTTGTTGAAATGTATCCCTATCAAGTGTCAAGCACTATTGCAGAGGGATGAGTTGTAGTGGGCAATTCCTCATGGAGGAATATAGGCCCTTTTGTTTTGATGGCATTAAAGGTGCCCCTAATGAGTTTGCTGCTGAGGATGAGGAGTTCTTGCCTAGATTCATGGCTGATGGATTTGTTTCTGCAAGCCAGCATGTTGATGTTGTCATGAGAATTTTTGAAGATATGGATGTTGAACATGAGGATGTTGCCATGAGGTTATTTGTGCACACATTTTTTGATGGTGCAAGGAAGTGGTTTTTGTCCTTGCCTTCATGTTCAATCCCTTCTTGGGATGTGTTGAGAGCTAAGTTTGTTGAGCATTTTGATAAAGTTGCTGCTCTCAAGAAGGAATTAGTAATGTTGAGAATGGTGAACTGGCAGTTAGCAGAGGACATAAGATTGCTAAGACTGGTAGTTCCTGATGATTTTCATGAGGAGGCTAGTGTTTCTAATGTTGATTATCACTATGTAGAGAGTGTTGATTATGAAGCTGATTCTGAGATCAGTGCATATGAGAGTGCTAAAGATGAATCTGAATTTGGCAATATTTCTTTTTTGTCTGCAGATTTTTCTTCTTGTCAACATGAGAAGGCAATTTTCTTGTCCCGGTGTGATGATATTTTGTATGAAGAGGAGAATATTGGATATGATGCAGATGATGATTCCTACATAGATTGCTTCACACAAGATGATCTAAGGCCAGACATTTCCATTCTTGTCTTGGATAAGAATGATGTTTGCAATGACAGGGATGTAGCTGATGAAGAAGAAAATGATATAGAAGCTCAAAGTCCACTAAGTAGTGAAATGATTTCAGCACTCTTGGCTAAACAGTTCCAAAGGTATGCCCCTACTTTGGACTTTGATTTGTAGCTCCCCTATGATATAGTCTTTGACACTGATAATGAGGCCAGTGTTCAAAGTGACCATGAAGACCCATGCATATTAGGTTTCCCCTCTGGTAGTGACTCTACAGAAAGAGAAATAGAAGGACATGACAGTGTGTTTTCCTGTCATCAAGATTACAGTGATGAACAAGTTCCTTGTTCAAGCCCTTTCCCTATTTCTGCTAAGTATGATATTGATTGTGACAATATTGAGGACTTAGTCTTCAATAGTTGGGATAGACTTTCTTCTGGAGAAAATAATGATGATGCAGTGCGCCCCTGTCACCAAAGTTTCGATGAGGACCTTCACTTGGTTCATGATGCAGTTAGTAAGGACACCATGGAGGAACCAAGTTGCTTAGTGGCTGAAGCAATGTGTGAAGATAAGTCAGAAGATTCAAGTCCTTCTCAGCTAGGTAACTATATTGCAATGCATGATGCTCAGTATGTTTTATTTTTTGATGCATTACTAGATCAAATTTTTGTTTCTAGTCATCAAGGAGAAGTAGATGATGTTCCCTACTTCTTGGAGTTTCAATATGAAAATGATAGTCATGGCTGGAAAAACATGGGTGGTGATCATGCGACTGGTCGATACGTGTCCTTGGGGCCCGGTGAGGGGTGGTAGTGTGGCGTCCGCAGGAGTGACATGGTAGATCCTATGGTTGGCGCATGATCTCATGGGAGGTTTTAAGCCCATGCAATCATGCACCTGCCATTCATTTTTGGGCTTGTTTGCAGATGAGTCAGCGGTCCCCGTGCTATGTTCAGATTGGTTGCCAGTGTGCCAGGTGGCAGGGGGTTTGCGGTGACCGAGCGTGTTTGACTTCGGTGGTGAGTGCTAACGGTTAGTCGCATGTTCACATAGCCTTTTTCAAGGCTATGTGATCATGTTACTGACATTTGCGTTAGCACTTAGCGGTGGTAGTTGCAGAAAGGATAAAGTTTGTAGGTTGTCACATGTTCGCATAACCCATTTTTGGGTTATGCGATCATTCAACTAACCCCCAGGCATTGTGGTTGCGAAGTTAGAATGGGTCTGCTATGCGGGTCTTTCCGGCAAGCTCGGTTATGATTGGTCAGTGATTGGTGGTGGGGCTGATGATTTATATGGGTTCTCTGCAGTCAGCATTGTGCGGCTATGAAGCCATCGTCGCATGATCGCAAGGGTTAGTTTGGTGCCTTGCAATCATGCGACTGAGCATATATGTGAAGCCAAATTTTTGTGGCAGTGGATTTCATTACAACGCGATTGCGTGACTGGGGGAAAATGGTTGAAGAATGTGAAACCTGCAAAGTGCAAAGTAGCCATTGCTTTTTGAATTCAAATTTGCGAAGGGGTTTGCAGTGACCAAAGGTACTTGGTTTTAATGCTTTTTGGGCAGGTTTCTCACTGGTTTGATGGCGGTAGGTTGTTGCAATGTGGTCCAGGGCTCCTGTGGTCATTTGCATGATGACTTTTGTACCTGGTGAAGTTTATTTTTGAGCTTGAGAAGTTGTTTGCAGGTGGCCGATTAGACTGATTTTAATAACAAATTCCTAGTGCTCTATCCTGGCTCACAAATTTTCATAATTGCTGATCTGTTGGAGATTTTCTCTCTAGATTGCTTGGTTTCCTGCCCCTACATTAAGTTGTGATGTAATTTCTAGTGGGTTGAGTAGTTGAATCCCTAGCCCTAGCTGTCCGTAGCTTGTTGCATTCTCTCTGAGAATTCCAAGGCAGCTAGGGGTATATGTAGTCGAGTTTTTGACTTTGTTTGGGTTCTGAATTTTGTCAGTTCCATGAAGGGTTCTATTCTGGAAATTTTCTCCTTCTCTCTGCATATAGGGTGTTCTTCTTTCTCTTGTTGGTTCAAAGAATATAATGCATATTGGAACTAATTTGTCTTATGTATGAGATTGCAGTATACTTGTTCTTGTATCAGATTGTCTCCATTTGAATTTTGAATCATTAATCATACATCAAGGGTGTTTGATTTGTCTATTTGCATTTCCTAAGTGTTTGCAAGTGGAGTTTTCTTCACAGGGATAACTAGTTTAGAGTTAGTGTTTAGATATGTATGAGTTGAGGTATCAAAGATGCATCATGCTTGTCTTCTAGTGGATGCTGGTTAATGTATTTCCAGTTCCTAGGTCTTTCTTTGGATACATGATAGCATATCTGGGTGCACAGGTGGTTTGGTAATGTATGATTTGGTCAGGGTGAGTGTGTTGTGTTCTTGTTTCATAGCTATCTCTTGCAATAGGGTATTTGACTCTGTGGCCCATTGGATAAGGCACTGGTCTATCAGAGACTTAGGGTATCTTAGGGGTCCCTTCAAACTCATTCATTTTAAAATCATTTTCATTTAGTCCCACCCTTTCCCTTTCAAGTTGTTAGTGTAGGTCTCTGGTTTTCAATCTCATTCCATGCAAATAGGGCTATTGCATGAGACTTTCTATCATTGGGGTATAGCATACCTATAGGAGATTGACTACTATTCCACATTAATCTATTTGTAGGCCTTTGGTTTTGTTATGAGGTGTCTTGAGTGTGTAGATAGGGCAATACCTGCCTAAGTGAATGTGGAGCTCAAAGAAGAAGGAGGATTTCTCTCTATCCTCATCAATTGGTTTGTTTTCCTTGTCAAGCTTGAGTGCCTAACTAGTGTTCTAAGCCCAACTATTTGATTCAAGCTTGGTCCTGCAAGGAAAAGAGCCAATAGA
Organism: Chamaecyparis obtusa; assembly: GCA_027943335.1. Lineage (NCBI taxonomy): Eukaryota > Viridiplantae > Streptophyta > Pinopsida > Cupressales > Cupressaceae > Chamaecyparis > Chamaecyparis obtusa. The sequence continues at coordinate 57,890 of BSBK01008566.1, read as the reverse complement.
TGCAACAAAATATATTTTAAATTAATATCGATTTGTATGTTAAATGTTCAATTATTAAAACCAAAAATATTTTTGCATATCTTACATATCAATACTATTTTGATTTAATTTAGTTGTAGAAAAGAAGTCTCAATCATCATTAACTTTTTTATTTAATTCAACACATCAAATCTATATCATTGTGAGTATTTATGATATGCACACATATCATGTATGACATCTACTATTTGATTATTGTATGCTAAACTAAATAAAAATCTAGTCAAGATGATGGAGGTCATCTTTTCACTTGAAGTATCACATAAATTATATCATTTAACATAGTCCTAAGAAACAAAATGACATGTATGCACTCTGATGAAGCAAAAGGGGAAAGCACAAAAGGTGATAACCAAAATTGTAGATGCAGCTTTGATATTATCCTACTAGACTCTCTCTATTAGTACAACTAGCACATCTAAGACAACAAGGTCACATTTGATCATGGAAGAAGATGGTGAGGCTGAAGAAGATGAAGATGCAAGAGTTGGGGCAAATGAAGTGGGAGACAGTATGCTCAATACCCTTGTTTTCCCACTTTTTGTTGGTGCTATGGCTACTACAAAAGATAATGATTCTCTTATTTATGTTGATTCCTACAATTGGCAAGAAATGGAAGGAGACTTTCCTTTTTCTCCTTCTATTATAATTTTATTCTCCTTTCAATAAAAATTGATTTGCGGATCCAGTGGATTATTTATATGATGATGATGATTCAATGACGACGATGATGATGACGAAGATGATGATGATGATGATGATGATGATGATGATGATGATGATGATGATGATGATGATGATGATGATGATGATGATGATGATGATGATGATGATGATGAACTTTAAATCCTTTTGGAAGTGGTTTAAAGTAGAAAAATATTTGTTTGAGACATGGAAGAAAAAAAAACTTGATAGGAGATAAGGTAAACAATTTTTCTAGAGACAATGAGGCCAAGGGTGTTGGTGTTCCTTTTTTAGGTCTAACAAAATGGATTTTTCCTAAGTATTAAAACAAAATTCTATGGTGCCTTCTTCTACTCTGATGCATCAGAGGTTGTCCTTCAAGTGTCTATTTCCCACTATTATAATACAAAACAAGGAACGTGATATCCATTCTTATCAATATTAACTGAAATTAGAAGAAACTCTAGTCAACGCAGGGAACCAAACTTATGCTCATAGACTAAGTATTAATCAACTCACAATTTATGTGACTAATGGTCATAACTAAGAATAGAGAACTCATGGACCTAGAGTGGAACCTAGAGCTCTGATATAATATGTAAAGACTAAAATTTTAACACAAAAAGCCACATTAGTAAAACCTACAATACAAAGAATTTGGTCAATAAGTCAAAGGTTGAATGCATAAGTCGACAAGATAGGTCAATAGATTCTTGATAAAATAGGAATAAAACAAATATAATTACAACCATAACTATCAAAATGATAAAGCATACCTTTATCCAAAGATAAGCAGAAAGTCGACCATCTATCAGGAGTCCTAAAGAAATCACAATAAGAGATGTCACATCAACTATTCAAACAAGTACAAACTATCATGTCTAGGAAACAACCCAAGATATTTTTGACCAACAATGGAATCACATCAGTAAAAGATAAAGATTATATTAAAATATGTACATCCATACTAATGAAAAAAGTAAACACCAAAGTATACCAAATACTGCCATGTCAAATAAAAAGAAGAGTAGTACTGTAAAGGAAAGTCCTTCTTGAAAGAAGCTTCATAAACCCTTTCAAAAAAGTCATCTAGGGTGAGAATATTATGGGACTATGTATCCAACCTACCACAAAGAATTTATGCTTCCCCAGAATCTATTTTGATATGAAAGATACCTAGCATAGCTCCAGGTAGTCTAAACAAGAAAAAATCACTAAAGTAATGGAATTTGTGCAATACAACATATCTTTTCCTATCACTAAGAAAAGAGATCATTTCATAACATTGAACTCATGTAAATCAAATAGTATCTGAAAAGAGAATAAATCTTAAATCCATCTCATTAAATATAGGGAGTACACAAGATGTGTGTTAAGGAAACAAAAGTAATAACTTTTCTATCCACCAATAATTTACAAAATCTAATCTCCATCTCAAACATATGCAAAACAATATTATGAACAAGTCCTAGGCATGAAGAACACATGTTTCATTGATGCTTATCATAAATTTTGTTGATAGCTTACAAGAAACATCATCTTTTATTACCAACATGCAATGACTTCTTACAAGGAATATTAGATTAATGAACCATACTTCTCTCTTGAAGGAATTTTTAAAAAAACTATTAGACTTCATATTATATCTATACCAAGACATCTATCTTGAAATTAAAATCCCTACAAAACATAACACCACCAAGATACCCACCAAGTGTGAACCTGAATATTTGGACAATATTACTATGTTTGAACCCATAAGAGCTGTCACAGAAAAACTTACTTTAATAATAATATCCCACCAAAGTGTTACCATAACTTCCTTACCCAACATACTGCCAACAAGGTTTTAAGATTTATCAGAAGGAATGTGAAGTCCTTAGATTGTAGGAGAAACAAGATGCTTTGGTCTGGGCTTTCACATTCAAAAGTGCTCAATGAAATACATCCAAAAGTTTGGAAAAGTTCTAAATTGATCATTTTATATAAAAACTATTTATGAAGTTTCAAAAATTAGTAGACCACCATAGTGATTCCACAAAGACCAACTATTGTCTACAATTTATAAATCAATTATGGAATCTAAAAGGTAGCACATTGTATTACTAGTAAAGGGATGACAATGGCTCATGCTTAACCGACCAACCATTAGACACAACACACTATTTCTATTTGGTATCTAATGAAGAAAATTTGGTTTCAACCGCATTCTAAGAGTCCTCAAGAATACATAGGGATGTCACAACTTATATGAGATAAATATTTTACTAAGAAAAATCATTCGACGGAAATGTAGATTAAGCGAAAAGAGTTCCATTCTAAATAGAGAGGGAACAAATAAAATTAAGATGTAATGGCTCAAATACCGATTCACTGTTGTATGAGGCTGAAAACACAATAAATATCCATGTCAAGAAAAAAGAAGAAGAATTCCATATGCACCCAGTTAGGCAATGGCTTAATAAGTCATTTTCACGGTTTCTTACCAGAGAATCATTTTTTCTCATGGTTTTATAATAACCAAAGCTGATATTATGTCACAACTATGTAGTTATAGAAAATATTCATCCTACTTGTAATACAAAACAAAGGGAGGGGATACATTTCTACCCACCTCATCTGCTTCATCTAGTAAGGGTTGGGCTACTAATATTAGTACCATATTAGATATTATATTCCAACCATAGGAAGAGATAGTTTTAGTAACGTCACTATCATTTGGCATAAAATTCTAAGAATTATCTAGTCACATTAGTAATGTCAAGCAAGATCACCATTATGATGATAGAAGATAGTCATTTATCAATGATTTCTATTTGTATATTTTAACCTTTTCAACAATCCATGTTGTGCTAATCCTGGGTGTTGAGACATTCATATTTTGTGTACATAACTGCTAGAGCATTTCCAGTTGCCAGATTAGGGTCAATTGAAAGTTTCGGAGCCTTTGTACCAAATCCATTTAGTGCATTCTTAAATTCTTATCCACACATTCTTGTAGCCATCACAACAGATTTCTCATCAATCAGACTTTGAATAATGTCCCTACCATATTCTTGAGCTCCAAACAATACACAAGCAACAAATATGTTGGAAGAGGTTACTGAAATATTGCTTGACACCCACTAGTTGTATTGGCCTTAGAAGTTTATAATATGGCCTTTAGGATGCATGGGATTATGGAGGTAATATCACCCAGGATACATGGGATTATATTAAAAGTATGTCTTAAGTACTCCAGAGCTGTTGGTAAGAAATGAAGGGCATATAGCTCCACCTTGGGAAATTCAAATGGTTTGGGCACTTCTAGGATGGAAATAACACATCTTTTGTTTGACTTCAAGCTAGACATCATTAACAACATGGCCACACAATTGGATACCATGCAGGCTAAGAAGAAACATGAGGAAGCAAAGGCCATGCTGGCTGAATTCTATCCTCATTGTAGATAGCACAAGAGAGACTTCCGGTACAAACTAGTTGCTAACATGGAGACTAAATAAATGCCAACTGATTACAAACCAATTGAGCCAACTGATGAGCAGTTGTTCTTCCTCGCTCAGCACTGACCATGGGTGCAAAGACAAGGTATGCCTCAGGACCCACTTACATTTAGTAATTCATTTTATAATAATGAATGGAAGCCTTCCATGAATTATCAAACCCCTCTCTGGAATAATTTCTAGAATTAGAGGCAAAATTACCCTAGTCCATAGTGGAAAAACCCTCAAGGGAATTGACAACAACCCCAAGGAGAATGATAGCCACCACAGGGTAACTGGCACAATAGCAAGCACTTTTTCCACCTCTAGCAGCCAATAATCAACCTCCCAACCCTACCTAATTTCCTGCACAACCACAGCCAAACCCAAATAATAGACCTTCTACTCCCCCAAAAAGTGTGTATGCTACTGACCAAATGCAGTACCTAATGCAATATCCTACCTATGCCATCACACTTGATAATATTCACCTATGGTCTAGAACTACTCTTCATACTCCTAAGCATCCAATTATCACTAAAGTACCTCATGAGAAGCCTATCCAAATCGAACACACTCTTACTCCACCAGTCCCTCAGCCCACGCCTAAGAGAAATCAACATACTGGACCTCCTTTTCCACAAAGACTATAACATAGTAATCCAAAGCCTACTGAAGAAGCAGCCTTCAACATCCTTGACCAATTATAAACACTTATTCACATTTATTAACACTTATTCACACTTATAAATACTTATTAACATTTGTAAATAATTATTCGCACTTATAAACACTTATTCAAAGTTATAAACATTTATTCATACTTAAACACTTATTCACACTTATTCACATTTATAAATATTTATTCACACTTATAAATACTTATAAATATTTATAAACATTTATAACAATTTATAAACACTTAGAAATATTTATTCACATTTATAAAGACTTATATAAACATATTCACACTTAAAAATATTTATTCACACTTATAAACATTTATTCACATTTACACACACTTATAAATATTTATAAACACTTATTAACAATTATAAATATGTATTTAGACTTATAAACATTTATAAACACCTATACACGCTTATTCATACTTATAAACACTTATTAATATTTATAAATACTTATTCACACTTATAAATATTTATAAATATTTATTGATACTTATAAATATTTCTAAACATTTATTTACACTTATAAACATTTATAAATACATAAAAACATTTTTCACACTTAGAAATACTTATAAATATTTATTCACACTTAAAGACACTGATAAACTATTAATCACACTTATAAACATTTATAAACTTGTATAAATACTTATAAACATATATTTATAGTTATAAATAGTTATAAATATTTATTATCACTTATAAATACTTAAAAATATTTATTCACACTTTAAAACACTTATAAACACTTATAAACACTTATTCACATTTATAAACACTTATAAACATTTATAAAAACTTATAAACACTTATAAATATTTATAAGTACTTTCAATTACTTATTAACACTAATAAATACTTTTAAACACTTATTCATACTTATAAATACTTATAAACATTTACACACCCTTGTAAAAACTTATAAATATTTATAAGTACTTTTAAACACTTATTCACACTTTAATAAATACATATAAACATTTATTCACACTTGTAAAGACTTACAAACATTTATTCACATTTATAAATACTTATTCACACTTATAAATTCTAATAAATACTTATTCACACTTATAAACTTATATAAATACTTATTCACATTATAAATAGTTATAAATATTTGTAAATATTTATTCACACTTATAAATACTTATTCACACTTATTAACAGATATTTACAGTTATAAACAATTATAAACATTTATAAATATTTTATCAAACTTATAAATAGTTATAAACACGTATTCACAATTATAAATATTTATAAATACCTATTCACATTTCTAAACCCTTAAAACACTTACAAACATTTATAAACACTAATTCACACTTATAAAGACTTATAAACACTTATTCACACTTATTCACACTTATTCACACTTATTCACATTTATAAAAATGTATTCACACTTATAAATACTTATTCACACTTATAAACACTCATTCACAATAAACACTTAGTCACACCTATTTCGACTTATCTGAAGTTACTAACACTTATAAATAGTTATTCACACTTATAAATCTTTATAAACACTTATTCACACTTATTCACATGTATAAACACTTATTCATATTTATAAATACTTATAAATATTTATTCACATATATAAACACTTATTCACATTTATAAAAACATATAAACATTTATTTTACTTATAAAGACGTATAAACATTTATAAACCCTTCTAAACAACTATTCACATTTATAAATACTTATAAATACTTATAAATACTTATTCACACTTATTCGCAGTTATAAATACTTATAAATAAATATTCACACTTATAAACATTTATTCACATCTATAAATAGTTATTCACATTGATAAAAACTTACAAATACTTATAAGCACTTATAAATATTAATTCACATTTATAATTATTTCTAAAAACTTATTTATGTTTATAAATAGTTATCTACATTTATAAATATCTATAAACACTTATTCACACTAATAAACACTTACTTACACTTATAAACACTTATTCATATTTATAAATATTTATAAATAGTTATTCACACTTATAAATATTTATTCATGCTTATAAATATTAAAAAAAAATCTTATAAACATTGATTTGCACTTATAAACATTTATAAACACTTGTGAACACATTTTCACACTTATAAATACTTATAAACATTTTATTCATACTTATAAACACTTATAAATACTCATAAACATTTTATTCATACTTATAAATATTTATTCACAGTTATAAATACGTGTTCACACTTATAAACCCATATTCACACTTATAAATACTTCTAAATACTTATAAATATTTATTCAGATTTATAAACACATGTACACATTTATTCAAACTTATAAATATTTATTAACAGTTATAAACATTTATTCACATTTATAAACACTTATTTCACACATACAAACACTTATTCACACTTCTAAACATATATTCATGCTTATAAATATTTATTCACACATTAAAACACTTATTCACATTTTTAAACACTTATAAACACTAATTCACAATTATAAACACTTATTCATACCTATTTACACTTCTAGAACTTTATTCACAATTATAAACAGTTATTCAGTTATTCACACAGTTATAAACACTTATTCACATTAATGAACACTTTCTAACAATTATAAATTTACTTATAAACATTTATTTGAACATTTATAAATACTTAAAATTATTTATAAATATTTATTCACATTTAGAAACACTTATTCACATTTACAAAAACTTATAAACATTTATTCACACTTATAAATATTTATTCACACTTATAAACACTTATAAATATTTATAAACAATTATAAATATTTATTCACATTTATAAACACTTATTCACATTTATAAATACTTATAAACAATTGTAAACATCTATAAAAAAAAATTTAATAAACACTTATCCACACTTACAAACATTTATTCACACTTATAAACTTTTATTCACACTTATAAACACATATTCACATTTATAAATATTTATAAATATTTACAAACGCTTATTCACACTTATAAACACGTATTCACACTTATAAACTTTTATAAACACTTATTCATATTTACTAACACTTATTCAAACTTATAAACACTTATTCACACTTATAATACTTATTCACAGTGACAAACACTTATACAATTTTATTCACACTTATAAACACTTATTCACATTTATAAACATTTATGCACACTTATAAATGCTTATAACAATTTATAAATGCGTATAAATATTTATTCACATTTATAAACACTTATATAAATATATTCACATTTATAAACACTTATAAACATTTATTCACACTTATTTACACTTATAAACATTTATTCACATTTACTTACACTTATAAACACTTATTGACACTTATAAACATTTATAAATACTTTGAAATATTTATTCACACTTCTAAATATTTATAAATGCTTATTCATATTTATAAATATTACTCACACTTACCAACACTTATAAATACTTATAAATAGTTATTCACAATTATAAACATATATAAATAATTATTAACACATATAAACACTTATTCACACTTATAAACAATTATTCATATTTATAAACATTTACTCATACTTATAAATATGTATTCACATTTATAAACACTTATTCACACTAATAAACACTTATTCACACTTATAAGTTATACTTGTTCACACTTATAAATATTTATTGAATATTATAAATATTTATAAATATTTATAAGCATTTATAAATGCTTATAATATTTATTCAAAATTAAAAATACTTATTCACACTTATAAACATTTAGTAACACTTATGAATGCTTATAAATATTTATACACACTTATAAATATTTATAGACACTTATAGACACTTATTAACTTTTATAAATATTTACTCATAATTATAAAGACTAATAAACACTTATTCACATGTATTCATATTTATAAACACTTATTCACACTTATAAACATTTATAAACATTTATAAATACTTATAAACATTTATAAATATTTATGATAATACTTGTTGAATAAGAGCAATGAGCGGGAATGGGAGCACCGTGTGTGGAGGAGGGGCTAGGGTTTACAGGGGAAATGGAGAAGGGTAAAATGCAGAGGGAGGGGAAGGAGGCAGTGATGATGATGGAGGGAAGGAGCCGTGTGATTCTAGTTCTAGGGTTTCTGGCTCAGAGGAGTAGTGGGATTTAGAGGACGATGAAGATGACCCACCTGAGATTTTGTTGGGTCTTGCGCTTGGGGGCTATCATTCCTACGGTGGGAGTTTTCCCCCAACTCTTTGGGAGCATGGTGTCCCCTCATCTGCGATTTTCCTGGCCACACTAGTCTTGCTGGCACTAGGTCGGCTGGAGATGTTCATGGGGGGTTTTGGGGGGTCAGGATTTCTTTTGGTCAGTCATGTGCTTGCCTCATTGGTGATCTAGTTCTTCTCTTCAAGGGGGTTGTTTCTAGTGGCTTTTTGGAGACTCTCTCAGAGGATCTGTCCCATTCTCCTTTCTTCCTTCCATGTAGTGGAAGGTTTTTGGGGTTCTCTCCGATGCAAGATGGTTTTTCCTTTCACCCTTTAGGCCTGTTGGGTATTAGGGTTCAGACTCTTTTGGTGCAGGGGAATAGTTATTTTCATGTCTAGTTATTTTTCCTCTCTATTTCTGAGGAGATCTTTTTTGATGCTCTGTGGCATTGCTTCTTGAGGCTTGTCCTGTCTCCTATTGCTTTGGTGTGGAGAGGCTCTTTTTTTCCTTTGATGCCCAGCTTTGGTGGGTGGCTATGTTGGTACCACTTTTGTGGCTCTCTCTGGGTGGCCACTCTCTGGGTTTTGCAGATCCCCTCTATTGTGTGGGAGAGTGGTGTTGGCTCTTTTGGTGTTGCTCTGAGTGTTGTGGGCCTTGCCACTGCTCGTGATGAGAGATGGACCAGTTTTAGTTGCTTTTTTTCTCCTCCCATGCTTATTTGTTGTGTTTTTTTTGGTTTTCTCCCTCTCCACTATGTGGTGTAGCCCCCTTTTGTGATGGGATTTCACTTAAGCGTTTAGCAGCTGCTAAAGTTTACTGTCCTTCTTTAATCTTCCATTCTGCTTCCTATTGAGGTGGAAGCTCCTTTTGTGATGGAAGCTCAGCCTTTTGAGGTGGCCCGCTATTGGATAAAAGAGATGTTAAGTGTGGGTGCTCTTCTTGCGAAGGAGTGGTGGAAGCTTTCTATGGAGGTGGAGCAGTCTCCTATTGAGGTGGAGATTGTGTTCATGAACTTGGAGGTGGAGGAGACTCCTATTGAGGTGAAGTTTTTCTAGGCTACCTCTTGTGGTCATACTAATGGAAGGAGATATTACAGCTTTAGCCTTGTTATTTTGATCTTTTTCCACTCTACTCCTATTGAGGTGGACCCTTCTTCTATTGAGGTGGACAAGGAGTTTGCAATGGGGTGGAATATCTTTGACAGTGTTGGACTGGGCTAGATGTGTAGTAGTTTCTAGACCTTCATTTTTGACAGAGAAAGATGGATAGGCTATTTGCGGCCTGAGCTTACTTCTTCAATTTTATGGTGATGAAAGTGTCTCTCTCTTTCAGTTTCTTTTCTTCCTGTGATCGGGTGATTGTTGACAATTTTAAAGGGCTCACTCTGGTCCTTTGTTTTTGTTTTTGGTTAAAGCTTGGAGCTTTTGTGGGGGCTTGTCCCAAGATGATCTTTAAGTTTGTCTTTGATAGAGGCAGACTGGACAATATTTTTCTATTGATTATTTGCTCTCAGACTAGTGCTATTAATGTGCTATTAATGTGCTCCTAGTCCTTTGTTCCACGAGCCAGTACCCTCTTGCTGCTTTTCTTTTTCAAAAACATTTATAACTATTTATAAATATTTATTTACACTTATAAATATTTATAAACACTTATTCACACTTATGAATACTTATAAATATTTATTCACACTTATAAAAATTTATTCATACTTATAAATATTTATAAACATTTATTCACACTTATAAATATTTATAAACATTTGTTCACACTTATAAATAGTTATAAATATTTATAGATACTTATTAACAGTTATAAACACTTATAAATATTTATTCACACTTAAACATTTATAAACACTTATAAACACTTATAAACATTTATAAATACTTATAAAAATTTATAAACACTTATTCACACTTATAAACACTTCTAAACATTCTTCACGCTTAAAAATATTTGTAAACATTTATAAACATTTTTTTTTACTTACAATCACTTCTAAATATTTATAAACACTTATAAATAATTATAAACATTACTCACACTTATAAAAACTTATAAATATTTATTATTACTTTTAAACATGTATTCACACTAATAAATACTTATAAACATTTATTCACACTTCTTAACATTTATAAATATTTATTACACTTATAAACTCTTATAAATATGTATTCACACTTATAAACTCTTATAAACACTTACAAATATTTATTCACATTTATAAATACTTATAAATATTTGTAAATATTTATTCACATTTATAAATAGTTATTCACACTTATTAACACTTATTTACACTTATAAATAATTTTAAATAGTTATAAACACTTATTCAAACTTATAATAAACACTTATTCACACTTATTGACATTTTTAAATACCTAAAAATTCTTATAAAAATTTATAAACACTAATTCACAATTATAAAAACTTACAAATACTTATTCACACTTATTAAAACTTATTCACATTTCTAAACATTTATTCACAACTATTTAGACTTATAAGAACTTACTAACACTTATAAACAATGATTCATACTTATAAACCTTTATAAATATGTATTCACATATATTAACACTAATTGACACTTGTCCACACATATAAACATTTAATAACATTTATAAATACTTAAAAATATTTATAAACACTTATTCATGTTTATAAACACTTATGCACATTTGTAAATATTTATAAACACAAGTATTCACACTTATCAACACTTATACTTTTAAATAGTTATTCATATTTATAACTACTCATAAATAGTTATTCAAATTTATAAATATTTATTCACTTATAAAAACTAACAAAACCTTACAAATATTTATTTGCCCTTATAAACATTTATAAACACTTATAAACAAATATTCACACTAATGAATACCTATAAACATTTTATTCACACTTATAAACACTTATTAAATTTATAAATACTTATTCACATGTATAAATATTTACTGACATAGATATAAATAGTTGTAAATATTTATTTACATTTATAAACATTTGTTTGTATTTATAAGCATTTATTCACACTTATAAATACTTATTCACAATTATAAACATGTATAAACATTTATTCACACTTATAAATAATTATTAATTTTCACATACACACCAAAAAATAAACAAAAAATTTATTCACAAAATTTCCTTTAAAATGTCACATAGAAACAAAACACATAGACTTTTCTAACATGAAAAACTTAAAGCTTACACCATACAAGGTGATCATGTGATAGTTCAACAATATAGAAAGTAACTAAAAAATTAACTTTAAAATATAGAAATAAAACTCATATAAATTAGTTTAAAAGTTAGAAAATATACTAAGCTCAATAAATTCAAACTATAAACATGCACAAAATAAATCCCAAAGTCCAAGCACACTTCACACTAAAGTTGAAACATATAGTATAAGTTATTGTCAAAGATACTATGTACTCTTCACAAGAGTGAATGTGAAAGTTCAAATATATGTATACTTCAAAGAACAAATGCACTAAAATTATTGTTATCAAAGTTAAAACACACTTCCCACAAAAGTGAATAAAGTGATTATCAAAGTTTAAGCATATTTCACATATAATTAGTATGTTTCACACTTAATTTGTTCAAATATACATTTTAAACATTTACAAAATAAATCTCAAAATTCAAAAACATTTCATACCAATCAAATTGATTCCAAAATTATTCATAAATATACTAATAAAAATGCTAATCGCCTCAAATAAATTCATGGATTTCAACAAATAATTCACAATAGCAATTGGGAAGAGATGATGAAGTAGGCATTGATATCCAATTTGTGGGAAGCATAATTTTACTCCGATGGAAAATGTTAGGATGAGTGAAGATGGTTTGTAGGCTCAAAAGAATGTAATTATGGAAATTCAAGGTAATGAATATATAAATCATATGAAAGGTAAAGAAAAGTTGAAAATAAAGGATGGGTGATAGGGTTTATCAGAATATTCATCATGAATCTTTCAAATTGAATAATAAATGAAAGTGTATGTTGATGATTATTAGTGAAAAAAAAGATTGATTTGGTTGTAGCAAGAGGTGTAGAAGATATTGAAAACCCCAAAAACCTTTTTTATATTAGGGAGATGAAAGGGTTTCTTATTCCAAATTTTGCAAAATTTTGCATTCCTATGCTAGTGTTTAGACATAAAAGGAGGAATAATTTTTAATTATAAAATAACACTCAAATAATCACACAATTTGTTTCTTTTTATACAATCTCACTCTGCCTTTTCAATCTTATAGGCCTGCAATATTTATAAATAAATATGAAACCTCTCATTTCATGAAATCTGGAATAGTTACTAACACTAACAATTGTTGATGATCTAAAATCTTACCCAACTCTAAATTAGATAATTACTACTCGGTTGGATCATCTTCTAAAAGCATAATCCTTGACTGTGATTCATTTCTTTTGCATCAGACTCCCAAGGAACAAAGAACTTGTTCATGGGCTCCTGTCCATGAGATACTCAATGCTAACTCCATACTTGAAAAAATCATAAATAGGCATCTATGTGGACTCTTCAGGTGGGTTCCCATTCTATTTGACCAAGTATTCCAACTATTTCTTACCTTTAGTTTTCAAGATAACTTTCATGTCCAAGATTAGCTCAGGTTGCTTTGGTGTCACTTTGGACAATTGTTGCTCTCATTCAATGAATTGCTCTTCAATTGTTTCAGGATCCTAGATTGTTTGTTCCTCATCCTTATAAGGGTATAAATATGAGACATTAAATATAGGAGAGATCCCAATGCCTTTTGGAGCTTGATCTCATATGCATTTCTTGTGAACTTCTGTAGAACTTGAGAAGGACCAATTTTCTTGACTTTCAACTTATTATATTCTCCTCTTGGGAATATTTCTTCCCTAAGATGAGCTAGGACTAGATCCCTAACATTAAAATTGATTTCTTTCCTTTTCATATTGGCTCTCCTTTTATACTTAATGGTACTTTCCTCAAGTTTCATTTTTACCCGGTCATGTAATTCTTGCATTACATTGGCAAAATCCTCATCATCAACACTCCTTGTCTCTATTTTAACTAGGTTTCTTAGCTCATAAAATCCTCTAGGATGCATACCATACAAGATCTGAAAAGGACTCATACTTGTACATCTATTAGGAGAATCATTATATGAAAAATCATCTTGTGCAAGCACCAAGTCTCATTGTTTTGGATGCATACTTGCCTAGTTTCACAAGATATTTCCAAGGCTTCTATTGACCACTTCTATTTCACCATAATTTTGGGGATGGTAATCAGGGCTGAAACTCAAAGTAGTGCCCAATATCTTCCATAAAGTCCTCCAAAAGTGTGCTGCAAATTTAGTGTCTCGATCAGAGACAATACTCGTAGGAAGCCAATGTAGTCCAACTATTTCCTTAAAGAACAAATTGGAAATATTGGTCCAAATTCCACAAAATATTCACTATATCAATAACTACGACTACTAAATCATGTCCCTATTGAGTTCTGGGTAGCCTAAGTACAAATTCCATACTTATTGAATCCCATGGTCTAGTGGGAATTCGTAACAGTTGATCTAAAAGCCTGCATTACAGCTACTTCCTTTGGCATGTTGGCATACTGTACACCTCTCCACAAACTTATTGACATTATTTTCCATACTTGGCCAATAATAATGTGAACTTAATTGATCCAATATTGTGTTTTGTCCAAAATGCTTGCTAAATTGCCACTATGTTTTTCCTTCAATAGGTTCTCTCTCATGGAACTTCTTGTAATGCAAAGTTGGGTACCTCTGATCAATAGGCCTTCTTGTATCATGTACTCCATCCAAGAACTTGTATTTCTAATATGCAAATTTAAACAAGCTTCATATGCATCTTTGAAGTCCCTATCTTCTTTGTAAATCTCCTCCAAGTCATCAAATCCCATTATGCTCACTTGAGATTCCTACAAGATTAAATTCATTCTACTTAAATCATCTTCCACTTTGTTGGATTGACCACTCTTATGCTTAGTGACAAAAGTAAAACTTTGCAAAAATTCTACCCATTTGACATGTCTTTGGCTTAATTTATGTTGACTACTGATAAATTGCAAAGCATGGTTATCATTGAACAAAACAAATTCCTTAGGAATGAGGTAGCACCCTCATTTCTTTAATGCTTGTATGATGTCCTAGAACTCTTGATCATATATTGAATATATTTTCTTTTTATCATTAATATTTTCACTGAAATAAGCAATAGGCTTTCCATCTTGACTGAGGACAACACCTATAGAAGTCCCACTGGCATCACACTCAATTTGAAAAGGCTTAGTAAAATTAGGTAAAGACAAGATAGTTTCCTCCGTAATTTTCTTTTTAAGTATAAGAAAATTTTTATTATTATCTTTTGTCCAATAGAATGTCTTTTTATCTCCCTTAATGGTATCCACTATTGGAGCTCAAATCCCACTAAAATTTCTTATGAAATTTTTATAGAAACTGGCCAAACCATGAAAACTTCTCACCTCCAAGATATTCTTAGTGGTAGGCCATTCAATTATTGCCTTTATCTTGTCATTTTCCATCTTTAATCCCTCTTCCGAGATGAAAAATCCGAAGTATATCATGAGGAACTTACTTGTGAAATCTTTAAGAACCTCATTCATAAGATGCATGAAAGTGCTTAGAGCACTAGTTAAGCCAAATGACATAACTATCCATTTGTAGAGACCATGGTTTGTCTTAAAGGTCATCTTCCACTCATCACCTTCCCTAATTCTAATCTAATGGTGTCCACTTTTCAAGTCTATTTTAGAATAATACTTAGCCCCACTTAAACAATGCAATAAATCATCAATTGTTGGCAAAGGAAACCTATACTTGATGGTGATTTTGTTGATTTCTCTAGAACCTATGTTCATTTAGATGGCTTCAATCCTTCTTAAGACTCAAAGTGGTTGGAACTAGACAAGAGCTTAAAGTTTCCCTTATCAATCCTTTCTCCAACAATTCTTGCACATGTTTCTTAATTTCTTCATTCTCCCATGGTGTCATCCTGTAGGAAGCTTTATTTGGAAGATTTTCTCCTAGAATCAAGTCTATGTGATGACTGATACTCCTTAATGGAGGTAAAGTATTAGGAAGATCATCCACTACTATTTCTTTATACTATTTCAACATATCTTCAATTTCTTCAGAAAAATCAATTATCTTTGTGCTAGTAGCTAAACTTTTAAGCTTTCCTATCAAAGAAAAGTTTACCTCTTCCTTCTTAATGTGGTGTAAAAATTCCTTACCACCCATTAGCCTCACTCTAGAGTTTGGTTCAATGGCAACTCATTCCTCCTTTAGGGGTGTAAGAATGTGCTTGTTGTTAGCCCATTTTCCAGTCATAGCAAAATCTTATGAAAATGGCCTCTTTCCTTGTAAGTTTCTTGGTGAGTGTCCTACCCTATGTTCTTCGATGTGTCACCTTGCCCCAGTCCAAAACACACATGCTAAATTGCAAAATCTAGAGAGATATCTAAGTTTTAGGGTCTGCAGGAAACATAATTTCACAATCTGCCTAAGTGTCAAAAACCTACAATGTTTTTGAAAATCCATGATATTTTTGGTCTGTGTGAAAACCTTCATTGTTTTTGACCCTGTGCTTCTTGTTTTGTGCACTTGTCCTTTGGTGTCGAAAACTTTGTGTATTTTTGGTCTTCCATTGTGTCGAAAACCCTGTGTGTTTTCGACCTCATAGTTTCTTGTTTGTGGTGTCTTCCCTCAACTGCACAGGTCTGACGTGGATGATGGGTCCAGACTCTTCCTAATTGGTTTTTGCATGGCCGCATGTCAGACTTTTCTGACATGCAATCATGCGACCGCTTGCCACCTGGCCGTGCGGGTCCCAGTTTCTATTCAGCTACTTGGCATTTTAATTTGCTTTGGTGCACAAACGTGACGATGGGGGGACAGATGGCATATTCTTATTGGCTATCACATGGCCGCATGTCAGACTTTTCTGACATGTGATCATGCGACCACTTGCCATCTATCCGCGTGGGTCCCAGTTCCTAGCAGTTGGTGGTTGCTGTTTGGTTGGTCTGAGGTGATGATGTAGCAGCTTGGGGTTGGCTATCTCATGATCGCATAGCCTAGTTTTTAGCTATGTGATCATGCAATCAGGTGATGCGTGTCCACGGTGCTGAGGTGGATTTGGTTGGTGGGCTCAAATTTTCAAAGCTTTTTGCAGGTTGGGTCTTTTTGGCGGTGAATGCATTAGTGGTCATGTGGCGGCTTTTGGTTTGCTGTCGCATGATTGCATAGCCCATTCTTTGGCTATGCGATCATGCGACTGATCGACGTGTGTCCCTAGGGCCCAGTGAGAGGTGGTGATGTGGTGACCATGGTGGTGATGTGCTAAGTTCTGATTAGTTGCCGGTGTGCCAGGTGGCAGGGGGTTTGCGGTGGGACCCATGTTTGCAGTGCCCGGGAATGTTTGACTTCAGCGGTAATGCAAACGGTTAGTCACATGTTCACATACACTTTTTCAAGGCTATGCAATCATGCGACTGACGTATGTGTTAGGACTTAGCGGTGGCAGTTGCAGCAAGGTTAAAGCCTGTGGGTTGTCGCATGTTCGCATAGCCCATCCCTGGGCTGTGTGATCATGTGACTAACTGTCTGACATCGCAGTTGCAGAGTTAGGCAAGTCCATTATACAGGTCTTGCCTACATGCTCGATTTTGATTGATCGGCGATTGGCGGTGGGGCCAAGGATTTCTGTGGGTGGTCTGTGGTCAGCATTACGTGGTTATGAAGCTGCCATCGCATGATCACAAGGGTTAGTTTGGTGCCTTGCGATCATGAGACCAAGGCACATGTTCAGCACAGTTTCCTATGGCAGATAGGTTGATGACCATGTGACTGTGCCACAGAAGAAATTGTAAGGTTGTCGAGCCCAAGAAAGATAAAGAGATCTACAACGGGCGCATAAAGTTGGTCTCCATTTGAATCATGACCACTGATGAGCTGGGTGCCAAAGATGTAGCCATTTGGTTTCAAATTCAAATTTTTTAAGGGTTTCCAATGACCAGAAAGGACTGGTTTTCAATGCAGAAGTGACCCTATTTGGTGAGAAGTGATTGGTTTTCGTTCGCAGTGTGGTCCAAGGTTTATGCGGTTGATTGCAGAGGTTGATTTGGTACCTGGTGAAGGATAGTCTTGGCTCGAGGTGTATTTGCAGTAAATTTTGTGACTATTGAGTGAGACCCTAACCCTAGCCCTAGCTGTCCATAGCTTATTGCATTCTCTCTGAGAATTCCAAGGCAGCTAGTGGTATAAATTGCAAGTTGTTCAATTTTGTAGAGGTTCCTTCTTTTGCAGAATTTTTGAGGAGAATTGGTTCCATGTGAAGGGTCTTTTTCTTGTAGATTTTATCTTTCTCTTTGCATATAGGGTGTTCTTCTTTCTGTTGCTGGTTGAGAGAATATAATACATATTGTAACAGATTTGTCTTATGTATGAAGATTCAATTTATTCTTACTGTCACCAAGCTATCTCCATTTGAATTCTGAATGCATTAATCATACATCAAGGGTGTTTGATTTGTCTATTTGCATTGCCTACGTGTTTGCAAATGGAGTTATCTTCATAGAGGTAACTAGTTTAGGGTTAGCGTTTATGCATGTATGAGCTGAGATATCAAAGATAGGCCATGCTTGTCTTCCAGTGGATGCTGGTTAATGTATTATCTATTCATAGATCTCTTCTAAGGGGAGGGTTAAAATCCTTTGAATGGATAATAACATGCTTGAATGAACAGGTGGGTGTTAAGTTGAGGTTTGGTCATGGTCTGTGATTGATGTAAGGCATCAACACATTGAATATATTATTTTCTTATTTCATAGCTATCTCTTGCAGTATGGTTTTTGACTCTATGGCCCATTGGATAAGGCACTAGTGTATCAGAGACTTAGGGTATCTCAAGGGGTCCCTTCAAACTCATTTTCAAATCATTTCCTTCCAGTTCCACCCTTTCCCTTTCTTGCTATTAGTATAGGTCTCTAGCTTTCAATCTCATTCCATGCAAGTAGGGCTATTGCATGAGATTTTCTATTATTGGGGTATAGGATACCTATATGAGATTGATTGTTATTCCACATTAATCTATTTGTAGGCCTTTAGTTTGTCATGAGCTATCTTGAATGTGTAGATAAGGCAATACTCTTGTGAGTGAATGTGGAGCTCAAAGAAGGATGATTTCTCTTTATCCTCATCAATTGGTTTATTTTTCTTGTCAAGCTTGAGTGCCTAACTAGTGTTTTAAGCCCAACTATTTGATTCAAGTTTGGTCTTGCAAGGAGAAGAACCAACAAAGGTTCCTTTCTTCCACAGTTGTGGGGACTATTTTCATGAATGTTCTTCCTGCAATGTATTTTCCTTCTTCTCTGCATATAAGGTGTTCCCTCTATCCTTTCTGGCTATGGGAATATAATGAAATTGTAACAGATGTCTTATGTGTGAGATTGTAGCATATTTGTTCTTGTATCAGATTGTCTCCATTTGGGTTTTAGACTTATAGATTACAGCATCAAGGGTGTGTACTCTTTCTATTTGCATTTCCAGTGAGTGTCTGCAATAGAGTTGTTTTCGTAGAAGCAACTGAGTCTAGGACTGGTGTTCAACTATATATGGGCTGGGGTATCAAAGATGCATCATGCTTGTCTTCCAGTGGATGCTGGTTAATGTATTACTTGTTCCTAGGTTTTCCTTTGGATAAGTGATAACATATTTGGGTGCACAAGTGGTTTGGTAATGTATGATCTGGTCAGGGTGAGTGTGTTTTCTTCTTGTTTCATAGCTCTGTTGCAGTCAAGTATTTGACTCTGCTGCCCATTGGATAAGGCACTGGTCTATGAGAGACTTAGGATACTTCAGGGGTCCATTCAACCCAACATCAAACATTGAAATGAAATCCTTTCCCTTCATGTTGGTAGTAGTAGTAGGAGGTCCCGTCTGGTTTTCAGACTCATTGCATGCAGATCAGGTTATTGCATCAGAATTGGTTTCGTTGGGGTACAGGATACCTATAGGGGTCTGGAAACTATTTCGCAATAATACATCTACAGGCCTTTTGTTCATCAACTCAAGAAGAGTCATGAGTGTGCAGATGAGGCAATACCCACCTGAGTGATGTGGAGCTTGAAGCAGAAGGAGCATGTTCTTTATCCTCATCAATTGGCACTTTTTCCCTTGTCAGACTTTGCAGTGAAGACTAACCAGTTTGTCAATCATAGTGTAAACCTAGTAACATGTGGGAACAAGTTTAAAGGCCAACAGAATGGCGACTCAGCTGGGGAAGAATTAAATGACATCAAGCTTCCTTGCTTGGCTAGATCATCCCAGAGTCTTGTTATTTTCAGTTTGGGGAAGAGTCTCATATGCTTCCCAATCTGAGAATTGCTTTTCAGATTTGCGGAGTGTTACCTGGATTTGCTAATTGATTTATATGTGGCTTTGTTGTGGGAGTGCTCAGAGTCTATTGAAGTTTCAAGACAGATCAGTAAGTTTGTGTCCTCTGAAGAGAGGTGGTGACTCTATGCTAAAGAACCTGAGTTATGCAGTTTTGTTGGGACTGCACTTAGTTGAGAAGAAGGCAGCAGCATTCAGGAGGTGTTCTAGGTATTTCTCCTTTTTCTAAGTGTGTAGTGGTTTCAAAGGAGTTTTCAAATTAAGTTTCAAGAATTTCAATGGTAAATGGTTTTACTCCTTTGAAAAGATTTGTTAAGTCATGGGTATTAAAGGAAATTTTTTCTTAAGAGGTTACCTAGCTGTGAATTTTGTTGGTATACCTGGTTACCCAAACTTCATTCCCCTAAATGTTATAAAATTTTTACCGAAGTTCAGTGGGGAAAACTTTGAGTCTGCCTATCAACATGCTAGAAATTTTTCAGATCTGATGTGTGAATATGGTGTTGAGCATGAAGATGTGATAATGAGATTATTCATTCGGTCACTGATAGGAGATGCAAGGGTTTGGCTCTCGTGTTTACCTGATAATGACATCTCTTCATGGAATGATTTAGTTGCAATTTTCTTAGTCTGATTTGCTGAAAGGGTGAATGACTTTGACATGCTTAAGGCCCTTGTGGATATACAAATGGAGGAAGATGAATTGGTTCCTAGTTTCAATGCCAGATTTATCAAGACATGGGAAAATATCCCTGGGAAGTGCAGGCCAAGTGATGATATCTGTTTGATCATCTACTTGAATGCTTTTGATGAGAATTTGAATTTTGACTCAAGGAACAAGGAACCACTAACTTTGTATCAGGATTTTCAATTTGCAATGGATATTGAATCTAATTGGAGATATCATGTTGTAAGAAGACCACATGTTGCTGCTGATTTTCATTCTCAAAATGTGGTAGATAATATGAAAAGGGATGCACTAAAAGGTTTAGAGCCATATCGGCATATTCTTGTCCCTATTAGTGATGTGCCTCAGTTTTTTAGGTAGGATATGATCCATGATCATGTAAAGGAAAGTAACTTACAGCCACATCATGCATCACTTGAAGAAGATTGCATTATAACTGAAGCTTGTGTGGATGATGAACTTATTGCTGATGAATATCCAGCTGAAACTCAATATGATGAACGATTGTATGCATGGCGCTTGCAGAAAATTGAAGAACTAGAGTTAGCTCTTGCCATTAATGGTAAGAAAATTGAAGAACTAGAGATGTGTAGAGCCATGAATAGAGAACTTGCTCAATCCAATGAATGTGTACCTTTAGATTATGACAATGAACTGGATAGCTGTCTATTAGAAGAGTGTTATGTTGAAAGTGTATCAGATGAAGGTATGATTAGTAATGTTTGTAATCAGTCTTTTTCTGATGGTGAATGTTCATCTGATGAAGTTGGTAGTTCTGGTTTGAATGATGATAGTTGGGTAGCATTTTTGCATGAATTAAATAAAGATAGGTGGTATCAATGTGAGTATGATTCTTTTGATACCGATCATGAGTCTACAAGTGTGATGAATTTGAACCAGCAAGGGTTTGTTGATAAACATCACTCAAGTTGTGAATATGAAGGTAAGTTTCTTTTCAAAGATAAGAACATGTATGGAGATGTTAGTATGGTCCCACTTTCAAATTTATACGTGCCAGTGATTGAAGGTTTTTTAGTGGAGACCTATGGAGATATGGAAGAAGAAATCAATATTTTGTTTCAGCCAGATAAGGAAGAAATAGATTGTAAAGTGAATGTAAATATTGCTTATCTGGTTGATTCAATTTCCAAGTCTGCATTGAAAAGTGAAGAGGAAAGAGGAAGTGATTTTCCTCTTGAAATGTGTTTTTCAGATTTGGAAATAGTGAGGAGTTATGATGTTTTAAAAATGCACACAACCATGTTTCCTGAGCTATTTCAACCAGAATATCTCTATTTCCAATAGGATTTGGCTAGTGATGAGATGGATGTTTGTGATAGTTTGCTAGTTTTTGATGTTTTGTTTCAGAATGAGCTTGGAGACATGCCTTACTATGAAATTTTTTCTTTTCATAGTTGTTGCAGTAAGTATTTGTAGGGTGCTAATTATGTTTTTGAGTTGGATGAATGTGAGTATGAGGATTTTAGTTTCGAATTGAGTTCAAGTGCTAAACATGGTGATAAAGATGATGTTCATTCTCAGCTGGTAAGTGTACTCACATTTCATGATGATTAGCCTTACATTAGCTTGCAAGATGTAATGGGAAGAGGTTACAAAGTTTTGCTGCAAGCTAATTTTACTCTTGATTCTGAGGAGTGTATGTGTGAGGTAGTCTGGTATGATAAGATAGATTTTGATCCTCATACACTGGGTAAAGATGAATACACTTATTACATTCTTGTGGATTTGCCTGTCAAGAGTTTTCATGAGTTTGACCATGTACATGAAAGGAAAAATTCCAGGGTCATCTCTATGTAGAGGGATGAGGACCAAGTGTTTGATAGAGGTAAATGATTGGCGTGGTTTAGCAGTTTTAGTTGTGTAAATATTTGTATAGTTGCTCTGCTTCAGCAGTAGTGTTAGTTGGAATAAAGAGCCAGCTTTCGAGAGCCTTGGAGTTTTGAGTTTTGAGAATTTTTGGAGTGATAAGTAATGTGATTTTGAGTTGGTCTGCTCTCCCAGTGATTTTAAATTCTTGCCATGCCTACAAGATCCATGCATCCCCAACCAGAGCCATTGTTAGCCCATTTTCCAGTCATAGAAAAATCTTATAAAAATGGCCTCTTTCCTTGTAATTTTCTTGGTGAGTGTCCTGCCCTATGTTCTTCGATGTGTCACCTTGCCCCAGTCCAAAACACACATGCTAAATTGCAAAATCCAAAGAGATATCTGAGTTTTAGGGTCTACAGGAAACATAATTTCACAATCTGCCTAAGTGTCGAAAACCCACAATGTTTTTGAAAATCTATGATGTTTTTGATCTGTGTGAAAACCTTCATTATTTTTGACCCTGTGCTTCCTATTTTGTGCACTTGTCTTTTGACATCGAAAACTCTGTGTGTTTTCGGTCTTCCGCTATGTCAAAAACCCTATGTGTTTTCGACCTCGCAGTTTGTTGTTTGTGGTGTTTTCCCTCAACTACGCAGGTTCGACGTGGATGGTGGGTCCAAGCTCTTCCTAATTGGTTGTCGCATGGTTGCATGTCAGACTTTTTTGACATGTGATCATGTGACCGCTTGCCACCTGGCCGTGCGAGTCCCAATTTCTATTCAGCTGCCTGGTGGTTTACTTTGCTTTGGTACGCAAGCGCGACAATGGGCGGACAGATGGCATATTCTTATTGGCTTTTACATGGCTGCATGTTAAACTTTTCTGACATGCGATCATGCAACCGCTTGCCATCTGTCCTTGTGGGTCCCGGTTCCTAGCAGTTGGTGGTTGTTGTTTGGTTGGTCTGAGGTGATGATGTGGCAGCTTGGGGTTGGCTATCGCATGAGCGCATAGCCCAATTTTTGGCTATGCGATCATACAACCAGGTGATGTGTGTCCGCAGTGCTGAGGTGGATTTGCTTGGTGGGCCCAAATTTTCAAAGCTTTTTGCAGGTTGGGTCTTTTCGGTGGTGACTGCACTGGTGGTCATGTGGCGGCTTTAAGTTGGCTATCGCATGATCGCATAGCCCATTCTTTGGCTATGTGATCATGCGACTGGTCGACGCATGTCCCTGGGGCCCGGTGAGAGGTGATGATGTGGTGATCACAGTGGTGACGTGCTGAGTTTCGATTAGTTGCCGATGTGCCAGGGGGCAGGGGATTTGCTGTGGGACCCGTGTTTGCAGTGGCTGAGAATGTTTGACTTCAGTGGTAATGCAAATGGTTAGTCACATGTTGGCATAGCCTTTTTCAAGGCTATGCGATCATGCAACTGACATTTGCATTAGGACTTAGTGGTGGTGGTTGCGGCAAGGTTAAAGCCTATGGGTTGTCACATGTTCGCATAGCCCATCCTCGGGCTATATGATCATGCGACTAACCATCTGACATTGAAGTTATAGAGTTAGGGCAGGTCCACTGTGCGGGTCTTGCCAGCGTGCTTGGTTTTGATTGGTCGGTGATTGGCTGTGGGGCTAAGGATTTCTTTGGGTGGTCTGCGGTCGGCATTACACGGGTATGAAGCCATTATCGCATGATCACAAGGGTTAGTTTGGTGCCTTGCAATCATGCAACCAAGGCACATGTTTAGCCTAGTTTCCTATGGTAGATAGGTTGATGACTGTGCAACTACACCACTGAAGAAATTATAAGGTTGCCGAGCCTGAAAAAGATAAAGAGATGTACGACGGGGGCATAAAGTTGATCTCCATTCGAATCGTGATCACTGATGAGCTGGGTGCCTAAGATGTAGCCATTTTCTTTCAAATTCAAATTTTTTGAGGGTTTCCAGCAACTAGAAAGGACTGGTTTTCAATGCAGAAGCGACCCTATTTTGTGAGAAGTGATTGGTTGTCGTTCGCAGTGTGGTCCAGGGTCTATGCGGTTAATTACAGAGGTTGATTTGGTACCTGGTGAAGGACAGTCTTGGCTTGAGGTGTATTTGCAATAAATTTTGTGACTGTTGAGTGAGACCCTAACCCTAGCCCTAGCTTTCCATAGCTTGTTGCATTCTCTCTAAGAATTCCAAGGCAGCTAGTGGTATAAATTGCAGGTTGTTCAATTTTGTAGAGGTTCCTTCTTCTGCAAATTTTTGAGGAGAATTGGTTCCATGTGAAGGGTCTTTTTCCTGTAGATTTTCTCTTTCTCTTTGCATATAGGGTGTTCTTCTTTCCATTGCTGGTTGAGAGAATATAATACATATTGTAATAGATTTATCTTACGTATGAGAATTCAATTTATTCTTACTGTCACCAAGCTATCTCCATTTGAATTCTGAATGCATTAATCATACATCAAGGGTGTTTGATTTGTCTATTTGCATTGCCTACATGTTTGCAAGTAGAGTTATCTTCACAGAGGTAACTGGTTCAAGGTTAGTGTTTATGCATGTATGAGCTGAGATATCAAAGATAGGTCATGCTTGTCTTCCAATGGATGCTAGTTAATGTATTATCTATTCATAGGTCTCTTCTAAGGGGAGGGTTAAAATCCTTTGAATGGATAATAACATGCTTGAATGAACAGGTGGGTGTTAAGTTGAGGTTTGGTCATGGTGTGTGATTGATGTAAGGCATCGACATATTGAATCTATTGTTTTCTTGTTTCATAGTTGTCTCTTGCAATATGGTTTTTGACTCTGTGGCCCATTGGATAAGGCACTCATGTATCAGAGACTTAGGGTTTCTCAGGGGTTCCTTAAAACTCATTTTCAAATCATTTCCTTCCAGTTCCACCCTTTCCCTTTCTTG
Source organism: Chamaecyparis obtusa (assembly GCA_027943335.1). NCBI lineage: Eukaryota > Viridiplantae > Streptophyta > Pinopsida > Cupressales > Cupressaceae > Chamaecyparis > Chamaecyparis obtusa. Next base: position 31,896 of record BSBK01008566.1, on the reverse strand, counting down.
CTGTTAGTATAGGTCTCTAGCTTTCAATCTCATTCCATGCAAGTAGGGCTATTGCATGAGATTTTCTATCATTGGGATACATGATACCTATAGGAGATTGATTGCTATTCCACATTAATCTGTCTATAGGCCTTTGGTTTGTCATGAGGTGTTTTGAATGTGTAGATAAGGCAATACTCGCCTGAGTGAATGTGGAGCTCAAAGAAGAAGGACGATTTCTCTTTATCCTCATCAATTGGATTGTTTTTCTTGTCAAGCTTGAGTGCCTAACTAGTGTTTTAAGCCCAACTATTTGATTCAAGTTTGGTCCTGCAAGGAGAAGAACCAACAAAGGTTCCTTTCTTCCATAGTTGTGGGGGCTGGTTCCATGAATGTTCTTCCTACAATGTATTTTCCTTCTTCTCTGCATACAGGGTGTTCCCTCTGTCCTTTCTAGCTATGGGAATACAATGAAATTGTAATAGATGTCTTGTGTGAGATTGCAGCATATTTGTTCTTGTATCAGATTGTCTCCATCTGGGTTTTAGACTTATAGATTACAGCATCAAGGGTGTGTACTCTTTCTATTTGCATTTCCAGTGAGTGTCTGCAATAGAGTTGTTTTCGTAGAAGAAACTGAGTCTAGGACTGGTGTTCAGATATTTATGGGCTGGGGTATCAAAGATGCATCGTGCTTGTCTTCTAGTGGATGCTGGTTAATTTATTACTTGTTCCTAGGTTTTTCTTTGGATAAGTGATAACATGTTTGGGTGCACAGGTGGTTTGGTAATGTATGATCTGGTCAGGGTGAGTGTGTTGTCTTCTTGTTTCATAGCTCTGTTGCAGTGAAGTATTTGACTCTGCTGCCCATTGGGTAAGGCACTGGTCTATGAGATACTTAGGATACTTCAGGGGTCCATTCAACCCAACATCAAACATTGAAATGAAATCCTTTCCCTTCATGTTGGTAATAGTAGTAGGAAGTCCGGTCTAGTTTTCAGAATCATTGCATGCAGATCAGGTTATTGGATCAGATTTGGTTTCATTGGGGTATAGGATACCTACAGGGGTCTAGAAACTATTCCACAATAATACATCTACAGGCCGTTTGTTCATCAACTCAAGAAGAGTCATGAGTGTGCAGATGAGGCAATACCTGCCTGAGTGATGTGGAGCTTGAAGCAGAAGGAGGATGTTCTTTATCCTCATCAATTGGCACTTTTTCCCTTGTCAGACTTTGGAGTGAAGACTAACCAGTTTGTCAATCATAATGTAAACCTGACACCATGTGGGAACAAGTTTAAAGGCCAACACTTGTTTCCATCTCTCTCAAAAGTGTAGGTATTGTCTGACCCATCCTACGTATCCTTTCTATCATATTGCCAAGGCCTTCCAAGAAAAATATGGCATACATCCATGGGCATAACATCACACACTATGTTAGGCCATTTTCCTGTCAATGCAAAAATTCTTTGAAAATGGCCTTTTCCCTGTAGTCTATGTTAAGTTGTCCTGCCCTGCCTGCAATCATAGTTTTAACTTGAAAAGAAAATCTACAATGTTTCATGGTGTGCACTCTTAGCCATAGGTTTTCCATGGTGTCACCTTGCTCCAGTTCAGATCACATCCCTTAAGTCACAAAACCCAAGCAGTTATTCAAGTTTTAAGGTTTGCAGGAAGCAGTCTCAGAATCTGCTTCAGTGTCGAAAACCCACAATGTTTTTAAAAAACCCATGATGTTTTTGATCTTTTGCCAAAAACCCTATGTGTTTTCAATCTCTTGCCAAAAACCCTATGTGTTTTTGACTTCACACCTTTTCCTCTTTGTCAGCGTTCCCTAACTACATAGGTTTGACTAGATGGTGGGCCAGGGTCTTCAAGGGATTTAAAATGATTGGTTGTCACATGATCGCATGTCAGAAATTTTTGACATGCGACCATGCGACTGGTTACCTTTTTGTGCTGGGGCCCATTGGTGAGCAGGGTAGTGGTCTTGCTAGTGGTTATGTGGCATCCTATGGTTGGTTGTCACATGATCGCATGTTAGAAATTTTTGACATGTGATCATGTGACTGGTTGACACCTATTCCTGAGCTCGATGGTAGGTGGTGATTTGACATCTTCTAGTTGGTCTGAGGTGGCAGGATGGCAGATGGGCCTAGTTCATTTGGAAAGATCCTTGATCCTTTGGTTATCATGTGATCACATGGAATCTTTCCAGCCCATGCGATCATGCGCCTACCGTTTGATTTCGAAGGCTTATTTGCAGGTGGGTCCTGTGGTAGTGTGACTGGGCAGTATTCGGAAAATAGTGTTGTGACATGTGGCAAAGGTGGGCCCATTGTCTTGTGTTGCTAGTGGTGCATGTCTTTCATTGGTGGGGAGCGATGACACGGCAGGTTAACAGTTGCAGTGTTGGCAGGTTGTTGCATGATCGCATAGCTAGGAAATGGGCTATGTGACCATGTGACTAACCTCTTTGTGTTAACTCTCAGTGGCGTTGTGGAGTTATGATGTGGTAAAAGGTTGCAATGCAGGAGAGTTGTCTCATGTTTGCATAGCCTATCTCCTAGCTATGCGATCATGTGACAACTGCTATGAATGTCACCGTTGCAGAGTTAGGGGTGGTCCATAGTGCCAATCTTGTTGAGGTGCTTGGTTTCTATTGGCTGAGAGATTGATGTTGTGGCCGAGGACTTTAGGAGGTTTGTGATTGGCATTGCTTGGTTTGGTGGTTGCGGTTGCATGATCGCAAAGGTTAGTTTGGTGCCTTGCGATCATGTGACCAAACACATATATAGCCAAAATTCCTATGGTGGTTAAGTTGATGACTGCGTGATTGTGCAACTACGGATAAAAGGTTAAGTTACCGAGTCCGTAAAACATGAAGATCTGCGATCGGGACTCAAAGTTGGCCGAAGATTTAAATTTAGACCCCCAATTTGCTTCCGGCACCATGGATATAGCCATTAACCTACAAATTTGAATTTTTAAGTGTTTCCTACGACCTAGAAGTACCAAAATTTATGGTTTTGGTGATGGTTTTCAGCTGGTTTGGTGGCACCAGTTGTTGCGATGTGGTCCAAGGGCTCTATGATTGATGACGTGATGATTTTGTACTTGGTGAAGTTTGTTTTTGAGCTCAAGATGCTTTTTGCAGGTGGTGATTTGTACTAATTTTCATGGCTATCCCTAGTGTTCTATACTAGCTCACAGATTTTCATGATTTCAGATCTGCCTGAGATTCATTTTCTCTAGATCGCCTGGTTTTTTTCCCCTGCAATAAATTTTTGACTATTTCTGGTTGGTTTAGTTGTTGAAACCCTAACCCTAGTTACCCGTAGCTTCTTGTATCCTATTGTTTGGGATTCCAAGGTAATTGATGGTATATATTGCAATTGTTTCTCTGTAACAAGGGTTGGATGGTTTGAGTTTTCTACTTTGTAAAATATTGCCTTCTTCTCTGCATATAGAGTGTCCCTCTTTCCTTTCTAGTTTTGAGAATATAATACATATTGTAATAGCTTGTCTTATGTATAAGATTTCAGTATATTTCTTCTGCTATCAGATTGTCTCCATTTGGGTTTTAGACTTATTAATTATAGCATCAAGGGTGTTATAGTTTTTCTACTTGCATTTCTAGTGAGTGTCTGCAGTAGAGTTGTTTTCGTAGAAGCAACTAGGTCTAGGACTGGTTTTTAGATGTGTATGAGCTAGGGTATCAAAGATATGTCATGCTTGTCTTCCAGTGGATGCTAGTTACGTATTACTTGTCTATAGGTCTCTTCTAAGGGGAGGGTTAAAATCCTTTAAATGAGTGATAACACATTTGGGTACACAAGTGGTTTGATAATGTATGATCTGATTTGGGATGAATGTGTTGTCTTCTTGTTTCATAGCTCTGTCGCACTGGGGTATTTGACTCTGCTATCCATTGGATAAGGCACTGGTCTATGGGAGACTAGGGGTATTACAAGGGACCATTCAACCCAACATTAAAATCATTCAGTGAACCATCTTTCCCCTTCATGTTGTTAGGATAGGTTTCTAGGTTTCAGACTCATTGTATGCAAGTAGGTTATTGCATAAGGTGTGGTTCATTAGGGTACAAGATACCTAAAGGAGTTTGAAAGCTATTCCACAATAATACATCTGCAGGCCTATTGTTTGTCATGAGGTGTCTTGAGTGTGTAGATAAGGCAATACCCACCTAAGTGAATGTGGAGCTCAAAGAAGGAGGATGCCCTCGGTCCTCATCAATTGGCACTTTTTCCTTGTCAGACTTAGGAGCGAAGACTAACAAGTATTTCAATCATAGTGTAAACCTAGCACCATGTGGGAACTAGTTTAAAAGCCAACACACTATTTGATCTCTATAATTCCTATTTGTAAATCTAGTTTACAATGTTCATTAACCTAGAGTTAATGTCCTTTTTAGAACCATGACACTTTGTAAGATGTAGGATGTGTTACCTTTTTCAAGCCTAGTTTCTCCACCATCTCTGTTGAAACTAGATTGTCTATGCTATCAGTATCTATGATTACTTTGCAAAATTTTCCTCCACTCTTGCATGTTGTTCAAAACAAATGTTTTCTTTGAGGTGGTTCTATCACCTCCTTGTTGGGTTTAAGTAACACCCTTTTCACTTAGAGTGATTCACCAACTTTAGGTTCATCGTTATAAGTGACAAGTTTGTATACATATTCCTCCTCTTCACCTTTAACAATGTACTCCTTTGGTGCAGGAGCACCTAAGGATTGAGCCTTCAATTTTCTTTTGGAAAGGCCTCCAATTGGTTTGAGGTTTTGTTGGTTTGTTTAGAATGGTTTAGTATTGGTTTGAAATGTTTTAGGATAGTTTTGTGTTGTGTTGCGTGCAATTTTCTCCAAGTGACCTTTATAATGTTCCGATGGACAGAATTAGACAAAACATCTTCTTAGGACATGGGTTTGACTTTTTAGAACCCACTCATGGGGTTAGAGTATAGGATGAGAAAAAAACTATAAAACTGCAAAATGTTGCTTGAGCAACATTTGCAACTATCAAATGTTGCTTGACAACATTTTCTAAAAAGTTTCTTTGTGCCCAAATGTAGTTGAGGTCATTTGAATAGTTGTCCTAGGTCAAAGGAACCTATTTCAAGACTTCTCTGGCCTTGTACGAAGGTTGGACCTTTTCTGGTTACATTTCAAAGAAGTAGAAGAAGCACAGTTGAGTGTATTATCACAACTTTTGTAATTTCATTTAACAAGCATTGTAAATAGATTGAAATCTCTAGTTTTGCATATTGTATGGCTTCATGTAATTGTTTCCTTTCATTTCAAGTTCTTAGCATAGGATTTGATTCAGTTTTGAGTGTTTAAATTGAATTAGAATCTTATAAGACTGTTCTTTTCCAGTGAGGGAGTCTATCTTGTAAATATGGCTCCACCATTCAAGTATCCTCCATTGGATTTCTATGGCCCATGGTAGATGGCTAGTGGAGTCTTTGTACATTATTTTGGACCTTTTGTACAGGTTCTGCAAGTGATATTAGCTATTTGTAATGCCTTTCCCTAGGCGAGACTACTAGTGCCTAGCTAGGAGCAATAGGATAATAGACTAAAAGTTTGGATGTAGGGTTGGATTTGATAGAGTGATCCAATGTACGTAAGATGGTCTTTAGGAGTTGGAAAGACCCTACAAAAAATTGTGGCAATCGATGAATCCATTTCATCAAGTTTGAACTAAATTTGCACTGACTAGCCCTATTAGCCCTAAATTTTAAGGACTTTATCTTAGAGAGGTTTGAAGCACTGTACAGACAGTTTGGAGTCCTCTAACCATATAAATATCAAAGGTTTCCCAAAAGGGTATCTGGATCCAAGATTGATTTTGGAGCCTGTTTGTGAAGTTTGTAAGTTAAGGGAATTTAGGAGGCTAATTAGGGCTACAGAGAACCACTAGCCCTATTCCATAAAATGTGGAATGCAATAGATGAATGGAAGAACTATGGGTTGAACTTCAAGAATGGAAACTAGGGGAATGAATTAGACTAAGTCCTACCCTGCAAGGTTTCTATGAAGAGTTTGTATATGTTTGGTGGAATCCACCCTTGTAGGTTCACTGAGGTGTGAATTGTTTTGTTGGTAGTGAGGCTCTTGGAATTGGGGTAACAGAACCAAGTGTTCTACTCTTGGAATAGGGTTGTAGAGAGAAGCCCTTGAAGGTCTAGAGGAAAGACCTAGAAGTGAGTTAAGATTGACTCAGTGGAAGAGTCTCCCTTTCATCCTTTGACTTGTGGTATGATTTTTTGGACACTCATAAAATTTATGTTCGAATTTGTTATATCTTAAAAAAAATTCCAAGAAATCCTCTACCTCCTGAATAAGGCCTTCCTCTAAAAGAGTCATTAGCTTAATTTGTTCGTTCTTGTTGATGTGAGCTACTAGCTTCTTATTTTTGTGCTTTCCATTGCCCTCTACCTCCTTGTGATCCTCTTTGTCTAAAACTTTGACTTTCCCTCTTGAACTTTGTGTCAATTTCCTGGATAATTTCTCTTTGGCTTGAAGAGCATATTGGTATGCTTCATCCACTTTTCTAGGACAAAAATGGTTAATTTCATCTTGAATATTGTATTTTAATCCATTGAGATATCTTGCCACTTTTTCAGCATCACCTTCAATGTGACCGGCTCTAATGGTCAACCTATAAAATTCTTTTGTGTAATCTTTAACTGCCATGTCCTTTTGTCTAAGATTTTGTAATTTCTTGAAAAGGTTAAGCTGGTAATCTTTGGGGAAGAATTTACCTTTTAGTTTTGCCAACATTAGGTCCCAATTATTGACCTTGGACATTCCTTGAAGCATCCTTTCATCTTGTACTCCATCCCACGAGAGGGATGTGTGACCCTTTAATCGGGTTACTGCAAATTTCACTTATTTTTATTAGCAACATTTTCATATTCAAAATACTTTTTCATTGCACTGATCCAATCGATCAGTTCCTCATCATCTAGGTTGCCTACATACATAGGTACTTCCAACCTTGGCTTGGATCCAGCTCCCAAAATTGCTCTAACGATTCTTATTTCAACTCCTTCTTCCTCTACCCTTTGAGGTTCCACTTCTTCATCACTAACATCCCGTATGCCAACTCCTCTTCTTTATGCAAGGTCCATGCCTTCCAATCATGCCTCCATGTGTCTCCTTCCTTCCAAAATTTCTACATTAGCAGGTTTCCTTCCTTAACCTTTTCCTCTAGCTCATCCTCTAACTCTAAGTGCCGTCTCTTGGCAAAGAAGGTCTTGTCTCCCACAGATTGGGACTTCTTCATTTTCAGAGACCAAATAGTGAGTGTTCCTATCACTAGAAGAATAGGGCTCAATCATAGAATAAAGGCAACTATATTTTTTTTCTTTTCAATTGGAACAAGGTAGTTGTGTCTGTCAGATGAATAAACAAATCAGTCTTCAGTCAAAGGGTCTGCTGGATTCAGGAAATAGAAAAATAATTCTTGAGAAAGGTATATTTGGTCCATCACACTAGAATTTCACTGCAAATGTTAAATCTGAGAAAAAGTCATTTGCATCATCACCAATGAATATTTAAAATGGTTGCTTATATTTAAATATCCTAATTTTGATAAATTGTTAAAAAAAAATTCTATCACAGATTTATGTATGAGAAAAGTGATTGAACACAGAGAGAGGACCGCTGGCATTGAAAACTCAGAGGACTGTGGTACTGATCTCCTTGGGCTAATTATGACTCCCAACAAGAAACAAGAGGGAGGAAATAAATTGAGCATGAGAATACATGAAATAATTTCAGAATGGGATTTGAAGTCACTGTAATGGAAGTGGAGAAATTGATTTTGGTGGTGAAACAAGTGCTAGTGGTGGAACAAGTTATGCTAGGCAGAACAGCCTTGTGGATGGTCCAGAGTATAATATCGGGAATAATGGTTCTGGACGATAAGAGCTTGGATTTGGAAAGGAGAATGATTAAGTAAGGGAATGGAAAGTAGTTAAACTAGGAATACAATGTTATTCATTTGTATTTATAATTTCTCTATTAATGCAATTGAGATGTTGCAATGCCTATGCAGTTGCAGGGTTGAGGATTTGTGGGAGAGGAACGTAGTTAAATTAGGAATACAATATTATTCATTTTATTCGGTATGATAATTTGCATTTGTGGAGGTCTGGTTTTTATATCTATCATTTTTCCCAATGTAAATGTAAGTAGACGGCTGCTATGAGTTACATTTTACGTTTTACTTTATTCTGAGGACAGTTTTTTCTATGAATGAACTTTTTATTACTGCCAAAAATGTGCTCCTTTCTCTAATGTTGTCATGCCGTCTTTAAAGTATCTAAGTTATTGCTCTTAGTGTTAATGGCTATAGACCTTATAATTAATCTGAATCTGGTCTTAAAACAAATTTAATTACTGTTAACTACTGTCATAATATTGTCATGTATGCCATCAACCATGCATCCCTCAGTCAAATTTGGGTACAACTTTTTCCCATACTGCTCTCTCCCCTCCTCTGAAATCTTCAGGTCACGCAGATAAGCTTCAATTCCGTTTCTGTAGCTTAGATTTGTAGCCTTGCATCCCAAGAATCAGTTCTCTTAGATCCAACTATTCAGGATATTGACAAGCAACCATTTTAAAACATTGCAGTTTCCCATAGACCACAAAATATGCAGAAGCCTCCCATTTTTCTCATTCTTGTATTATGTAGAGGTGAAAGTTGCACCGGTGTAGACAGTTATAATCCAAAGCCCTAAAGCAGCAGAAGTAGAATATTAGTTTTCTGATTTTTTTTTGTGTTCCAAGCACAAGGATTTGATTTTGAGATCGAATAGAACTCTTCATAGAATTTCTTTGATACCAAGACTAGAGCTGGTTAATTAGCTCTCTCGAATTTAATGATTCCTATTGAATTTTCTTTGTATTTTTGTCTAAACATTCGATGTTTGCTTATACACTTCAGGCAAACATGGGGATCTTAATATGAACACCATTAATTCATGAAATTTAATTATGATATGGTAATGTTATAATGAGACAAGTACAGTAAAATTTATTTGCATGTGCTTAACACATGCATGGGAACAGCTACAGAATGTATCGGCATGCTCCTTAGGTTAGTAGATAAATCTTAGAAAATAGCCCACGAATTGATGCCCTCTAAGGTGGTTAATAAGCAATGCATTGTGTAAAGATTAAAACTCTCTCATCATCATGGATAATAGCCCATGAATTGATGTACTATGAAATGTTCGATATGCAATGCATTGTGTAATATGAAAGATTAAAGCCCTCTCATCATCTCAATCTATATTCGGCATAAGGGAAGAAGAAATTTGATTAACAGAATGCCCTAAAAGAGGGGTATGTTTTAGGTATGATTAGAGAAGGGTTCAAATGGTGTAAACAGTATCTAGAAACCTTCAGCATTTGTTTTATAAACGGGCACGTTCAATAATCTTATTTCTAGGAGTTTCTCACAGACTTTAGTGTCACCAGTCATATTGCACTTGTAAACAATAATACTACCCATTAACAGATATTTCTTGAATTTCTAGAATATAGAGGATGACGTGATAAATTTCTAGATTTACTATATTCTACTGCAATGACAAATCACTGAATACATTTCATTAACCATATTAAATAATGGAATTCCATTTATGCTCAGGGAAGTTTGAAAAATACCTTTCACTGGCATATTTGTAGATCTTCCAACTGTTGGAGAAGATGACTAGAGCCACTTCTGCATCATACAGCACCGAGAGCTCGCGGGCCTTTAGTAACCCATTATTTCTCTAACAGAATGTAATTTGCCAGTTAGTCATATTCTCAATCCATTTAAGCTGGAACTTTCTTCTCCCCATGAATGTTCCCAAAGGTCCTCTTCAAACAATACGGCTCCACAGAACATCCGCAATCCAGTCCCTCACAAACCACATAAATTGTCCCACAAAAAAGCCAGGTGCCTCATCAAATGCTCGACAAGACATTGCAGAACATTTCTGTTACTTAGTTCAGTCTCATTTCGCCCCAAGGCAGAACTCATGTAATCTTTCACCACATGAGGTAGTAGGTAAGCCAACCCCAACGAGGTTCTGGTTTCGAGCCCCTCCTGAGAACAAACTACTCCCACACCCTCCGCCAAAGACTTCCGCACCGTGAGCACATATGTAAACGAGCATGGATTAGTTTTCAGTGACCAAACATTGCCTTCTCTCAATTCTCTTGGTTCATGCATGGGATCCAAGTAATATCAGATGCAAATTATCCAATTGTATCCTTTTATATGTATATATGGTATTTATACATATATTATGGTTAGTTATCACTATGACATTCAATATTCCACTAGGGATTGGCTTTATTGATAAGCTATAAGATGTGGCTTATGCACAAAGTAGCAAAATAAAATGAAAGTTGCAAACTACAAGAAAATGGAGGGGCATATTCACATACTATACATGAGCTAGCTACTGGGCAATCATACTCTACGGTGTAAGGGTTTACAATATGCTTGAATAATGATCTTGGCATGTCCTGTCAAGAACTCTAATGGAAATTCAACAGACAAACAGGGTATCGATTTCAAGAATAAATCCCTAATGTAGTAAAACTCTTTTTACAAACCCATCTTACTAACCGAATAAATTTAGGATTTAACAGTGGATGCCGAGCTAAATCATTACAAGAGCAATTTGGACATAATAATTTGATACATACCTGCCAATATGATTGAAGCTCCCAGTCTTTTTCTTTCTTGCATTTCTCCCATTGATGAGTATTTCAATGTCCCTGCAATATCAATTTCCAAAAAGCATTTGAAGCCAATTCACCATGAAACAGAAGCACGAGCATTAAAAAATCATTTGAAGCCAATTCACCATGAAACAGAGCACTTCTTCAGGGCTTCCCCATAGTTCAACCCAGAACACTCACACCCAAACCCATTAAAACACGACAAGTCTACAATCGCACATTAAAATGACACCCACTCAACATGCATTTCCAATCAACGCGGATGGAGATCTTGGAATGATCTTTGATGGCTCTGTCAAATTTGAGAAACAACTTGTCTGGACGAATTCCGGAGAATTTTGGATTTGGGGAACAGCTCCAAATGCAATCTCAAATATCCGAGTCTTCTTCAATTGCAAGACAATCGGCTTACTGGAAAGATACCTTCTGAGATCGGGAAGCTGCCGCACTTGAGTAACTTGATGCTATCGAATAGTGGTTGCCCTCTGCGACATCAAACAATTTCAACGGTAACCCGCCTAACTTCTTTGCAAACTGCAAATCTCTACAGTATCTGTACATCGACAACAACAATAAGTTCCAAGGCAAGATTTCTCCTGCAATTGGCGAAGCGAAGAATCTGACAAGTTTCTAAAACAGTCTTGGAACAACAAACCACGAATGGAACAATCTGCAAAGTTTCTAAAACAGTCATGCCCATATAAAACTGTTGAAAACTGGAGCGTCTGCAACGGTAACATGTTTTTAAGTTCAACGGTACAATGTTTGTTTTCTGTTGTTTGCTAACGTGATTTTTTTAAAAATTCGGAATGCTTTTTTTCTCAAAATTAATATGAAATGCTTTTTTTCTCAAAATTAATATGGAATGCTTTTTTAACACTAAATATAAAATAACAAACCTCCAAATTTTATTTCTAAATTATTCATTCATCTATTCAAATGAAAAAAAAAATTGGAAAATACACTGAAATTAATTAAATTTTTTTTGAATCCAAAACATATTAAATAAATTAGTTAGAAGAAATTTAGAGAAAAATGTTAATTTTTAAAAATTAATTAAAAAGGAAAGGTGGTGATCACGCTTAAAGTTTCAATAAACTTTTTTATTGGTTGGAAATTATTAAACCTAAAATATTCACAAAATTAATAAAGTCTAAATTTCAATAAATTATGCTTCAGTTGATAAATTAAAATCAAAATATATAATTGTACAATTGATGCAACAAAATATATTTTAAATTAATATCAATTTGTATGTTAAATGGTAAATTATTAAAACCAAAAATGTTTTTGCATATCTTACATATCATACATATAAAAGTTTTTATAAAAGATAGTATTCCACATCACTTAGGACTTGATTTAGTTTAGCAACAATTTGAGCAAAAGCATAGGTTTTTTTGTAACGCCCCGCCAGGAGACCCAAGAGAATTACACTAAAATTATACTAAGTTATGCAACATTTTTTTTTTGTTTACTAATGTTAACAAGCACATTGAATAAAGCATCACATTGTTCTACAAACATCAGTTTAAATGAACACTTCATATGTTTTATTCCCAAGGGTCCCTGACGTAGAATTACGTTGTCTAACTAACACTACGCTAACATGATCGAATGTTAAAGAACTTTTAAGTACATAGTAGAATTAAATACGTCACTTAAATCAATATTACATTACAACACATGATCACCTACATCCGCTACACATGTCGTAGGGTATGCGGTGATATTTAATACAATTACAAGTATCAAAATACATCATGGATCCACGTAGGGATCATTACTAATCAAATGAAACCTCTTACAAGTACAAGATAATATCTTCTATCAACTAGGTACATAAATCTGCAACAAATGTGTTAGACTGATCCAAGTGTTCAATCAGGTGAAAAGGATAATCCGCAAGAGTCTCAATGGAGGAGTACACTACCTCCCGACCATGTGGAACCCAGAGGTCCACCCCACTGTGCTAGGGAGATAATCACCAGGCCCACACACACACTAAGGACCAATCCACAAGTATCACCTAGGAAGATATCTCTAGAACAAGAGAGTATACAGGTTACCAGAGGCACTGACCTACGTAAGATATCTACGGTGTGAGTAGGAAGGTGTCATCACGTAGATCCACCCTTGAGTTTAGTCCTGAAGGTTCCTCACTGAACCGACGGCACTCAAGTGATCATATGTGGCATCGATATCTCTCATGAAGACAAGTATATCGATGATGCATCTAGCATCTTCCCGCATCCATCCTTAGTCTTAACTAGCACTCAAGGCATGGGCGAGGTATCTTAAATTATCTTTTTAATGTTCTCCTAACTAGATCAATTTTTTTATAATGTTATCATTGGAATTAAGAAACTTGACAATGGATGATCCGTCAGCCACTTGTGGGCCTCGGCGATCCATTGCAAGCCACCCCCTACATCACATCTAGATAACCTACCCTAGTTTCACAACAACACCCATCCTGGTTCGTGGCCACATTTATCATAATAATTCCAAGTAAACAGATAAACAAGGACCAATCATAATCCCATTCAAGGCATAAAACCACTTGGCCACTAATTCACATTTTAATCCACCAGGAGGAAGATACTAACAGGGATCGATTTGACCACCCATCAAGGTCTCACATTGACCCTAATCCAAAACAAGCAAATAAAGATAGCATCCACATAGCATCGTAAATACAATCATCAAATAGATAACTGATAACCACAACAAGTACCCGACCTCTGGATTTTACCCCCTAATTGGTCATCTAACCCATATGCAGATCGACTACACCAATAATATAATTCACATGTTCGTACAATTACACAATAAGAGAACATCGAAAACACAATGAGATAACATTTACTAATATCTCCCTATTATCTATGAATATTGATTATAGAGTACGTTCATTATCTAATTAAAAGATTACATTATAACCATTAAAAATTATAGACATACTTTACTCCCAATGTTACAATGGAATATTAATTATAATTACTAATGTGTTAATTAATTAAACTCACAAAATATAAATTCATTACTCAATTTTAAATAAAACATACATAAATTTTAAACATATAAGATCTCTATTCCACTAAATCCTAGACTAGCTTTTAATAAAGTATCTACTCACATTCAAATAGGCTCTAATAGCTTTTAAATCCAGCCACCTCAACAAGCAATAAACAAATAAATTAACCTTGAAATATATCCCCCTTACCTTATTAAATACTTTCCCTAAACTAGCACATGTGAAAGGAGGTCTTGTCTTGCATAAAATTTTCAAACCTTTTTATTGGGTCAAGTGTGTACTTGGGGCTGACACATCATCAAAGCCCCTTCACTTAATGCCTTCCCTTTATGTCTTCATCAAAACCCACGTAGCCTTGCCCATACTTTGAAATTAAACACAAAACAATTTAATGAAATTACCCTTTTATGATATGACAAGGGAAAGGAGTGGGGAGTACTTGTTCAAAGTCCAAGGTAAATGCAAGTGGATGGAGGGGCGCCAGACTTGGAGAATGGGCCCAAAACAATTTAAAAATATGCCCAAAGCCATTGGGGAAAGGGTGAGGAGACATGTCAAGTACATGTTAGGTGTGGGAAGATGTAGGAGATTGACATGTGGCGTTGGGGAGTGGGCTTAGCCCCCAAAGAAGATTTAATTACATATACATTTATCTATTTTCAAAAAGGGTTTGTCCTCCAAATTGGAAGTGGGTCCCACGCCAAGTTTGAATGAGAGTTGCATTGAATTGAATATACAACTTATTTAATTTAAAGTTTGAATATACATTATTCATTTTAGAGTTGAATATGCATTTATTCATATTATAAAATACTAGTTGGTAGGAATAATATTAAAATATTGACTGTGTTTTTTTTTTGAAGGGAATTGGTTTTTCCTCATACATTTTCCAGCAAGCTGGAAGTGTATTTTTGGTTTCAATACTTAGTTTTTTTTTTTTTTGTGCTTGCTTCTTTTCTTAAGGACTTTAATTGATTTTGTTATCCAAGCAATTGGTGTTTTGCCTCCAAATTGTTTTCTAAAACAATATATTAGATTTTTAATTTCAGAATGATATATATATATATATATATAATCAATTAAATGAATAAATGGCAAGTAAATGGATCTAAATACAATGATTTCCATTGAGATTATGAAGCATCAAGCTCTCTTGCATTTCAATTTGGTTTCTCCTACGGTTGAATTGAGAGGGTTTATAAGTTTGAAACAATGAAATATCACAAATGTAAACTAAATTTCTCATTGTTTTGTTTTCTCACTTCACATTTAAAGAAGGTAAATATGCTCTCTCATTAATGGAAAACTTAAAACTAGAATGGAAACATGATAAGGGAATTCGAAACCTACTTGATTCTCAAAGCAGGTTGATGGAGCCAGCCTCTCAACTGTGATCCAAATGTGCTCCACAAAATCAATCCTCCTCTTCTTCCTCTCTTCTCCTTCTCCAAAAATTGCATATCAAAAAGTGGTGACAAGTCTCTCTCTTTTGCCTCTAAATTGGCTTGGAAAGTAGGGAAGAAATATTTTATTATTTTCCCCCCTACTATTCAAGTCAACTACCTAAAATGAGACAATTTAAAATTGTAGAATTTCTTTTTATTTTCAATTTATCATTTGGTTTAAGTTATATCACTCAATATTTCAATATTATATAGTAAGCTGTGTTTATATATAATCATATATATACAATTAACGTATATACAATTAATAATAGTATAACCATAAGGGACATAGTGTAAGCATATGTATCTGATTAAGTCATAACATACCAATAACATAATATTTACCAATGTGTCAACATAATTTCAATGACTATCAGAGATCATACATGAGATCTACAAGGTCAAAATGCAACACCGACATGAAACAAAACCTAAGACAATATCATGCTCAACCGGGAAACATATATCGGATTCGTTCTACCAGGATGAATTCAATTTAGGTGAGTCAAGTAAGGTCTCATCCGTGATTTTGGGATGGTTAGGTTAGGTTAGGGAATTGGCCTGAGTGCTAACTCCCCTTCTCCGCCATTGAGACATAATAATGGCACTCTCATCCTGTCAAGCCAGGGAAGTCGATGCCTGGTACCTGCAACCTGCATAAGAACCATTGCATGTACATGTGCAAATATAACATACTATCAGACAATGGTAGGGATGGCTAGGACGTGTGGACCCGACTAAATGCAGGTAACTACGCCTCCTCCTCTACCATACATGCATGTCAACAGAAAAGAAAACATATATGATAACAAACATGATACCATACACATGCGGGTATGGGGTAAGTACCAAATATAATCATCATCTAATTACTTCAATTTATACATGCATTTAAAACATCATATAAAATCCATCATTACTAGATTAAACCATTACGTAAAGTTTTGTTTTAGGTTCAACATGACAATTAACATCCAAACTATAACTGTTTAATCACACACCAAAATATAAATATAACATGTAATATATGTCTGATCTAATCAACCAAGATAAAACAGTGTCAAACTAAACATAGTATCAGCAAAAGAAAGATGCGAGGGGTACTACATCCTCCCCCCCTAGGACTAGGCTTACTCCTGGAAGCCTGCAAACAGATAAGGATAGGCATCCCGCAATCGAGATGCATCCTCCCAAGTAGCTGTGGTCTCATCATTTGGGTCCCATTGGACCCTGGCCTGAGGAATAATACGACCCCTGAGTGTGATATCCTGAAGCTCCAAAATGCGCACGGGCTCCAGAGCCAGCTGCTCGTCCTCGACCTGTAATGCATTCCAATCAAGAACATGTGTCACATCTGGAATATACTTCCTAAGAACAGAAACATGGAATACATCATGTATGCGAGATAGGCTAGGTGGCAATGCAAGACGGTAAGCAACTGGACCTATCCTCTCCAAAATCTCAAATGGGCCAACAAATCGAGGCGCCAATTTAGAACCCTTTCCATAACGGATTGGACTCTTCCTTGGACGCACTCTCAAGAACACCTTATCCCCAACTGAAAACTGAATATCTTTCCTATGAGCATCTGCATATTTCTTCTGTCTATCCTGTGCAGTTATCAAATGCTCTCGAATGCGCTCCACCTGTTGCTCCATATCACGAAGCATCTCTGGTCCCAAAAGAATCCTGTCATCTAACCTATCCCAACTAAGGGGTGTACGACAAGGACGTCCATACAATGCCTGAAATGGTGACATGCCAGTGGAACTGTGGTATCCATTATTATATGCAAACTCCACCAAGTATAGATAATCCTCCCAATGTGTCTGCCTATCCATGACATACATCCTCAACATATCCTCTAGGACCTGATTCACACGCTCTGTCTGCCCATCTGTCTGAGGGTGATAGGCTGTGCTAAAGTTCAACTGAGCACCCAAATCATGCTGCAAAGAAGTCCAAAATGCAGAAGTAAATACTGGATCCCTATCAGAAATAATCTTTCGAGGGATACCGTGCAATCTCACTATGTCCTGCATAAAGACTCTAGCTACTGATGAAGCTGTATAAGAGGATCTCATGGGAGAAAAATGAGCTACCTTAGTCAATCGATCAACAGTGACCATGATAGCATCATGTCTACGGGGTGTCAAAGGCAAACCCACAATAAAATCCATCGATATAACATCCCATTTCCACGAGGGAATACTATGTGACTGTAAAAGTCCTGCTGGATGCTGATGTTCTGCCTTAACCCTCTGACACTCTAAGCACCTAGCAACAAAATCAGCAATATCCCTCTTCATTCCTGACCAATGATATAGCTGTCGAAGATCTGCATGCAACTTCTTGACACCAGGATGTGCCGAGTAAGGTGCACAATGAGCCTCAGATAAGATCAATGAACGAAGATCATCCAATGGTGGTACATAGATCCGGCTCGCATGACGCAACAAACCATCAGACTCCAACACATACCCCTCAAATCTGCCTACTAGAGGTCTCCCAGACTCAATCTCTCCCTTCACCTCCTGATAAAAAGTATCTCGAGGAAGTGCCTGCAAGATCCTACTCCTCAAACCAACACCAAGTGTAGTCACAGCTGCAACTCGTCTCTTCCTACTAAGAGCATCAGCTACCACATTCTCCTTCCCCTGGATATACTTAACCTCAAAATCGTACTCACAAAGGAACTCCATCCATCTCCTCTGTCTAGCATTCAGATTAGGCTGAGTGAAAATGTACTGTAGACTGCGATGATCAGTATGAAGCTCAAATCGGTGTCCCAATAAAAAGTGTCTCCATCAGACCAAAGCATGGACTACCACTGCTAGCTCAAGATCATGCGTGGGATAGTTCAACTCATGATCCTTGAGTTTGCGAGACTCATAAGCAATCACCCGTCCTCCCTGCATGAGGACTGCTCCAATACCCTCTAACGAAGCATCTGTACAAACCACAAAATCACCTGTGGGATCAGGTACTGAAAGAATAGGTGTACTAGTCAACTTATGCTTGAGGGTTCTGAATGCCTCTTCACACTTCTCAGACCAAAAGAACTTCTTACCCTTTCTCTGCAATGAGGTGATGGGATAAGCAACTCTAGAGAAGTTCTCTACGAACTTACGATAATATCCTGCCAAACCCATAAAACTGCGAACCTCTGGCACATTTGTAGGTGCCGGCCAATCAACTATAGCCTGGATCTTTGCGGGATCCACTGAAATACCATCACCCGAGATCACGTGGCCCAAGTACTGAATCTCTGACTTGAAGAACTCACACTTAGCTGGATTAGCATACAATTGATTCTCTCTAAGACATTGCAATACCAACCGAAGGTGCTCTTCGTGTTCCTCCATGGATTTAGAATAAACCAAAATATCATCCAAGAAGACAACAACGAAGTGATCAAGATACCTACGAAATACCCCATTCATCAAACTCATGAATACAGATGGAGCATTCGTCAAGCCAAATGGTACCACTGTGAACTCATAGTGACCATAGCGTGTCCGGAAAGCTATCCTGTGGATGTCCTCCTTTCTAATGCGCAACTGATGATAACCTGACTTGAGGTCTATTTTAGAGAACACCCTAGCACCTTTCACCTGATCAAAGAGATCATCAATCCGTGGCAAGGGATACCTATTCTTGACTGTGACTTTGTTCAACTGTCTGTAATCAATGCATAGTCGTAATGAACCGTCCTTCTTTTTAACAAAGAGGACTGGTGCTCCCCAAGGTGAAACACTAGGCCTGATACATCCCTTAGCCAACAATTCTTCCAACTGCAGCTTCAACTCATTCAACTCCTGTGTAGTCATCCTGTATGGAGCTCTAGATATAGGCTCTGCTCCTGGAACAAGATGAATATGAAAATCGATATCCCGCTTTGGTGGCATACCCGGGATCTCATCTGGAAAGACATCAATGAATTCCTGTAACACAGGGTGATCAAGGGACTTCTTCTCACCATCCTCATCCTCAAACTCCCTCAAGGACACTGCAAACACTTGGCATCCCTTTCTCATACTTCGCTTCAACTGCATGGCAGAAATCATACGAAGAGAAACAGGATGCTGAATGCCTCTAAGCTCAATGCTTTTACCCTGATCATCCTTGCACTTAATGATCTTCTGTCTACAATCAATAGTAGCTCCATGGGATTCCAACCAATCCATGCCTAAAACAACATCATATGACCCCAATGGAATAATATGAAGGTCAACTGAAGTGCCAATGCTACCCAAATCTACCCAACAATGCCGGATTAAGGTGTTTGTGATCACCTTTGCCCCTGAAGCTAGCTCCACTTGCCAACCTATGTCTTGCTTTACTGCCACTAGACCACATCTCTCTACTACAAATGGAGATATAAAAGAATCCGTAGATCCAGAATCAAATAATATAGAAACATCAATACCTCGGATAGCACCTGATGACTCAATAACTGTGCCCTGGTGCTCTGCCTGACGGTGGTCTACTGCTGCAAACACTCTGTGAGATCTACCTGAATCCCCAATCGTAGGCTCAGATGGTGCGGGTCTCTGCCCTGAATACTGTGAACCACGCTGCGGGCAATTGACTGCAATATGCCCAAACTGTCCACATGTGAAACAACCTGTGCCTCTACCATAACCCCTTCCTGCTGAAGGTGCACTGGACTGATGGAAACTGCCTCTACTACTACCCTGATGTGAGCTCTGCACTGACTGTGTGGGCTGAGAAGACTGGTTGCGCTTGAAGCGCTGACTATTATGAAACTTTCTGGAATTGGAAGCTGTACCACTCTGATCAGGGGGTTTTGAACTCTGCTGACTTTGATTTTGATTGCCTTTGGAGAAGTGTGATGGCTTTTTGAAATTAGTGTTACCTTGTGACTGTTTACCCCTGAAATCTGATGTGCCACCACCCTGCTTGCCTTGAAATTTCTTCTCTGTGAGTATGGCTTTTGTTACTGCTTCTCTAAGGGTCTTGGGTTCTAAGACCTTCACTTCCCCTCCAATATGGGCATTAAGCCCTCTAACAAAATGCTGAATCATGAGGGGTGATTCACTACTATAACCAGCATACTGTTTCAGCTCAAAGAACTTCCGCTCATACTCCTGTACGGTCATATTCCTCTGTCTCAAGTAATGATACTCATCAGCACGGTCCTGTTTCCACTGATCTGATAAAAACCGATCTCTAAAGCTCTCAAGGAACAACTCCCATGTAACTGTATCTATGGTGATTCCCAATTTACTCTCTTCTGTCCTCCACCATGATGATGCTGAATCTGTCAACTGCATGATAGCATATCTAGCTTTTACATTGCTAGCAAATGAGTACATGGAGAAGTACCTATCTAAACCAATGAGCCATGTGTCCGCCTCAAACCCGGTACCTATGCCATCAAATGGAAGTTTAGGCATTCTAAACAGGTCCTTCATCTGACTTGCCATAATGGCATCATACCCTACTGGTACAACCTGTCTAAGGGGAGTCCTCTCCCTCTCCCTAGCCTGATCTCCCTGATTACCTCTATTCTGCACAGGTGGTAACCTCTCAAGAATGGCCTGTAAAATCTGTCTGGTGTCTAAATCCTCTGAGCCATCCTGGTGGCTATCACCCTGATTTCTACTATGGCTCTGAGCACTATCCTGATCAACTGAGAAAGAGGGTGTAACCACTCTACCTCTTCCTCTACCTCTACCACGGGCTCTAGTCACAGGAGGCATATTTCCTGCAACCATAAGGTTAGGACAAAACATTTAAGCATAGATATATATTAAGTATGTCATATTTGAAACCAAAAGCAATCACATAAGGACATAGTTTTAAGGCAAGTTTTGTTGTTCTAGTTTTATTTCGGTTCAAATTTTCGTGAAAGTTAAAGATTACCACAACCAAGTTGTTTTGATGTCTAAGTTTGGTTTTAACATGTTTACCTAATAAGACCTAATGGGCGCACATATTATTCCCAGAGTTCCCAGTGTAGAACTCGCGCTCTGATACCAATTGTAACGCCCCGCCAAGAGACCCAAGAGAATTACACTAAAATTATACTAAGTTATGCAACATTTTTTTTTTGTTTACTAATGTTAACAAGCACATTGAATAAAGCATCACATTGTTCTACAAACATCAGTTTAAATGAACACTTCATATGTTTTATTCCCAAGGGTCCCTGACGTAGAATTACGTTGTCTAACTAACACTACGCTAACATGATCGAATGTTAAAGAACTTTTAAGTACATAGTAGAATTAAATACATCACTTAAATCAATATTACATTACAACACATGATCACCTACATCCGCTACACATGTCGTAGGGTATGCGGTGATATTTAATACAATTACAAGTATCAAAATACATCATGGATCCACGTAGGGATCATTACTAATCAAATGAAACCTCTTACAAGTACAAGATAATATCTTCTATCAACTAGGTACATAAATCTGCAACAAATGTGTTAGACTGATCCAAGTGTTCAATCAGGTGAAAAGGATAATCCGCAAGAGTCTCAATGGAGGAGTACACTACCTCCCGACCATGTGGAACCCAGAGGTCCACCCCACCGTGCTAGGGAGATAATCACCAGGCCCACACACACACTAAGGACCAATCCACAAGTATCACCTAGGAAGATATCTCTAGAACAAGAGAGTATACAGGTTACCAGAGGCACTGACCTACGTAAGATATCTACGGTGTGAGTAGGAAGGTGTCATCACGTAGATCCACCCTTGAGTTTAGTCCTGAAGGTTCCTCACTGAACCGACGGCACTCAAGTGATCATATGTGGCATCGATATCTCTCATGAAGACAAGTATATCGATGATGCATCTAGCATCTTCCCGCATCCATCCTTAGTCTTAACTAGCACTCAAGGCATGGGCGAGGTATCTTAAATTATCTTTTTAATGTTCTCCTAACTAGATCAATTTTTTTATAATGTTATCATTGGAATTAAGAAACTTGACAATGGATGATCCGTCAGCCACTTGTGGGCCTCGGCGATCCATTGCAAGCCACCCCCTACATCACATCTAGATAACCTACCCTAGTTTCACAACAACACCCATCCTGGTTCGTGGCCACATTTATCATAATAATTCCAAGTAAACAGATAAACAAGGACCAATCATAATCCCATTCAAGGCATAAAACCACTTGGCCACTAATTCACATTTTAATCCACCAGGAGGAAGATACTAACAGGGATCGATTTGACCACCCATCAAGGTCTCACATTGACCCTAATCCAAAACAAGCAAATAAAGATAGCATCCACATAGCATCGTAAATACAATCATCAAATAGATAACTGATAACCACAACAAGTACCCGACCTCTGGATTTTACCCCCTAATTGGTCATCTAACCCATATGCAGATCGACTACACCAATAATATAATTCACATGTTCATACAATTACACAATAAGAGAACATCGAAAACACAATGAGATAACATTTACTAATATCTCCCTATTATCTATGAATATTGATTATAGAGTACGTTCATTATCTAATTAAAAGATTACATTATAACCATTAAAAATTATAGACATACTTTACTCCCAATGTTACAATGGAATATTAATTATAATTACTAATGTGTTAATTAATTAAACTCACAAAATATAAATTCATTACTCAATTTTAAATAAAACATACATAAATTTTAAACATATAAGATCTCTATTCCACTAAATCCTAGACTAGCTTTTAATAAAGTATCTACTCACATTCAAATAGGCTCTAATAGCTTTTAAATCCAGCCACCTCAACAAGCAATAAACAAATAAATTAACCTTGAAATATATCCCCCTTACCTTATTAAATACTTTCCCTAAACTAGCACATGTGAAAGGAGGTCTTGTCTTGCATAAAATTTTCAAACCTTTTTATTGGGTCAAGTGTGTACTTGGGGCTGACACATCATCAAAGCCCCTTCACTTAATGCCTTCCCTTTATGTCTTCATCAAAACCCACGTAGCCTTGCCCATACTTTGAAATTAAACACAAAACAATTTAATGAAATTACCCTTTTATGATATGACAAGGGAAAGGAGTGGGGAGTACTTGTTCAAAGTCCAAGGTAAATGCAAGTGGATGGAGGGGCGCCAGACTTGGAGAATGGGCCCAAAACAATTTAAAAATATGCCCAAAGCCATTGGGGAAAGGGTGAGGAGACATGTCAAGTACATGTTAGGTGTGGGAAGATGTAGGAGATTGACATGTGGCGTTGGGGAGTGGGCTTAGCCCCCAAAGAAGATTTAATTACATATACATTTATCTATTTTCAAAAAGGGTTTGTCCTCCAAATTGGAAGTGGGTCCCACGCCAAGTTTGAATGAGAGTTGCATTGAATTGAATATACAACTTATTTAATTTAAAGTTTGAATATACATTATTCATTTTAGAGTTGAATATGCATTTATTCATATTATAAAATACTAGTTGGTAGGAATAATATTAAAATATTGACTGTGTTTTTTTTTTGAAGGGAATTGGTTTTTCCTCATACATTTTCCAGCAAGCTGGAAGTGTATTTTTGGTTTCAATACTTAGTTTTGTTTTTTTTTGTGCTTGCTTCTTTTCTTAAGGACTTTAATTGATTTTGTTATCCAAGCAATTGGTGTTTTGCCTCCAAATTGTTTTCTAAAACAATATATTAGATTTTTAATTTCAGAATGATATATATATATATATATATATAATCAATTAAATGAATAAATGGCAAGTAAATGGATCTAAATACAATGATTTCCATTGAGATTATGAAGCATCAAGCTCTCTTGCATTTCAATTTGGTTTCTCCTACGGTTGAATTGAGAGGGTTTATAAGTTTGAAACAATGAAATATCACAAATGTAAACTAAATTTCTCATTGTTTTGTTTTCTCACTTCACATTTAAAGAAGGTAAATATGCTCTCTCATTAATGGAAAACTTAAAACTAGAATGGAAACATGATAAGGGAATTCGAAACCTACTTGATTCTCAAAGCAGGTTGATGGAGCCAGCCTCTCAACTGTGATCCAAATGTGCTCCACAAAATCAATCCTCCTCTTCTTCCTCTCTTCTCCTTCTCCAAAAATTGCATATCAAAAAGTGGTGACAAGTCTCTCTCTTTTGCCTCTAAATTGGCTTGGAAAGTAGGGAAGAAATATTTTATTATTTTCCCCCCTACTATTCAAGTCAACTACCTAAAATGAGACAATTTAAAATTGTAGAATTTCTTTTTATTTTCAATTTATCATTTGGTTTAAGTTATATCACTCAATATTTCAATATTATATAGTAAGTTGTGTTTATATATAATCATATATATACAATTAACGTATATACAATTAATAATAGTATAACCATAAGGGACATAGTGTAAGCATATGTATCTGATTAAGTCATAACATACCAATAACATAATATTTACCAATGTGTCAACATAATTTCAATGACTATCAGAGATCATACATGAGATCTATAAGGTCAAAATGCAACACCGACATGAAACAAAACCTAAGACAATATCATGCTCAACCGGGAAACATATATCGGATTCGTTCTACCAGGATGAATTCGATTTAGGTGAGTCAAGTAAGGTCTCATCCGTGATTTTAGGATGGTTAGGTTAGGTTAGGGAATTGGCCTGAGTGCTAACTCCCCTTCTCCGCCATTGAGACATAATAATGGCAGGCTCATCCTGTCAAGCCAGGGAAGTCGATGCCCGGGTACCTGCAACCTGCATAAGAACCATTGCATGTACATGTGCAAATATAACATACTATCAGAAAATGGTAGGGATGGCTAGGACGTGTGGACCCGACTAAATGCAGGTAACTACGCCTCCTCCTCTACCATACATGCATGTCAACAGAAAAGAAAACATATATGATAACAAACATGATACCATACACATGCGGGTATGGGGTAAGTACCAAATATAATCATCATCTAATTACTTCAATTTATACATGCATTTAAAACATCATATAAAATCCATCATTACTAGATTAAACCATTACGTAAAGTTTTGTTTTAGGTTCAACATGACAATTAACATCCAAACTATAACTGTTTAATCACACACCAAAATATAAATATAACATGTAATATATGTCTGATCTAATCAACCAAGATAAAACAGTGTCAAACTAAACATAGTATCAGCAAAAGAAAGATGCGAGGGGTACTACATTTTTCATCAATACTATTTTGATTTAATTTAGTTGTAGAAAGGAAGTCTTCATCATCATTAATTTTTTTATTTAATTCAACACATAAAATGTATATCATCGTGAGTATTTATGATAAGCACAAGTATCATGTATGACATCTACTATTTGATTATTGTATGCCAAACTAAATAAATATCTAGTCAAGATGATTGAGGTCATCCTTTCACTTGAAGTATCACATAAATATCAGTTAATATAGTCCTAAGAAACAATATGACATGTATGCACAATGAGGAAGCAAAAAGGGAAAGAAAAGGTGAGAACAAAATTTGTAGATACAACTTTGATTTTATCCTACTAGACTCACTCTATTAGTACAACTAGCACATCTAAGACAATAGGGTCAAATTTAGTCATGGAAGAAGATGGTGAGGCCGAAGAAGATGAAGATGCAAGAGTTGGGGCAAATGAAGTGGGAGACGGTATGCTCAATACCCTTGCTTTCCTACTTTTTGTTGGTGCTATGGCTGCTAAAAAAGATAATGATTCTCTTATTGATGTTGATTCCTACTATTGGCAAGAAATGGAAGGAGACCGTCCTTTGTCTCCTTCTATTAGGATTTTATTCTCCTTTCAATAAAAATTGATTTGCGGATCCAATGGATTATCTACATGATGATGATGGTGGTGGTGGTGGTGATGATGATGATGATGATGATGATGATGATGATGATGATGATGATGAACTTGAAATCCTTTGGGAGTGGTTTAAAGTAGAAAAATATTTTTTGGAGACATGGAGGCAGAAAAAACTTGGTAGGGGATAAGGTAAACAATTTTTCTAGAGATGATGAGGCCAAGGGTGTTGGTGTTCCTTTTCTAGGTCTAACAAAATGGTTTTCTTCCTGTGTATTGAAATAAAATTCTATGGTGCCTTCTTCTACTTTGATGGATCAGAGGTTGTACATTAATAGTTTTAAGGATGATGTTTTATCTCCTTTTATAGTGGACCATAGGGTTTCGAAGGTGGTTGTCACTTCTTCATAGGATATTATGAGGATTTTGGAGGTGGTTGATACTACTTATCCAAAGATTTTGTATTTTTCTTACAAGTTTGATGATATTTTAAATCTAAAATATGATCTCCTTACGCTTTTGAAGGTTCGGTAAAAGTTGAAGGATTGTGGTGTGGATATTGTTTCTTCATTGGAGCATGTTAAGAAGGATGGGCATCTTGTTATGCCTTTTTTTGTTCCTTTTATTTTGGTGAGTTCTAACATGGATGGTTAGGGATTTAAGGAAGTGTAGATATGAATAGAGTTTAATTATTCTCTTTTTGACGAGTCAAATACCTATTTGAGGTGTTCGATCAATAGGAGATTCTATGGAAATCATGTCAATATTGATGATGTTAGAAAATGGATCTTTTCAGTTTGGAAACTTAAAGGAAAGGTTCATTTTTTTGTATATTAAATATTTTTTAAATCTCTTTTTCCCCTTTTTCTAATGAGAACGATTCTTGTACAATCCTTCTTGGTGGTCCCTAGTATGGGTATAAATGGTCTTATTGTTTAAAATTGATCTCATAGTTTTGACTTATGGAAGGAAATATTCTAGTTTTATGTTTGGATTTATTTTCTTGGATTACCCTTTAGGTTTTGGAAGAAAAGATTTTTTTTCAATTCTCTTGGGAAATATAGTACTATTGATAAGATAACTTTATTAAGGCAATATTTCTCCTCCAATTGGCCGAGCAAATAATCTGCCAAGTTTCTAAAATAGTCATGCCCATATAAAACTATTGAAAAATGGAGTGTTTGGAACGGTAACATTTTTTAAGTTCAACGGTACAATGTTTGTTTTTTGTTGTTTGGTAACGTGATTTTTTTACAATTCAGAATGCTTTTTTGAACACTAAATATAAAATAACAAACTCCCAAAATTTATTTTCAAATTATTCATTCATCTATTCAAATGAAAAATATAAAATTGGAAAATAGACTAAAATCAATTAAATATTTTTTCCAATACAAAAAATATTAAATAAATTCGTTAGAAGAAAATTAGAGAAAAATGTTAATTATAAAAAATTAATTAAAAAGGAAAGGTGGTGACACTTAATGTTTCCATAAACTTTTTTATTGGTTGGAAATTATTAAAGCTAAAACATTCACAAAATTAGTTAATTCTAAATTTCAATAAATTATAATTCGGTTGATAAATTAAAATCAAAATATATAATTGTACAATTGATACAACAAATATATTTTAAATTAATATCGATTTGTATGTTAAATTGTAAATTATTAAAACCAAAAATATTTTTGCATATCTTGCATATCATACATATAAAACTTTCTATAAAAGATAGTATTCCACATCACTTAGGACTTGATTTAGTTTAGGAGCAATTTGAGCAAAAGCATAGGTTTTTTCATTAATACTATTTTAATTTAATTTATTTGTAGAAAGGCAGTTTCCATCATCATTAATTTTTTTATTTAATTCAACACATCAAATGTATATCATTGCGAGTATTTACAATATGCACAAGTATCATGGATGACATCTACTATTTGACTATTGGATTAAGGATAGATCCTATATTCTCCCTTTGCATATCATATTATCTTATCTACCAATAATCAACCCCATACACACACAATTAGATTTCTTGCTTCTATATTTCAAAAATACAAAAAAATTACAAAATTTATTTCAAAATACAAAAATATTCATTCTTTATATTTTCTTAGTTTAGTCCATTTGCATTGCATTGGTTTATGAGCTTTACTACTTATACTAGTCCTACTTATAACATTCCCATTAGAAGAAGTCATAGACTCATGGGTGCCTTTGATCCTGAATCTTCCTCTCCTTTCCTTAGGATCCCGGATGATAATTTGATTCTTCATGACTCCAATCCTATTACGGAGCACAACTCTTCTCACTCATCTCATGATGAGGATGATTCTTTAAGAGTTCCTCCTAAAAAAGTCCAAAAACTTTCAACTAAACTTGATAAAATGGGTAATTGGCTTATTCAAGAAAACCATAATGAAGATTATATTCAAGCTATATAGGTTCTTAAGAAAGTTCTTCATGATAGTGATCAAGGTGTTAATCTCTTGTGTGGTATTACTCACCTCGTGCATTCAAATGTTAAACCTTTAGCTCAAGAAGCTCAAGATTTAGGGTTGATTCCTCCTATCACTAGTATAGAACCTTCTTCTATTCCTTTACCTAGTATTCCTACCTATACTCCTTCTTTGGTGACTGTGATGGTTCCCTTTGTCCCTATGAGTGTTCCTCCTATGTCCCTGCCTACATCACAACCTTCTTATCATAATGTTCCTTTTACCTATTCCAATCATCTTCCAACTATAGTTCCAAGTGTTCCTCCAGTTGTGTCTTCTATTCCTACAGCTTCTTACACTTTACCTAGTGTTTCTAATGTTGCTATTCCTCCTATTTCCTCTACTAATTCAATAATCATCAGTTTGGCTCAAACTGTGTCTTCCTTACAACAACAACTTGCATCCTTAACTCAAAACAAGTTTAGCATTCCTATATGTGACATGGGGAGTCCTTTGTCTTGAGATATCATTCTTACTCATGTTCCTCAACAAGTTGATATGCCTTGTCTTGAGAATTATAATGGAAAATGAGACCCCATTCATCATGTTAAAATATTTCAAATCCTCTGTAGTGATTATGCTCATGACCATAGGATTTTAGCCAAGTTGTTTGCTATAAATTTTCATTACAAGGCCTTACAATGGTATTGTTCCTTGCCTCCTTATTCTATTGACTCATTTCCACAACTTGCCAATGCTTTTAATCAACAATTTCAAAACAACATTGGCCCAAAAGTTTCTTTGACTGATTTGATGCATTGTAAACAAAGTGCCAAGGAAAAATTGACTAAAGTTATTGGTAGATTCAAGCATTTGCATGCTCAGATTTCCTATCCTATTCCTAATATTGATATTCAATGTATGTTTATTTCAAATTTACAAAAGGATATTAGAGATAAAATTCTTCTTACTGAATTTACCTCTTTTCAACAACTTTGCGCAGTGCTTCATCATTAGTAATTACAAGTGAGTCAATTTGAGAGCATCACTCCAATGGCTCATGTCTTAATTGATAAAAGTGATGCTGCTCCTAATCCAAACAAATTTCAAAAATTCAACAACTATGTCAAGATAAAAAAACAAGTGAATCAAGTTGTTGTTGCATCTCAGAATGCCACTTCTGCATCCACTGATTTTTGATTAAATCATATGTTTACTCCTCTTTCTGAATCTTTACATTATATTATGAATAGGTTGTTAACTAATAATACGATTACTTTACCTCCTATTTGACCTCTCTTACCTACTACGATTCCATCTAAATCTTTTGGTCCTAAAGCTTTTTGTCAATATCATCATTAGAATGGTTATGATACTAAGAAATGTTATTCTTTAAAACATAAGGCTCAAGACTTAATTGATTCTAATGCCTTATCTTTCGATAATCTTGATGGTAGTGGGAACAAATCTATTTCTCCTCCAAATCAAAATCTTCAAATCTATATGAATCCTTTACCTGCGCATGATACTAATAACATTGCTCAGCCATCTTCTATGGAAATTGTGTATGATTCAAAGATGATAATCTTAATCACATTTTTAATCAAGTGGTGCATATTGTTCAATCTGTATCTTCATCTCAGCCTCAACCTCAGCTTCAAACTATACCTCAAGTTTCATCTCAACCTCAACCAAAACCTAAGCCTAAACTAAAAACTCAACCTAAACCTCGACAACAACCTAAGAATAAAAGACCTCGGGAAATTTTTGATTATCTTTGATGATGTTGAGACTATTAAAGCTCCTGATGGTCCCCTTTATATTTATGCTAGGATTTCTCAAAGACCTACTTGTGGTTGTCTTGTTGATCCTACATCTTTAGTCAATGTTATTACTAAAGAAAATCTTTTTATAAAAAATTTACAACATGATTCTTATGATACATCTAATGTGTGGATTCAAACTTGTAATGGTTTTCTCTATCCATCATTTTGTTCTATTAACTTGCTAGTTGAACTTTGTGATAAAATTGTGAGCACTGCCTTTGTTTTTGTTTCTAGTTCTGATCAATTTCAAGTTAAGCTTGGTTTGCCTTGGTTTAATGTTGTGCATTTTTTTGCTTCACCTATCCATAAATGTCTTAAATTTGTTCATGATGAAGAAGTGAAGATGATTAATTATAGTTTATATCAACCTTCTAGGCCCACAGATTGTGCTACACTTGATTTCTTTTGGCCTTCATTACCTAATTCATGTCCTTCTCGACCTGATAATATTTTCCACTCAATCAAGCCTATAAGCATCATAAGATTCTCAAATTAAGTGTACCTCTGATGGATCTTAATCATGGTCTCTTGCCTACACCTTCTATACCTCCTTTATCCATGGCTTCTACATCTGTTAAACAAGTTCATACTATTGATCACCTGACTATTGATAAACCTATTAATCTTCCTAAAGAACCTATGAAGGATCCTGTAATTGTTCCTCCTAGTTCTCAACATATTTCAATTAAAGAAAAAGGTAATCGATCTGCTAATGAATGTCATAAAAAGAGTCATGCTCAAGCTAAATCTTGTAACTCTATTCTTCAAAACTTTCTTCTGATAAGCCTATGCATGATGTTGTTACTAATAATGATGTTAAGATTCATGATTATGATGATTCTATCCATATCTTAGATCCTATTTGATTAATCTAGATGAAGAAGATACTCTTGTTGATGTTAATGATGAATATGAGACTATTGACATTGACATGGATTTACCTAATATGATTTCATCACAATTAACACTTCCACCTAGTATTGAACATTGTGATTCTCAAGTGGATCCTTTTTTGGAACTTCCTATCATTCCTACTATTTTGGATATAGTCCCTCTTGCAAGTTACCCACATCTCCTAAATGATATAGAATGAGATGCGGAGAGTAGGTGGCATGCTTGATTAGCTTATCCTTTATGGTAGCTTTGTTGTATGTTTTCCTTTTGTACTGTGCTTCCCCCATGATGTGTTTGCTAAATGTTGTTAGATTGTTTTATATGACCCTTGTTACTTTGTTGGTGCACGGTGATAAAGGAATTGAACATGTTGTACAATTCCGCTATATGAATCTTATTCTTATATATGTTTTTTCATCTTATGTTTTACATGCACTATTGTTCGTAAATATTTCCTTATGTAATCTTCTTGGATTTACAACTTGGTAGCACTCATTCTTTTTGGTCTCCAGGTCATGATCTGAAAAGATTCTTCTTCGTATCTCTAATGTGATCTTTCCTCCTTTGTGATTGCAGTTCTACTTTCTTTGAGGAATGATGTCAATTCATTTGCAATATATATATACATATATATATATATATATATATATGTATATATATATATATATATGTATATATA
>BSBK01008565.1:217500-420649 GCA_027943335.1 Chamaecyparis obtusa | reverse complement strand
GTTAAGCTCGCACTCATTTTTCATTCAAAATTATTTGTTTTGATCAATCACAAAGCTTCTCTAGTCGGTCTTCGATGGAGTGATATACATCACTTGCCTGTCTCAACAGACTACATCTTACGCCGATGACTGCTTCTGCTCGAATTTCCAGGGTAAGAACTGGAATGAGATCAAAACAGTCTGCACTTAAAAAGAGATCAACAATTATTACAGCATTTCAATCTCAAAATGCTACCCATTCTTCTTCTTCTTCGTTGTATGATGTTCTCTGTGTCTCTCCCGACGTGAGTGCGCGTGAGATAAAGAGCGCATACCGTAGAATGACTCTCAAATACCATCCCGATG
Organism: Chamaecyparis obtusa; assembly: GCA_027943335.1. Classification (NCBI taxonomy): domain Eukaryota; kingdom Viridiplantae; phylum Streptophyta; class Pinopsida; order Cupressales; family Cupressaceae; genus Chamaecyparis; species Chamaecyparis obtusa. The sequence goes on along the minus strand of BSBK01008565.1, from coordinate 420,304 downwards.
TCTGCACTGCTGCAGATAAAGAAGAGTGTAGCAGATTGTTTATTCAAGTTCAGGAGTGTTACGAGATTCTGTCAGATCCTCTGCTCCGCCAGGATTATGATTGGAGATTGCAGAACAAGTTCACAGTAGGCGAGTACGAAGGAAGATTAGAGAGTAATGATGCGTGGGAAGCTCAACTGATGGAGTTAATTAGGAGAAGATCTGATTATAATTCATCATCTTGGGGCAGCAGAATGAGAAAAAGAAACCAACGAGCAGAAGCGACTGCTTGTTAGGGATAGATTTTTTCAGATAATCATTTCTCCGTTATGTTCTTTATTGTTGGTTGTAAATTGAAATGTATAAGGAAGTGAATATAACATCTATTTCAGTCATTCTTCCCAGACTGCATATAGCAAGGGTTTGGCATTCCTTCTTTGAAGCTCTCCATACATGTACAATTTGAATCCCTTGCAACTCAGAAAAAAAATTCTTCCTTTCATAGGTGGGACAAATTTCTGCAAAATTAAAGGCCAGTTTGGCCTACTTAGCGGAGCTTAGGTTTTATATTTTCCGTACAGTTTTGGTATAAATAAGTAGTCGGAGGGTATAGCTAGCATAGACGTCTCTGTGAGGCCATTAGGGGCAAAAGCTACCAATTAATGGGCGCTTTTACTTATGATGGTTTAGCGGTGGGTTCAGCTTGACTTTTTTGTATTCTAATTTTTCCATTATTTTCAGAGACAGGGCATACCTTCCACGTAGTTGGATCACTGTTTAATCCAGTTCCAAGGGAAAACTCGAAATACACTAACAATGTTGATTTGCATTCCCAGAATTTAGATTTTTAGCTGTCGCATTGCCGTACAAGTGACAGCCACTATAGTTGAACGAGGGTTCATAAAAATTTTAACCTTTCCAATAAAATGCAATTATGTACAACTATTTAACCACAATTGTTTTCTTCATAATAAAGGGTATACTGTAGTGGTTTCTCTAAATATGGCACCAAGTAATTTTGGAGGTAAGAGTATTTAACTCGGGTAATTTATTGCTTGTGGATAAAACCAAAATATGAAATTTCAATAGGTATTTATTAATTAATAAGTTTATTTAATTATTTACTTTAAAAAATTATAATTAATAATTAAAAAAAAAAAACATATTTGAAATATAGATTGTTTCAAATATTTGATATAGAATCATTATCATTATGGGGTAGATGCTCTACCATTACGGGGTAGATTCTTATATTGAATATAAAATCATTACGTCCAAAAAATTAGTTATCTTAAAACCTGTCAACCTTACAATATACCTACATAAAATAGTGTTCGTTGAGCAAGATACTAGCTACTAAAAATGATAAATGTGGGCAAATTATAAATGTGGTCTCCTACTTGCCTAGCATCCTAAGCCTTCAATTGTCTTCACTCATACCCGAACCACCTATGGCTGCCTTTATAGACATACAAAGAATGTGTGTGGAGATTTAAAAATATTTGAAACTACACATACTCAAACAAAACCAACATCGTTGTAATATAAAGAATAAAGAAATGGAAGATCAAAGTTGTGGAATTCAATACAAGGGAATTACCAAAAAGTGAATCCTAACTATCCCCAGCCTATTGTTCTCAAATGTATATAGAAATCTTGTTATAGAGGAACAAAAAGTCATTTTATTCTTTAGATTAACATGTTCATATAGAATCTATTTAACGGTTTCACAAAAAGTAGTATATATTACTATTGGCTACACCATTGTACCTCATCTAATGCAAGCGCTAGTCCTAATAGAATTGTGCAATCATTCGTTACATAAAAAGAAATGTTATGTTATGATATCATCAAATTTTATTAAAAAATGAAAAATAATAATATTTACAAATACATATTATATTATATAATTATTAATCATTTTTTTACAATAATTAATGTTAATTTTTAAGCTAAATTATTGAATAGAGTTCATTCTTATGATTCAACAATCGTTTTTCCTACAAAACTTTACCTTTTATAATTGTCTTTTTTTTATGATTTGAATATAGTATTCTTTTATTGGTTGTAAGAAGAAGATAATATCTACAGAAACAGAGAATGAATGATGAAGAATGGACTAATAGATTCTTTAACTCAACATTTGTTTCACCTTTTAATTCCTTTTCCTTGCGTTCTTGCCTAAAAGGTCATAGTTAGAAAATGTGAGACATGGGTAGGTATTACGGCTAAAATTGAGTTTTATTTATGCAATATGGAAGATATTTCCCATGCAACTCTTAGTCGTGACATTGGACTCCCAAATTCTCTTTCTCTAATTGCTAAAACTTGAAAAAATCAGTGGTGACACATAGATCGTTAATTTCTCTTATACATTTTATGTTCATCTCTGTTAGTAATGACTAAAAAATTTACTATGACATTAAAGACATGCCTATAGGTGTTCAATACCTAAATAATCATCATTAATTAGAAAAAACACATATTTTTCTCAAGAACCTTTCAAATTCAAGAATTAAATTTAGCTGCAATATGTACAAATCAAACTCAAGATTAAGCTCTAAAATTCTTGCACCATGACTATGAGAACAATAGGAAGAAAATCGTGGTGATGGGATCTTGCACTAGCTAATAAAAATTGAGCGTTTGAGCCACTTTAGGAGCCAAAGAAGAAGGATATGAAAAAGGAACCTTAACATTTGGGAAGGTATATGTTTGTAGGTGCTATATTTTATTAAGGCACCCAAAGTTAGTCAAAATAATTATTGTAATAAATAAGGTTGTTTATTGTTCTTCTATGTCAATCATCAAGACATACATGGTAAATACTTTTTCCAACTTTGATCTTTATTAACTACTAAATTCTTTTGAGAAGTTTGACCTTTTTAAATGACTATTTAAGTTATTTTTGCATTGTTTTAATATTTGGTATTTTAGTCATCTCATCACCTCAAGATTCTATCAATAAGTTTTTATTTACCATTGGATAAAAAAATCAACTTATGTTGATCTATTTCGATCATTAATCAACTTTATTTCTTTTCATTATTTATTAATTTGATGAGAAATAAACCATGATATTCTTCAGTCTTGAATTTCAATTAGCCATGAGCCGATAAAATAAATGCTCAACATTTTAACTTCTACCAAATTGTTAAATTTATGTAATTAAATAAAGTTAGATATATTTATTAAAGTTATTTAACTCGCATGCTTCTTATCAATTAAAAATTCCAGTTTACTTTAATCCTTTTGTTAAGTAGTACTTACTAAATAAATAAAAGCATAACTTATAATAGTAAAGTAACATAAAATGGTATCAGAGGGAGGCCATGACAAATACTCATATAGCCAACACATTATTTTTAATCTATTTCAATATTTTTACACTTGAACGTAATTTTCCCTACCCTAGATTAGCTCTAGAGTTCAAAAAATTACAAAGAGTACACTTATCTTATATAACATTCTTTTATTAATGAAGTTTTCACTTTTATGTTCATACTTTAGGTTTGCTCTACTCTTCGTTCCTCCATGAAAGCTTGAGTTGTAGCATTTCATGCATTTATTTGTTTCCTAATGAAACAAATTAGAAACAACTAAGACTTTAAGAACTTACATTTATCTCCCATAACATTTTTAGTCCATTCTAAGGTGGAACAATATTCAAGATTTTTGCACGGCACTATTTTTGTACACACATCCAATGACCTCCAAACTAAATTTGCATCTAGTTGTGTCATTCATGTTATATATTTTTATTTTCTCTACAATAAAACTCTAGACTTCTATCAATTTTGATCATCATGTCTTACTCTTACAAATAGCTCATTTTTACTCCCAATTCTAACATTTTAGTTTTTCTTATGCAAAACACATTGAACAATAGTTTTCTCTATCACACACACAAGTGTTGGTACACAAATTGTTAGTAGACATTTCTAAATAATTTGTAGAAGAAAATTAGTCAAATTACAATGACATTTTTTTTCTCTACCAACAAAATTCACTTAGGTCATTAATTACTTGTAATCAAGGTGGTCTGAAATTAGATTTTGAATATTATTCATACATTAGTTATTGAGCATAAAATAAAGATATCCTCTTGAGCTATATCAAAAAAAAAAATTTAAATAAATGTGCTACTAAATTTAACAGTGATAAAAAGAAAAAGAATATATCATGAAATATAATAAAAATAAGAATATTGAAAAATACAATTAAATGATAAATGATTATTATCTAATATTTGAATATATACACATGATGATTACTAAAGATGTTGAAGAAAACTAAGTTAAAATTAAATTTTGACCGAGAAAAACATAACTAATATGAACCAATTTTTAATATAAATAATTTTCAGCTTATATTGACCTTCAAATTTTCTTCGTCAAAATCATTGACAAGTTGCTTTAATATGAACCAATTTTTAATATAAATAATATTTAAATTATCAAATCAAATAATTTCCAACTTATACTTAGTCTTCAAATTTTTTTGGTCAAATCATTGACAAGTTCATGTTGAATATGAACCCAACTTTTAATATAAATAACATTTAAATTATGAAATCAAATAATTTTCAACTTATACTGACTTTCGAATTTTCTTCGTCAAAATCATTGACAAATTCGTAATGAATATGAACCAACTTTTAATATAAATAACATTTAAATTATCAAATCAAATAATTTTCAACTTATACGGGCCTTCGAAATTTCTTCGTCAAAATCGTTTACAAGTTCGTGTTTTACATTTTCAATCGCATTGAATGAAATGCGAAGACCGTGTGGAGGCAAAAGCCATAAACCAATGGGCAAATTCTGCTACATCGTGAGCGTAGGGTAAGGAGCAATAGACAGAACATTAGAATATTAATCATTTCTTCTTCATCTGACCTTTTTACAGTCATTTTCTGTTTCACCAAAGTCAGCTTGAGAGCGCGTCATGGAAGGTGATATCTTTCTTCTTCCTCGATGGAAAACTATGGGAGCTCGACTCTGATAAATCGGTATCCTGCTAATGTGATACGTATAATTCTCAAATTGTATTTTGTCAATATGTTGCACTTTCGATATCTATGCATACTAAACCTATTCCACAAATCTCACTTTCTTTTCCATTTAATGCACTACACCCATCAATCCCCTCAGACAGTAATCTTCTATATCTACGTGAAATTGACCAATGCACAGGCTACCACTTTTTCAAGCCGAATCTCGACCATCCTTTCTAACTCTGTTAATTATTTGGTTGAAATATAATTTAGCAGAATTGTTGTAGGTAGAAGTTTGACAATCTTCTAGGAGAAGGGAATTTGTTTAACAATTATCTGCATAGTCATTGTATATATAGATGATAAGTTTGAAGATTTGTGGAGAACATTTTAGAAAGTGTATTGTTAGTTGAATCCACACCTTAACAATTTTACCATGGTCACACATATTCTTCGAGCAATCTATAGTAAAGAAAATGAATTTGAGGGAAAAGGCATTGAAGAAAGGGAAATCATTTAAAATGAATAAAAACATTTGCAACATCACAAGATGTTTAAAATGTAAGAAGCTTTAAAGTATGGGCTTATTGGCAGACTATATTGTACTCGTTACTTTTTAATAGGAGGTTGTAGTACTTCTTCTAGTGTTATGTTTAAAAGATATTGGACTAATTAATGTTAATTTGGAGGTTGGTGGTATCAAGTATTAGAGGAATTTACGTCATCTTAAATATGCTTCTCATTTTGAGATGATATTTTTTATGCGAAATATTTTTGGATTGTTTTTTTGCACTTTTTTATGTTCACATTTGGTGACTGGTAAGGGATTTAGTGTTGCACGCAATATGATTTTTTGTCTCCATAGCTTACAAGACTATGAGAGAAAAATATACCCTTTTAAGGGTCATTAGACAACATGATAGAGCTCTATTATAGTTCAATATATATTGTTATCGAATAATTCAAGAATTCATGATTTGAGAGCCTAGGATTGAGAACTTGGGAAATCAACTCAATGGTACACCTTCCAAGGGTCATGAGGCAACTTGATGGAGCTTCGCTTGATTCAGGATACATTTCTTCAAAGAAAGATCTTTTAAAAAATATGTATTTATTTTTTGTAAACAACAAGTTTTGGTTTTTGAGCTTTTAAGGATCCTGGCAAGGTGAACTTTGAGATCTAAAGGTACTTTTATTGGAACAATGTAACAAAGGGGGAATGTTAGCATATATGGCATTGTTGGTGATTGGTAAAATAGGTGAATGTTATGCAATTATTATGAATAAATAATATGTTTGGGCCTATATATTTCTATTTGCTAATCAATGAGTTGATCAAGCTTTGACCTTCAAGAGAAACCCAATCAATGGTGCTATACATCTTCTTTTCACTTCAGATTGGTTGCCGATTGTGTTGATTTGTTTTTCTTCATCATTATAGTTAATAGGAAAGTCAAATTTTTTTTAAAAAAATTTATTGGTCTTCTATTTAATTTTGTCGACTTTTAAATTGTTTTTTCTATTATGCCATGTCCATTTTTTACTCTTGTGGATTCATTATTATATATGTTCTAAATTATTCAAGGTGTGGAAAAAAATTGATATGGTATAGATGGAATGTATATATGTGATACAATCATGTTCAAAGTGTGATGAACAACTATCCAACAATATAGCTAAATGACAAAACACACTCATAACACAATTTTACTAGAAAAAACATTATACCTATTTATTTATGATTACATCATTTTCACCATGAGTACTTCTTAATTTATTGCTTCCATGCCTAGTTAGACTTGTTTATTCATCTATATATTAACTAAGATATTCATTGATTCTTTAATGTTGTAAAATGATAGAGGATTTTGTGAATTTTAAATGTGTTAGATTGAATGTATTGAGCTTGTTTTAATTACAAGTACATTGTATTAAATTGTGACAAATGTTTACTTAGTCAACTTACGGTGAGAAAATAAATAAGACTAGTTAGACATAATTGAATTAAAATTTTAAAAAGAATGTCGTAAAATTTGAATATAGAATTGATCCCACAATTATAGAAATGAACCTTAAAAATTAAATATTTAAAATTCAAATCTTAGAAAGGAAATGGTGAAGTTTGAATTAAGGAGTAGATCCGCAACTATATGATTTTGATGAAAAATAATTCCATTAAAACTACTTAACCAAAAAGATGACATGGGCTATGATCCAAAGCGATGTTTTTCTGAAGAATCAATAAAGTGTGGATATTTGATAGTGGGGGAGAGATGCATAAGTTAACAAAATAAAAATTCAATCACCTCGTACATCAATAAAATAAACAAATGGCCATTTATTTTCCTAAGGAAATAAGGGAAATGCATCAATAGTGGCTCAAGGTCCAATAACCGCTCACTTTTTGTCATAGTGACCACGCAATAAACTGTTCATATAAATAATGTCACATATACCAATAGTGGACCATTTATGTACTAGTATTCGATCATTTTTTTTTTGCTTTTTATTCATAATTGGCCCATTTGTGCCACCACTATTGGAGATTTGCGAACCACTACTAGGGACATTTGTATACTGTGATTGGACATTTTTCCACAAGTACTAATGATTTTGAGTGAATGGTTATTGGTGCAATGGGGTCATGTATCGGTCGACACTTTGAAATGACCAGTGTTTTTACCCTTGCACACATAACGACTCCTACAACATGCATCATTAATGCTCAAAAGCCGAAACCTTAGCTTTTAGCAGTTAAGTCACATACGAACACAGCTAAAAATAATTACCACAATCTAATATAGATTTCTACCACAATTAAGCACATAAAATTAGCTATAGCCACTAATGATGTCTTTCCCATATAGAACAACAAAGTTTCTTGGAATTATATCAAAGTCAATTATATGAATTTCAATGGCTTTATTCTATACATACATAGAAGTCATTTAGTATCTATAGATAAACGAACATTCGGTAGGCGATGGGCAGCCATGATCTGTACGCTGAAGAATATCTCTTCATCTTCATCTTTAACTAGAAGCAGCATCATAAACTGTCAGTTGATTTCGTCTTCTCAATATATTCCCCCCACGATGAGTTATTACCCGTTCTTTTTCTAATCAGCTCCATAAATTAACCTTCCTGACTATTCTCTATTCTCTCTTTCACCTCGCCTACTTCAAACACGTTTTGCACAGAGAAATCAAATCGCTTTATAATCAAACGATTACAATTATATAAATTGCAGCGCTCGTTAATTATAAGTGTGGGTAGGTTGAGGATAAGGAGTGAGAGCATAGATAGATGGAAAATCATTCACTTTGACGTTAATCTTTCTTAGATCTAAAATTGCTTCATTGATTGCCATTATAATTCAATGTGAATTTAGTAAAGGAGTCTACTTTTCTTCTAGATTTTCTCAGTCTTAATTATGCCGAAGGCGTTTCATTATATGAAATCTATTCGGCTCGGTTAAGGCATCTACGACTGTCTCTTGCTCCGTACCGTGCAAGACGATTGAAATCATCCATATCATTTATTTCATTCGCTATTCATTGGTTATCCATATTTTATCAGCTGTTCATTCGTTATCCAAAAGGTAGGACAGGTGGCGGATGATTCAAAATCTTTTTACGGTCGAATCTTTCCAACTTTGTTTTCTTTTTGTCCATTCTGCATTGCTGGACTCAAATCTCAGAGTGAAGTTACCCTGGTTAGGACGGCTGGGTTTACGAGCCATGCTACTCACCGTGTCACAGGCCTCCACTTTTCCGTCCTGTACGACACTGAAATCTTTTTTTTTCCTCTCTGCACTTAGAAAATCAGAAGTGACATTATAAATCTATTATCGTGGTCATATAAATCTGCTTGACAACTCCATATGTCAGCAACTCAAAATTCCATAGCCATGCCGTCATTCCTTAGCAATAATAATAAATTTATTATTGTGATATTGATAGCGTTTTTGCAGAGTCCCTCAATGAGATGAACCCTACGTGATGCCGTTGTCACAGGTTATGGGCACATGGATTGGTTGAATATGCTTCAATTTTTGGAGGTATATGAACTGTTGTTTAAGCAGAATGCCTCAGAGGGTGTTGTCACGCAGCTCGCGATCAATAAGGGTATGCATTGAAATGAAACCAATGAAGAGGCTTCTAAGGGAAATGTGTTACTAAGAACACCAAATATGACAAAGAGAATGCATAGCTGGGTAAAATGGGTGATTATTTTACGCAAAGAGAATAATTATTTTTATGGGTGAGGTTTTATTTTTGGTAACATTTGGGAATTATTTCAAGAACGATTGTTGAAAAATACAATGAGTAACTTATTTTCACTTGCAAAGTGAATTTTAATAAATGATGTTAGTTGAGGTAATATGAAATTTTTCTCGGTAGTGATAAAACTATAGCATGAAATTTTTAAAATGAGTAAGTTATTTTCACAAAGATGCTTTCGCCAAAAGCTTGGATGGGTGAAATTCTGAGCTAGTTGTTTTACTTGCAAAGTAAATGTACAAGTGAAAGATGCAACAAAATGGTAAAATGATTTTACTAAAGATGCTAAGTGTTGTCAAATGATTCTTTATAATCATTTAGGCCTAATTAAAGTAGAGTATTGCTTTCACAAGTGAAGAATATTCACGAGAAATGCAAAGAAGAGTTCAAAAGGAAAATGGTAAAGTACAATTTGTTTTCACTAAAAAAGTGAAATGTTTTCACACACGTCAGAAGAAAAATATGTTGTGCAAAGAAATTAAATTTTAGTGATCCGCGTGTTTCGTGCCTCGATATGCATGCGTGAGAATCTGACGGTAGTCGTCTATGCGCGATGAGGGAAGATACCACTGCGATCATGCAACAACCACATTTTTCTCTATCGGATTCAGTTAGGTAAAACACTGCTTTTGCAATTTGTTAGAATCGTTTTTGGAACTCAACACAAACTGGAGAATCGGCTAATTATTTGCTGCGTTTTTATGGAAAGTGCGTTTTTTGTTTAGTTTTCGGAGATTGCCTCTAAATTTAGATCAAAACTTTTCACTGGCTTATAGTTATCTGATTCACTATCTGGTTTAAGCGATCCTCCAGAACTTCCTTCGATGTTGTTTGTACAGGAGGTTAAGTCCCTTTCTGCAGATGGGCCTATCTTTTCCAATCGCCATTGAAAAATCCGCCAACACGAATGTGGGCTTCCATGGAGATACTCCTTTGATATCTTTACCACCCACATTTTGGGCCGTGGGTATCTTTTCCGCAAAGGAGCAATTCATTTGCTTATCCTTAAAAAGCTTTCTCATTGCTTCGATTCTGTCCACCAAGGAGAAAAATTCTTTAACTTCCCTACCATCCTGTCGCTGACACAATTCACTCTCCTTTTCCTGCATATCTAGTAGCTTTCCGCCCGCGTTATCCTCTGTTCTTAGACGTTTGCTCTTCTTTTCCTCGTTCGGGTCTGTGACTTCACTGTCTAGAGTGTATTGCGGCCTGTTCATTGAGCGATTAGAATCCATGAAAATTTTTCGGAGAGCTAACAAAATTAGATCCTCAAATATTTCATTCTCATCCTCAATCCTGCACATGAAAAAGGAAAATCACCCATTCGTTACTATTACACTCATGGTCGAAAATAGACATACGATTAACTTTAAAGCTAAAGTTCAATCTATATTACTACTAACGTAATCAGTACAAGAATTGAAGAAGTTCATCAATCAAAGCATGTCTGTGCATATATATATAAAAGACAGATAAGCACGAGATTAAGGTCGATGGAAGATTGCACGATGTTCTACCGAATTCAAAAGTCAGGGCAGATAATTCCTAATTTCAAGGAAGCATTCATAACATCTAAATGAAGGAAATGGGTTAGGCAGGGTAAGAAGTGTATCGTCACAAAATTTATGATGCTAAAAATGTTACAGGCACCTATAGTGTACGCGCAGAATCGGATGAGTAATGTCCATGATTTTAAAAATTATTACTCTTCTAACTTGTAGACAGTAAAATATTTGTTAACTCAAGCTTACCATGGTGTTACCTTTGACCAAATGGGCATTACACAGCATGTAAAAAAGACAAAATACAAACCACGCCATGAAGATCCAGAATCCCAATCCAAGGAAACAAGTCCACCAAATTTGGTTTTTGGCAGAGCTTTGCCCATGATATAAGAGCGTCGGTGAACTCCAGAGTATCGGGATTGTTGGGGTTAGATAGTTATGTGCTGAACATCAGATTACCAATAAGATTCAGTATCATTCTGTATATTGTATCCCCAATGGCTACACTCTTTCCCTTCACACTCTTCTCCTCGAAAATCAATCGAACCATTTGGAATACGGAGTCCCTTCTGATATTTTGAGGAGCTTGGAGTTTCTTGGCAGAGAAGAACCCAAGAGTGGAAATTCGTCTGAGCATTTATCCTGTTCGTCGTATCTTTGTGAGGAGAGGAATTGCCTATTGCGAACATGCAACGAAAGGACGATTTGGTGCGAACATGGCATTTGGTGGGTGAGTGTTCGGGAAAGTGCCGAGAGAGGTGCTTTCCCGAAAGTCCAACAAAAAAACCTTAGGATACCGTTATTAGATATTAAACGAAATAATGCCTTCGGAAAATATATGAGATGCCTTTGGAGATTTAAGCAGCGTCAGATGAGGCGTCTGAAATGATTGCTCCTGTTTCGAAAATCCCGTCCGCTCCCTCGTAGCCAAAATGCTATTTGAATAAAATAGTGGTGGGGTGCTGCAATGAAAACGAATCCTAAGGGAGATATCATCATTTGTCTGAGCATTTATTCTGTTCGTCGTATCTTCGCGAGGAGCGGAATTGCCTATTGCGAACATGCGACAAAAAGACATGTGGCAATGAAGTTGCAAGCTCTGACAACTAACCAATCCCATGGCCTCTATAAGATTATGAAAATATAATTGTTCCAAACTTTATTGTTATTTTGTTTTAATTATTTTATGTTTGAGTAATTAGTTAATTTTATTTTATAATCTACACAAAAAATTATATATATTACAAATTATAATAATAATATGACATAAATTATAATACATTATCTACATTTTAAATTAAATAAATACTTGAATAAAATAATTAATATATAATATAATAAATACACAATAAAAAAAACTTAACATTAAATACAAATTGCATACTAAGTTGCAATTACTAGTAAGTTAATAGACGCTTAAGGTGAGACCGAAAAGAATCGTTGAAATGAAGAGTTTAAGGTGAGACCGAAAAGAATCGTTGAAAAGAAAAGGTAAACTCTTCAAGGACATCATTTTTCTGACGCAGGTCCCACCGGGAGTCGAACCCAGGTCGCTGGATTCAAAGTCCAGAGTGCTAACCACTACACCATGGAACCGGACAATTTTTTAGTTTTCAAATCAAAGATAGTAAAAATATGATATTTGAATTGACTGTCAATATGTTACCCATTCTTCTTCTTCACTGAACGATGTTCTCTGTGTTGAGTGCGATTGATATAAAGAGCGCGTACAATGGCTCTTAAATACCATCCCGACGTCTGCCCGGCTGCAGAGAAGGAAGAGTGCAGCATTGGAAACGCACGCAAAAATGTTTGACAAAATGCTTACACCTGATGGAAAAACACGTTTAATAAGTCCCACTATAGAAAATCTATGGGAGGTGTAAGTTAGTGAAATTCACACATAAACTCCCTGTAATAAATATACACATTTCATTATTGGGTTATTTGGCCTCCTGTAGTGAATGTCAAGGCTCGTCTTCGCACCTTTTAACAGACTTTAATACCATTCAATTTGATAGATTCCATGATACTTTGATCTTTTATCTTTTATACTTCCTAACGAGATGATTTTTTTTTGGTATTTTAGCCGCAATTTGAGCTCGATGAATGTATATATGAGCTGTACGCTGTCTTCTGTATATGAGGTATCCTTGTTCGTTCGTTGTGTATGGATGTTCGTAATGACTATATTAAAATAGATATATCAATAAATATAAAACATAATTATAGTAATATGTATTAAAAAATAAAATAAAGATTATATATGAAAGTGGATAAGAAATAAGAATGTAAATATATATTTAGTTTAATGTAAATAAAAATAAGTAAACATTAGCATAAATATATAAACTTTATCATTATAGTTAATTGAAAGAATACAACCACAGCTAGTTCATGTTGAGTAAGGTGATTAACTAGAATTACTCATCAAAGATTTAAAAAACTATTGATTTTCAAGTTTATATAAAGTGAAATATAAGAAAAATATATTAGAATTAGCTAGCAGCTACTATATGATAAAATTTAAAATTTGTATCTTGACAACAACAAATTTCATAATCCACAATTATAATTTAATGATAGTTTTATAGTTTAATTGTGTATAAATTTATTTTTTCGATATTTTGAATCATAATCAATGATCTATCATAAGATATATTGGAACTAAAGAAGAGAATGATAGATCATTGAATATGATCTCAAATATTGATGAAAAAAAATTATGTGCAATTATAATCCACGAACATCATTACATTACAAATACTTGTCTTTGTAAAACCTAGTTTTTTTAAAAACAAGTTATGTGGGTCCTGACCCATTACAAAGCTTGCCTCTATGAAGGTTCATTAGCCAAAACAAAATGTCGACAATGACTCAAGGTTACCTTATTAATATATTAATATTTGAATTTCATTATTTCTTATTACATAGCATAATAGAATAATATTTTATTATTAATAAATCATCATTTTTATATTTTTATATAATGTAATTTATATAAAGGTTTTTATTAGAGGTTAAATAGGTTTTGAAGGGACCAAAAAGTTATTTACAACTAAATGCCATTAGAAATCCATTAACAAACTATCAAATAACAAACAACCAACCCTCCACCAAACAATAAGAAAAACAAAACAACAAAATAAGGTAGAAAACCACCTAATTCATTTTTTTGAAACTTCAACCCCCTCCTCTTCAAGTTGAGAAATGTTCATTGAAATTTTCTTCATATATTTCATGCATCTTGCATTGGTTGTTCAACCATTTTCTTGCAATTAGCACTTGTTTGTGTGCTTGAACCCCTGCCCGGTTCTTGATGAATCTAGTTTCCTCTATCTAATTTATATAAAGTTCCTGATTACTGTAAAAGAAGGTTTTTAAGGGATTTGAAACCATTTAACATAAAGAAGACATAGATAAAGCTTTGCACCACCCAAAAGAAATATAGTATCATAAAAAAAGGTAGCTACCCTAAAGAAATACCATTAAGAGATAGCTAAGAGACAACTTGAACAAACAACAAAAAGAAACAAATAGAAGAGCACCAGAAAATACAACAAGAAAATTAATCCAAGTTCTTCAGAACCTCAGACGCTTCTACCTCTAGCCTAGTCATGTCCTGAGTAGACTTCTTTAGGTCCTTGAACTCCATATGGGCATTTTATGTTTTCCTTTTGAGGTTACCTACAGTCTTCCTTCTAAGCCCAGATATAGCCTAACCTTTAACCTGAGCTAGCTCCATAATCTACTTATCTTGATGTTCCTTTTCAAGGGTGTCAACCAACGTGTTCATATCCTCTATTGTATTCTTTATGCTCTCATGGCTCTGTACAAAATTAAGCTTTGGGCAAAATTAAAGAAGTTGGGCTCGAAAAATCCTAGAATAAATAGATAACAAAGAAAATAATGACATCAATTTTTCAATCCAAAATATTAAGTAGCTATATTTTGGCTTTCCAATTCATAGACAACCACCACTATTTCAACATTTCTTCTTGGTAGTGAATAGCATCCAACACCCTACTTGATAGGGTCAGTGAGGTACTCGACATCAAGATGTTAAGCCTGAGACTTGTGAGTCTAGCCTAGCACTAAGGCCAAAGAATCATCTCATTTTTCCCTATAATAAATATTTTTTCCTTTGGGAATTTGTGCAATGCCTCCATTATTTTTCTCATCGACAATTAAATATGCAATGTTGACAATGCCCTAAGGATGACTAAATCAATAACATACAATAAGTGCAAATAATTTA
Organism: Chamaecyparis obtusa; assembly: GCA_027943335.1. NCBI lineage: Eukaryota > Viridiplantae > Streptophyta > Pinopsida > Cupressales > Cupressaceae > Chamaecyparis > Chamaecyparis obtusa. Next base: position 405,280 of record BSBK01008565.1, on the reverse strand, counting down.
TGGGTGAAAGATGATCAAAACAACAAGAAGGAAAAATCAATGATAGAGAAAAATAACAAGGAAAAAGTTGATTGTCCAAATAGCAAGGAGGAAATTTTGTAGCGGTATACAATTTTTTTGTAGGGGTTCACCACATAAAATAGCCTATCATCTAATAAAATTATATTCTACACAAATTTCACAAATTCTAATTATTATTTTTAGATGATATTTTGTACATATTTATACAACTATAAGATATTCTAATAATTATATGTATATACACATGTATATGTATATGTATATGTATATGTATATGTATATGTCTATGTCTATATATATGTATATGTATATGTATATGCATGTATTTGTCTATGTATATGTACATATACATGTTTACTTTATATTAAATTCATGAGTTTAGCATATTTATTACTACTCATTTTTCTCAACTTATCATACATGAGAAATCTATAGATTTAGTTAAATGCTTTCACCGTTAATCTTATTATGTTTATTCACCCACTTCATGTCTCTTAATATAACATATATATTTTTGCCATAGTTTTCATTCGGTGACATATCTTCCTAAGAATATACCTATTTTTAATGGAAACTCATAGAGTTATCTTACAATGAAAATGCATGCATGAAGTTACTTAGAGACTAGGATTTTAACTTAAAAGATATATAGTTGAAGCTTGATAAAGAATTAAATAAATTGATGCATTGTTAAAATACCACTTAAATGTAAAATTACTCTATTTTGTAAATGAATGGTAGAAATAAGGATATACATTCAAATTAATCAGATTTCCACAATTCATTTGAGTATTGCATGATTAGATTTCTGGTTTTTTATTGTGTGTTTGTTTTTAGCATCCTACATTTTACTTATCGTGCATTCTCTTTCATCCTGATGATGGATCATAGAGCATGATCCGAAGAGTTGATGCTAAAAACAAACACACAATAAAAATCAGAAATTTATTCTTGCAATAAGGATATACAATTTATAAGTAGTACACACTTAATATAAGTAGAAACAATTATAAAATAAAGAGACAATTGTAAAGTGGTGGTAGGTAACGAGTAACCACCTCATATATATTTGTTTCAATTCTTAATACTATCAAATAGATTGAAAGTAGAAAACATTTGATTTGAATAATAACACAAATTAATATAACATTATATTTTTTATAACATTAAACATTAGTTTTATTATAAATTACTTTTCATTCAAATTAAATTTATAACAAAATTGTTATAGGTTCAAAAATTTATAAACATAACCAATAATCAATAGATAAATTAGATTTAATGAAGTTAAAATAATAATTATTATTTATAATACAGTTCTTTTAAATTTAAAACAATTATAAATAATAGAATATTTAAATCATCAATTCAAAACCTCAATGAAATTTATTGTTTTTCTATTTCAATTATATGGGAACATTCATTATAGACATCTTTGGGTTGGACTTTCCATCGTTAAAACATCAAATGTCACCCGGGAAAACTTTTCTGATGCCGGCAAACAATGGGGAAAAATCTCAGATTTTAATGATGGGTTTGTAGTCTGTTTTCACCACCACATGTAGTCTCAAGCCTGTTATTACCATTTTCAGGAAAAGGCAAGGGTAAGAGCTTGGTGAGGTGTGCAGAACTGTCTCTCAGAGACTCAGGTTGAGTCGCAATGCACCATGGTCGCGACCGCGATGGGAAGCAGTAGAGGTATGATATGCAAACATTAAAAAAAATTCAGACTACTGTCATGTCCTTCATCATGAAATGAGCTTCTTTTGTGTTTTGGAGTGGTCCCAATTTGTCTCGTCTTTTCCCATCTCCAAACTCGTCTTGGAAAAGACATTGGATATCTGGACAAGCACAAGAAATCTTGTGAAATTCCATGGGTTGTCCTATAGCCCAGGAGCACCATTACGGCTCCCGCCTTGCTGAATGCCCTCAACATGCACTGGTATGCTGCTCAGATTTCATTTGTTTTTCCCCCATTTCCCTCACTTTTTGAACTTCTTCGGATCAACGCGATGCTCCCGTTTATGACTACTAGCCTATTCCTGATCTCTATGTTTTTTCGACTTTCTCATTGTTCTGAATCTTAGCCCTCTGCGGGACTTCTGAGAGAGGAATTTTCTCAGAAGTCGTTTCAACTGCCCTGCTAAATATGTGAGCAAAATGTGGAAGGCTACGAAAGGTCAGTGAACTGTTTGACAAAATGCCTCAAAGAACTTGTTTCCTAGTTTCCATGATTGCGGCCTATTAACAAATTGGACTTACTGACAAGGCTTTAGAAACTTTCAAGCGATTGCAATCAGTATGTGTAAAACCAAATGCGACAGTGTTTGCCAGCATCCTTCCTACCTGTGCCAAAATGGGAGCTTTGGAACAGGGTATGAATATCCATCCAAGCATAAAGGAAGGGGGTTATTTCAGTTGGAAATGCCTTTGTAGACGTCTGTGAAAAATATGGACGCAACAACAACGCATGGACAACAATAATAAAGAAGGTTTCAAATACATGTTAATCCCACATCAAATTCCCCAATCTCTGTTCTACCCTCAATGCCTCAGCAATCTCAAAGTTCTTCATCAGAAAGCTTGATGAATGAAAATTTTCTTGATTGGAATACATACGGTGGAAATCAAACTTCCTCCCCACATGGCTTTGACTCTACCGAAACCTATTTCCCTACATCCCCTGCTCACGCCAACTGGGAAGGCACTTACGGAAACAGGGAAGCCATTCACAGCAGGCATGATTCTTCACACGGTAGCCTTGAAGATTTACTGCCAGCTAATGGCAGTCATCAGCCTTCACATGCCAGTCAGCAAACTCACGACGGGCATAAAGCAATTCACGGTGGGAATGTGATTCACGACAGAGGAGAAAACGTTGACAGCAGGCATATCATTCATGGCAGAGAACAATCTCCACATGCTGCGAACAAGGAGATCACTCACGGCTATGGCACACCTCACGCAGGTGTCTACACTACTCCTGGTCCTCTCCAGCATCAAAACAACAGTCCCCTGCCACTACACTGCAGTGAAGAACACGCTCGCGGCAGGCATGAAGCTACTCACGGCAGAGCATACAATACTAACAGCAGGGAAGATCCACAACACGGCAGGGAGATTTCTCAGGAGACTAGCCACGGTAGGGAAATATCTCACGGCAGACAAGACAATATACACAGCAAGATTCACGACAGGCATGATATCAGGGAGCAGTCACGGCAAGGACCGATTTATGACTGTCTTCAACCTCCCTACGGCAGTCTTCAGCCATCTCACGACAGTGATGAAGACTCATCCCCTGCTCACGGCAGGGACAACATGCCTGGCATTCACGCCAGGCAGAACACTGACGGCAGTTCACAACAGGGGAAAATTGTTAAGGAAGGAATCGGGGGAGTTACAGGCAGAGCCTTTGGTGAAGGCATCATGCCTTCTCTGCCTCTTATGCAGGGAGATAAACAGGGCCTTAAATAAGGAATCAAACATCCAAGAGATACAACTTCTGGCTCTCCATTTGAGCTAGTCCAGGATCAAACAGAAGGCATCGAACCTCAATTAAGAAGATCTACCAAACAGAGAAAAATGCCAACTAAATACTCAGATTATGAGCTATTGTTCGTTGAAAAAGCAGAACCTTCAATTCTTGTCTCAGAATTTGCAGAACCATCAACATTTAAAGCTGCTCTCAAAGACGTTAACAATGATAAATGGCAAATAACGATGCATGAGGAGATGGACTCTTTACTCAAAAATCAAACTTGGGACTCGTATCTCTTCCGCCAGATCAAAGACCACTTAGAAACAAGTGGGTATACCGGTTAAAAGAAGAAGATGAAGGCATAAAATGTTTCAAGGCTAGATTAGTGGTAAAGGGGTTTGATCAAGAAAAGGGGATAGATTTTAATGAGATCTTCTCACCGGTTGTCAAAATGACAACTATTCGAACAGTCTTGGGATTAGCAGCAACATGGGATCTTGAGTTGGAACAACTTGATGTGAACACCGCATTCCTACACAGTGATATAGAAGAAGAGCTATATATAAAGCAGCCTCAAGGATTTGTCAAGAAGAGACAAGAGCACCTTTATTGCAAGCTAAATCGGAGTTTGTATGGCCTCAAACAAGCTCCAAGACAGTGGTACATAAAATTTGATCGCTTCATGGCTGAAAATAATTTCACAAGATGTGAATCAGACCCATGTGTCTACTTCAAGAGGCTTCCTAATGGTGAATTCGTCATTCTCCTTCTTTACGTTGATGACATGTTAGTGGCTGGCACAAACAAAAGAATAGTTAATGAGTTAAAGGAGAAATTGGCAAGAAAGTTTGACATGAAGGACTTAGGAGCAGCCAAGAAGATTCTTGGCATGATGATCACAAGAGACAGGAAGAAGGAAATTATATTATCTCAAAAACAATACATTGACAAAGTTGTTGAGAGGTTTGGCATGGCTGATGCTAAAATTGGTCCTCTTCCTCTTGCTGGTCACTTCCGCTTAAGTTCTGAATTGTGTCCTAAAACACAAGAAGAAAAGGACTTCATGGAGAAAATTCCATATAAATCTATAGTTGGAAGCATCATATATGCGATGGTTTCTACTCGCCCTAACATTGCTCATGCGGTGGGAGTTGTGAGCAGATTCATGAGCAATCCCGGGAAAGCTCATTGGGAAGTTGTTAAGTGGATACTAAGGTATCTAAAAGGAACTTCATATTATGCATTATGCTTTGGAGGAAATCAAGTTCAGCTGCAAGGTTACACCGATTCTGATCATGCCGGAGACTTGGACAAACAAAGGTCTACCACTGGATATACCTTCACGTTTGTTGGAGCTGCTATCAGTTGGGCTTCAAGGTTGCAGCATTGCATTGCTCTTTCTTCAGCTAAGGCTGAATACTTAGCTCTTTCCGAAGGTGCAAGGGAAATGATTTGGCTTCAGCGATTTCTTGGTGAGTTGAAAGTGCATCAAAATGAGTATAAACTATTTTGTGACAGCCGCAGTGCTATCTTCATGGCTCATAATCACTCTTCACAATGTCGCTCTAAGCACGTTGACGCATATGCTCACTTTGTTCGTCATGCAGTTGAAGAAGGAAAGTTGGAAGTTGTTAAAATCGATACTAAGATCAATCCGACAGAAATATTCACCAAGGTTGTCGCCAAAGAGAAGTTTGATTGTGCAAGGACTTCTCTTGGCCTTGTGAAGAAAAGATAAGTCAACACTTTAGCAGGGTATTGGGTGATCAGTTTGCAGCATGGTTGTCCTTCAGGTGGGATTTTATTGAGAAGAGAAGGCCAACGGTCATAATGGTTTTATTATGACCCTTCATTCTGAAGACTCTTCATTTATGTAATAATCTGGAGCCTTTATATTTGTTGTTTCTGCTCATTTGTAATTAACTTTTGGAATCAATACAATACTCTGCAGTTTGGACGTAGTCACAATTTGTGGTGAACCAGGATAAATCTTGTGTTTGCATATTTCTCAATTAGTTTAGTAATCTGTTGTTTATTTCTTGCATTTCAATCTCTTTCATTATCGCCTGGAACACTGATTGCAGGATATAGATAAAATAGGACTATTGAAAAAACTTTACAAACTTTCAAACAAATGCAAATGGCAGTTGTGAAGCCAAATTCAAAAACCTTTACAGCGTCTTGCCTACCTATGCTAAAATGGGAGATTTGGAAGAGGGTATTATCATCCATCAAACCATAGTGGAAGGGTGAGGGGGTTTCCATAAGTTATAGTTGGGAATGCTTTGGTAATAAACATGTATGTAGAAATGGGCAGGTGGGGTGAGTTTCAAATGAAAATATATCTGAAACAATCTTCAATGAATGGACTAGATTTAGAACATAAAGTGAGGTTAAATGCTACTTGATAACTTAGAGTTCCATGCAAGCAAGCATGTAGACAACAAGAATTGACCAGAGATATAATTGCACCAGTTGTTGCTAGAATGAATGCTATGCTCCAATTGCACAATATGGATCAACATTAGAAGATATGGAATGGAAGATGGAAAATTGGGGACAGGGGATTGAGGAGAAGTACAAGATTTCAGCTTCCTACCTATAAACCAACATGGATATAGAATAAAGCTTCAAGTTTTCTTGTAGAACCCTGCTATTTGGCAGCCCTGGACATCTGAATCACTATTATTGTTATATGCATTACAAATCCCATTGATGCCCACAGGAGGAATCCATGTTCCTTCTCATATGTCTATGATTTCTGCAAGAAGGGTTTTACATGTTACAAAGCAAATTGTATAGGAAGATAGCAGATTGACAAGAGTTGAAAATTTGCAGTATGGAATGTCAAAGATCTATTCCAAATGCTATACTTTTGAAACAAGATAGCTAGTTTCCATGTGTATGTGTGTGAACCACAATGTATATGGATATTACCTTTACAAAAAAATGCTTCCCATCATCTGTATATTGAATTGACTTATCCAAAGTTGTTATGTTTATAATAAGACTTGCACCTATGAAAGTGAAGAAACAATGCATTCCCCCCATAGTAGTGAAGCATACTAACTATAGATTGTGTTATCCTAAGAGAAAATATCAGCATGAAGACACAATCCAAAACTAATAGCAATATGTATGCAATGGAGCTAACCCCTCCTGATCTGTACAACAACGCAAAATACAGATACAGTATCAATCATCCATCAAGGAAATGATAAAAAATCATGGAATTTGTTTTCATTGAAAACACAACACTCCTTGAGGCTTAAACAGACATGAACATATCACAGCTCAACAATAAGATATTAAAAGCTACAAATTAACTCAAGGGTGCATTTCAGAGATTGAACATTTCTAGGTGAAAAAATAGAGTCTTCATGACAATTAGCCTGACATAAACATAGGGGCAAAACAATTAAAAAAATACAAAATCAAAGGCTAAGGGCAGACTTATTTCCCTCCAATATGAATGGCTAATGCCAATGCACCTCTTCTCTCAGCAAAAGAAAATTTAAAGGACTAGCTCTACTCATGCATAATTCTAGACTGGCCTACAAAGGATCAAATTTGAAGGTTGAGGTCTGTCTTGGAAAATCCTCTCAAAAACCAATCAAGCCACTTACAAAATTTCACACACTATAACCTACCAAAGCCACCCAAGTTCTCATACTAAATCCATGTCTTAAAACAACTGGAAGGCTATTTCTAATAGACATGTTCAAGTACTATGAATGTTTAATGGTTTCAAGCTTGAATATATAGACTAAGTAATGCAATGAATTTGTGAAGCGTTTAATGGTTAAAATATTGTAAAGAGCATTAGGGATTAAATTCCTTCGTATTTTTTTTTATACATTTTAGGGGAATGTATGACCTCTTATTTTTTATTAAGGTAAAAAAAAGGTTATTAAGGCACCCTAAACCCTTTATAAGTAGATTTTAATGGGATCTAGAAGTTCCAAATAGGTAGTTTCAAAATAAAAAACTTCAACTAACAACACCCAACCATCAAAAAAATGATAGCTAAATAGAAACTAACAAAGAAAAGCTCCAGCTGCCCCACTCAGAGGCCAACGCCCCACAAAGTTATATAGGATTTTGAAAGACTCCCTCAACCCTGTAAGGTTTTTGATAGGCTCCCCTAACTTGAAACATGGGTTTTACATGGATCCCATAACCAGGAATACAGGTCTCCACCACAAGGCAGCCAGGGGCCAAACACCTCGGAGCTACAAATAGCCCCCAAAAAATAAAATCTACATCTTCCTTGTAGCCTTTCTACACCTCCATCACAGAAGAATTCTTACAACAACACTTCACTTATCCTAAGAAACTGCTCTCCACCTTAATAGAAGAGGCATTCACCTCAATAGAATGATCTATAGAACAAAATGATTGAAGACAGAAAGAATGCAACCCCCAATAATAGAAAATAGCTTCTCCCCTGCACTTCTTCTCCACCTCTATAGGAGAAGCATCCATCTCCATAGGACTAACACAAGAGAAAATGAAAATCGGATAGCAAAGATCCCCACTACCAGTCAAAATCTTCACCTCTATAGAAAAGACCCCGGAAGAGACAAGATAGACGGGAAGAGATGTGAGGCACTTGGAAGGGCAGCTCTAGAGAATGTAGATGGTTATTCAGAGATGGAGGGGGAGACATAGAGGGAGAGAGGAAGAAAAAGGAGCTTGACCTAGAGAGATAAGACAAATGAGAGCGAGGGAGAGGGAGAGACAGAGAGAAGTATCAACACAAGAAATACCCTCGGCCTTATGTACCCTAAACTTTATACCATCAATCTTGCACCCTAAATTTGAGAGAGAGAGAGAGAGAGAGAGAGAGAGAGTACTATAAGGGGAGAGAAATTTGAGAGATGTAGATAGATAAAAGAAGAGGGGTACGATATATGGAGGGGATATAGAGAGGTGGATGGTGATATATACTTGGAGAGAGAGAGAGAGAGAGACTAGGTAAGGGGGGATGGAGAGAGAATTGGAGAGGGAGGGAGATATAATAAGTGAAAATGAGAGTATAATGAAGAGAATAAGAGAATAATGAGAGAATAATGAAGATAATAAGAGAAAATGAGAGAGTAACAAGTGGTGGGGGGATATAGATATAGGGGTAAGTAGGGATGCAAATAAAAGTAAATGAGAGGAAGAAAGTTAGGTAAAGACCTAGAGAGAGAGAGAGGGAGAGAGTATACACATAGTAAATACCCTCAATTACATGTACCCTAGAAACCTTGTACAGTTAATCTCGTACCATAAACCCTATACCAATATCATAATCCTATATTCTACACCCTATTCCTAAAAACCTATACCTAAACAATATATATACCCTATATCCTAAACCTTATTCCCAAAGCTCTATTCCCTAAACAATTTACATACACTAAACCTTGTACCTTATATAGTAGAGGGATAGGTAGTTACCTAGAGACAAGAGGAAGAGAGAAAAGGAGAGAGAGAGAGAGAGAGAGAGAGAGAGAGAGAGAGAGAGATTCCCAATGAAAACCATTTCGCATGTACCATACTTTGTGCATGACAAATTTGGCACGTGCAAAAAACCAAAAATGTATGTTCTATATTTAGCACACACAAAATACGGCATACACGAAATAGTTTGCATTGGGAAATACCAAGCATTAGGCTTCAATTTTCCTTGGGCATCCAACCTAGAGGCTTGGATGCTCTTTGTGAAAACATGATATAAATTCGCATATTTTTAGTTGCACTCTTTGTTAGTTTTGTTTGTGTTTCAATGCAAAAATTTAAAAAAACCACAAATCGGTTAAGCTCTATGTTAGCTATCTAACCATATAATTTTTTTTTTAGATTTTGATTTTGTTAATCTTCTCATCTCTAATTCATTTTGTTAGTGTGTCCATTTTATCAAAAACCAATATGTGGTATTGTGTACATATATTTCTAGTTATTTATTAAGTTTTAAAATAAATTATATTTTTAGAAACTAGACATCATTCTACACATCTAGAAAAAAATGATTTTTTCCTTAGTTTTCAAAAAATTTAGTGGGAGGGCACACTTATATTTCAATTTTTCTAGATGTGTCCACTTAAAAAATTAGTAAAAAATCATACATTCATAAAAAAAACTATATGCAAAATTAGGTGAATACTATTCTAAATGATAAATTAACTATTCTAAGATTAATAAATCTATCTAATTAGCAAACTACAATGAAGAATACAATCAAAATGAAGCTAAAATAACATTTTACCTTCACCTATCATGTAGCTTGTCTCCATTGCTCTCCTAGCCTTGATTTCTTGAAGATGTTGAGCTCTCAGATTTCCAAATGAAGCATTTTTCCAAGATGCTACCAAAGTGTGGAGATTTGATGATGAATGCAAGGAAGCTTAAAGCTTGATTATGCAACTAATGGATGGAATGCAAAATGGATTTGATGATAATATGGATACTTGAATGCTTTTAGAATGCTTAGATGCTTGGATGCTTGATTGCTTGAATGCCTATTACAAAAATACATATTAGCTCTCAAAGGGGAAATGAGGCTCCTTTTATAAATTTTTGGAGGATCTAGGCCTAGGTAGCACAATCCTACAGTTGAGAATGAAAGGTGGAAGATCCTAGGGCTGGGATTGACTTGGTTGAAAGAGTTGAGAGAAAGGGGGATGTAGTCGGAATGTGAGAGGAAAAATAGGGATGATGTTCCTCTCACATTGACATGGAGGATAACAAGGTAGAAGGGAAAGACACATGTCGAGTGTCTCTCAAAGACCCAAGAGAGAAAGAGGGAGAGACCTTTTCCTCATGAGGACTCTTTGTACAAGTGTCCCATGAGTCACCTTTGACCTTTAGAGGTGGCTTGAGAAGCCACTTAGGAATAGGGCATGTCTCTTGACTTGGTTTAAGAGAGGACATGTGGTCATGAGACCAAGTCCTATGAGGCCACACAACCCTTAAGAATAGGACATGTGTGGGTGAGGATAATTACTAATAAATAATTAATAATTATTATTTATTTTAGCCAAAGTGATGTGTTAGGTGACTAGGTAGGTGAGGTGGACTAGGGGACTTAATCATATTTAAGTGATTGTATATTTAATTAAATCACTTTAATAAGACTAATTAGAAGACTTAGGATAGAAGAATAAATTATAGTGAATTTACTAAATAAATTGAATAATTTATTTGATAAATATAGGAATAATTATTAATTAAATAATAAATATTTAATTAATTTATCAAGTAAATATCAATTAAATAATAAATATTTAATCAATTAATGAAGCCATTTTTAAGTGTATACATTTTGCCCCTCTTTGAAATAATGTGCGTGTCACATTGATTCAAAGAAAATTTTAAGTATTTTGCCCCTGCTCCAGACAATGTCTGAAATGACCTAAGCATGCCCCCTTGAGAGATTGATTAACAAAAAAGATTATTTCATTTTTATTTTATTTTATTTTTATTTTTATTATGTTGGATAATTAATCTCACGAAAGAAACAGAAGAAAAGATGGGTGAAAATGGGGTGAAACAGAATAAAAATGAGAGGGAGGGTCCACACACCAAGCACATAGGGTCCACAGGCTATAAATAGGACTAAGGGGTCCACAATAAGCTCATTGTGCAAACTTGTCATTTGGAGATCAGAGCGTGAGAGAGAGAAGAGCAGAGCTGCTAGGATGTCGTTCTCATTATTAGATAACCACTTCAGGGGGCCAGATGCTTCCAGCGACCACCCGATTCGGGTGAGCCGGTAGGTGATTCGATCCTCTTTGTCAATTTTTGATTTCTAGCATGATAGGATATGATTTGGCATGTGTAGGGTACGCCGAATCATAGGTTAGATTAGATGAAAAATTTTGTTCTTGACCGGAATATGAATGCGCCATTGCGGCGCATGAATGTGCAACAATTAGCAATGTTTGCGCAAAAATACAAACTTATGCGCATTCATTTAGGGTAGTGGCACATGCATGTTAGAATCAAATTTTTTTGGTGCAAATGTAAATTAAAAGTCCGCATTGGTTCTTTCAACGCATTGGTTGTGAATTGTTGCGCAAATGTGAAATAAACTTGTACATACATGGTTTTCTATGCAAATGTGAAAGGTTATGGCACAAGCATTTTTCTGTGCTGCGCATTTGTTTGATGGGTAGAATTTGGTCAAATGAGAAAGTCAAATAGGTCAAACTAGATGTCGATAAGCTGATTTGATCTGTCGGTAGTTAAATTTGATCGATTAGGTCAAGATAGGCAACATCGTAGCATGGTTTCTAGTTAACCAGTCTTGATACTAGATGATTGATAAAATCATCTATTAAAACACATGATAGAACATGTTTGTAGTTGATATAATAGAATAGATAGATGTTGTAGATCACTTTATCAAAATATGATAGCTTGATTTTATTTGATTTGTATAGGAGGACATTACTGATATTCTAATGTCACGGGAGAGATATCCCGTCATACAGAATCTGAGACCGGCGTTGTCAGAGACTGAAAAACTCTTGATTGGTGCATCTGGGTTATATCATGTGATTTACATGCCTGAGATTAGGGTGAACTAGAGTATGATGATGGCACTGGCAGAGCGGTGGCACTCAGAGACAAGTACATTTCATCTTATGATAGGGGAGATGACTGTGACACTAGAGGATGTATATCGCATCCTCTCGCTTCTTATCATAGGCAAGTTAGTACATTATGATCAACACGGCGAAGTGACAGAGTGCAAAGCCATCTTCGGAGATGATGACATTGATGAGGGGGAGATCAGCTAAGAGGACATGGTGGATTTGTATGAGCCTCTACCAGTGGTACTAGCTAGAGCGATTGGGGGTTTTGTTTGCCCTTATCGTAGATCACATGGATTTGCAGTTGGATGGTGTTGGGGATTTTTCTTGTGGGTCAGACTTGGCAAGGGCAAAGCCTTGATTCTCAGCTTAAAAGGTCTCCAAGTTTGCAAGAAAAGCCCAACTGAATGAGGATTGAATAAGATCCTCCTTCTGCTTCGAGCTCCACAAAACTCAGGCAGGTATTGCCTACAAATAGGTTACTCTCTTTCAAGTAAACTATGAATAAGTGGATTATGTCTTCATTGTCATTTTATTGAGTTTCTCAAACATATTTCATGGAATATGATTCTGAAAGCAGCTGAGAATAACTTGTTGCAGAATGTGACTAATGAAACTCCAAGTGTGATAACATGAACAATGGCATAAGGGTGATGAGTCCTTTTTATGAGTAAAACTCAAGGAAGGCTAACCTTTGATTCACTCTTCAAGGAATCAACAACTATGGACTGTGAAACATCAAGGACAGTCCTATTTTTAGGTATATGAACATGAAATGAAACGGTATTGGTATTGATGAATTTTGTGTTTGATGACTGAAAGGTGTTTGAATAACAGAGATCAGATCAGTGCCTAATCCTTTGGGCAAAGAGTCTAACACAAATTAATAGGGGGATTTCTAGGAAATACAGTGATATGCCTTACAACCACATACAATTTGGATAGTGTGCCTTACAAACTATCCCTTCAATCTAGGTTTGCTACCATCAAAATCTCAACAAATGTGTTCATTCCCTGAAATTGCACATAAGGATTTAATCCTTTCCTTGAAAGAAACTCATGCAACAATCTGATAGCTGCCTTACAACTAGTATGTTCTAGATGCCTTACAAATAGGGACATACAAGAATAAACACAAAGCAAAGAGACAATAACAGAACCAAGATAGAAATTGTATTGTATTTCATTGAAGTGTATCAACACATACAAGTAAGCTCTTTACTCAAAATCATAGGATCAACAACTTGCTCTCAAAGTTTGTATTATCTGCATTCAACCATCAAGAATATGGAACTAGAGAATAGAATCCCTTGGATTGCCAAAGACTGGAACCAGGAACCAAAGACTGGAAATCATGAAAACTAGGAAGACCAAAAATCTTGGAACCTCCCCCTCAATCAAAAAAAATGCCACCATTTATACCACTAGCTGCCTTGGAAACCCAAAATAGGTTGCAACAAGCTACGGATAGCTAGGGCAAGGATCAGGGCTTCACCCACCTAGCCAATCACATTTACATCAAAATTTAAAATGCAGGGGAAGAACAAGAAACCGCTCGGAGAGAGAGATCCCAAATAGATATGCCATCATGAAAAATCATGAAGCCAGTACAAAGCACCAGGGAAGCCATGAAAATCAGTACCAATCACCACCTGCAAAAGCTTCTTGAGCTCAAAACTGCACTTCACCAGGTACAAAACATTACTGCAATCAACCCACAGGACCATCAGACCAGACTGCAACACCTACCACAACCAAAACGATCGAAATCAGCTGAGAAAAACATTCAATTTTGGTACCACCTGTCGCAAAAACCCTCCTTAGAATTTGTATTTGAAAAATAGACAGTCATATCGTGGCACCTACAGGGAATTGGTGGCCCATATTCAAACTGAGACCAACTTCAGGTCCCGACCGTAGATCTCATCTTTCGCAGGCTTGGCAACTTTAACTTTGCAATGCCGCCACCGTGAGTTAACACAAAATGTTAGTCACATGATCGCTTGGCCTTGAAAAAGGCTATGCAAACATGTGACTGACCGCCAGCATTCACCTTGCCGCATACCATTAAGTAGCGGTCCCACCGGGTATACTTTCCATGTGGACCCGCCATATGCCACATCATCACCTGCCAACGGGTCCCATCACAATGTGGCACCCTTGTTGCATGATCGCATGGCCGAAAGATGGCTCTTGCGAACATGTGACAAGACCACAAGACTGCAACCGCATCCTCCTAGTCTGATAGCGGGACCATGATACCTCAATCACCAATGGGCCCTAGCAACAGGTGTCAATCGATCGCATGATCGCATGTCAAAAAACTCTGACATGCGATCATGCGACAACCAACCACAAGTCGCCACATAACCACCAGTGGGACCACTGCCATTCCGCCAACAGGCCCCACGTGCAAGGAAGGAAACTTGTCGCATGATCGCAAGCCATGAAACTGGCCCTTGCAATCATGTGACAAGGCCATATGACCGCCAAGCATCCAAAGATCATGAGACTAAAAAGAAACAGACCGCCCACCAGGTTGCTAAAGGTTAGGCACCTAATTGCCAGAAATAAGAGACCTAGTGACGACCGCCAGTCGCAAAATCTCAGAATACCCTAACCTCGAGACATGCTGAAAACCCTTTCCACATCACCGCTCAGCTACCAATCAGAACTAAACATGTCACCACCTCCCTGACAGCACCTAGAGTAACCAGTCACATGTCAAAAAAATCTGACATGCGATCATGCGACAACCAATCATTTTGAAACCTTTGAAGACTAGGGCCCACCATCTAGTCGGACTTGCATAGTTAGGGAATGCCAACATACAGGGTAGAAGTGTGAGGTCGAAAACACACAGGATTTTTGGTGAAAGATTAAAAACATCTAGGGTTTTCAAAAACATTGTGGGTTTTCGACACTTAGGCAGATTCTGAAATTGTTTCCTACAGACCTTAAAACTTGAATATCTCCCTAGGTTTTATGATTTAGGAGGTGCGATCTGAACTAGAGCAAGGTGACAACATGAAGAACATAGGGCTAAGGGTGCACACCATGAAACATTATAGATTTTCTTTGCACATTAAAACAAGCTTGCAGCAGGGCGGGACATCTAACAAAGATTGTAGGGAAAAGGCCATTTTCAAATAATTTTGCATTGACAAGAAAATGGACTAACAGTGGCTCTATCTGGGGATGCATGCCTCTTGCAGGCATGGAAAGAATTCAGATATCTAGGAGAGCAGACCGCCCCAAAACAAAAAATAGGGACCCCCCCAAAAAAGCAAGGAACAAAAAAGAAGAACACACAATAGGAAAGGGAAAGTATTTATAGATATTTACAAAAGAACTTTAATCAGGGACCCTCCTGAATCAAATGTTTGATTTTCATCCATATATGCAACCAGCCACCTGAAAAAACCTTGATATTCTTGCTGCCAACATATGTGAACATTCATGGGATGAAGAATAAACTTGCACCGATCACCACCCATGTTTTTCTAGTCACAATTACCATATTCACACTCATATTCATATTCCAAGAAGTAGGGAACATCATCTACTTCTTCTTGATGGCTGGAAATAGAATTTTGATCTAGTAATGCATCAGAAAATGGGACATATTGACTGTCATGCATTACCATAAAATTACTTGGCTGAGAATGAATTGGATCCTCTGATTTTCCTTCCTGCATTGCCTCAGCCACTAAGTAACTTGGTTCCTCTATGATATTTTCATGAATTGGATCATGAACAAAGTGAAGATCTTCATCAAAATTTTGGTGATGGGGGAAGAACTGATCTGTATCATCATTATTTCCATCAAAATAAATTATGTCCCAACTATTGAAAGAAAAGTCTTCAACGTTGTCACAATCACTGTCATACTTGGAAAAAGAAGGAAAAGGATATGAACAAGAAACTTGTCCATTACTATAATCTTGATGATAGGACAACACACTATCATGTCCTTCTACCTCTCCTTTTGCAGAGTCATTACATGAGGGGATCTCTGGTGAAAATGGATCATCACTATCACTTTGAAAACTTACCTCATTATCGGTGTCAAAGGATACATCATAAGGGAGCTGTAAATCAAAATCCAAAGCAGGGGCATACCTCTGAAATTCTTCAGCCAAGAGTGTTGAACTTATTTTATTGCTTAATCGACTTTGGGCTTTGTCTTCATCTTCTTCAGCTTCACCCCTATTGCAAACATCCTCCTTGTTAAAAACAAGGACTAAAAACTCTAGCATCAAATCACTATGTGCAAAAAGATCTATGCAGGAATCATCATCTGCATCATATTCAATGTTTTCCCTTTCACACAAAACATCATCAAACCGAGACAAGAAGCAAGAATTCTGGAATTGAAAAGAAGAAAAATCTGCAGACAAATTGGAAATATTGTCAACTTCAGATTCATCTTCATCACTCTCACATGTGTTGATCCTAACATCAGCTTCATAGTCAGCACCTTCTGCACAATGAGATTCAACATCAGAAATATTGGTCTCCTCATGATCAACATGAAGAAAAGCCAATGCTCTCAACCTCTTGTCCTCCATTAACTGTGAGTTCTCAGCCTTTCTCTTTGCAATCTTCATCTCGAGAGTAGCAATTTCAATAAGCAGGTCTTCATATCTAGTATCATGGATGGTAGGATCAACAAAGACACTAGTGTCTTGTATTTGATCTTCATTGCTTTCTTCATACCCATCCATGCCCGCTCCTTCATCAAAGTATTCAATGAATGTTGCTCTCAATACATCCCAAGAAGGGATTGAACATGAAGGCAAGGATACAAACCAATCCTTAACATCATCAAAAAATGTCAACACAAACAACCTCATAGCGACATCTTCATGTTCAATATCCATATTTTCAAAAAGATCCATGACATCTTCAACATGCTGACTTGCAAAAATAGATCCATCAGCCATGAATCTAGGCAAGTACTCCCCATCCTCAACAGAGAACTCATTAGGGGCACCTTCAATGCCATCAAAACAAAAGGGCTTATATTCCTCCATGAGAAACTGCCCACTACAACTCAGCCCTTCACAATAGTGCTAAACACTTGATAGGGATACATTTTCAACAAGAGACTACTTGGAAGTTTTGCAGGAGAAACCTTGTTGACTAGAAGGCTAAGAAGATCTAGAGCTCACCATGCAACTCCATCAGGTTCATTTCTTTGTAGAGTCGCCACCTCCTTGAAGAGAAAAATTTTTGTACTTGTTTTTGTCTTCTTCCAGCCAACCAAAACTCCACCAAGTAAACATGCACTATTTATCAGAAGATGCACTGATCAAATAGAGAAATCAGAGCCGCCACTCAACCCGTAGTGAGAAAATATCAACAAATGTTTTGTTTTTATATCTGACTCTTTTCCAGACTCTCCCCAGCAGAGTCGCCAATTTTGTTGGGGATTTTTCTTGTGGGTTAGACTTGGCAAGGGAAAAGCCTTGATTCTCAGCTTAAAAGGTCTCCAAGTTTGCAAGAAAAGCCCAACTGAATGAGGATTGGATAAGATCCTTCTTCTGCTTCGAGCTCCACAAAACTTAGGCAGGTATTGCCTACAAATAGGTTACTCTTTTTCAAGTAAACTATGAATAAGTGGATTATGTCTTCATTGTCATTTTATTGAGTTTCTCAAACATATTTCATGGAATATGATTCTGAAAGCAGCTGAGAATAACCTGTTGTAGAATGTGACTAATGAAACTCCAAGTGTGATAACATGAACAATGGCATAAGGGTGATGAGTCCTTCTTCTTTTTATGAGTAAAACTCAAGGAAGGCTAACCTTTGATTCACTCTTCAAGGAATCAACAACTATGGACTGTGAAACATCAGGGACAGTCCTATTTTTAGGTACATGAACATGAAATGAAATGGTATTGGTATTGATGAATTTTGTGTTTGATGACTGAAAGGTGTTTGAATAACAGAGATCAGATCAGTGCCTAATCCTTTGGGCAAAGAGTCTAACACAAATTAATAGGGGGATTTCTAAGAAATACAGTGATATGCCTTACAACCACATACAATTTGGATAGTGTGCCTTACAAACTATCCCTTCAATCTAGGTTTGCTACCATCAAAATCTCAACAAATGTGTTCATTCCCTGAAATTGCACATAAGGATTTAATCCTTTCCTTGAAAGAAACTCATGTAACAATCTGACAGCTACCTTAAAACTAGTATGTTCTAGATGCCTTACAAATAGGGACATACAAGAATAAACACAAAGAAAAGAGACAATAATAGAACCAAGATAGAAATTGTATTGTATTTCATTGAAGTGTATCAACACATACAAGTAAGCTCTTTACTCAAAATCATAGGATCAACAACCTGCTCTCAAAGTTTGTATTATCTGCATTCAACCATCAAGAATATAGAACCAGAGAATAGAATCCCTTGGATTGCCAAAGACTGGAAATCACAAAAACTAGTAAGACCAAAAATCTTGGAACCTCCCCCTCAGTCAAAAAAAATGCCACCATTTATACCACTAGCTGCCTTGGAAACCCAAAATAGGTTGCCACAAGCTACGGACAACTAGGGAAAGGATCAGGGCTTCACCCACCTAACCAATCACATTTACATCAAAATTAAAAATGCAGGGGAAGAACAAGAAACCACCCAGAGAGAGAGATCCCAAATAGATATGCCATCATGAAAAATCATGAAGCCAGTACAAAGCACCAGGGAAGCCACAAAAATCAGTACCAATCACCACCTACAAAAGCTTCTCGAGCTCAAAACTGCACTTCACCAGGTACAAAACATTACTACAATCAACCCATAGGACCATCAGACCAGACTGCAACACTTACCGCAACCAAAATGATCGAAATCAGCCGAGAAAAACATTCAATTTTGGTACCACTTGTCGCAAAAACCCTCCTAAGAATTTGTATTTGAAATATAGACGGTCATATCATGGCGTCTACAGGGAATTGGCGGCCCATATTCAAACTGAGACCAACTTCAGGTCCCGACCGTAGATCTCATCTTTCGCGGGCTTGGCAACCTTAACTCTGCAACGCCGCCACCGTGAGTTAAGACAAAACGTTAGTTGCATGATCGCATGGCCTTGAAAAAGGTTATGCGAACATGCAACTAACTGCCAGCATTCACCTTGCTGCATACCATTAAGTAACGGTCCCACCTGGTACACTTTCCATGTGGACCGGCCATATGCCACATCATCACCTACCAACAGGCCCCATCACAACATGGCACCCTTGTTGCATGATCGCATGGCCGAAAGATGGCTCTTGCGAACATGCAACAGGGCTGCAAGACTGCCACCACGTCCTCCCAGTCTAATAGCGGGACCACGATACCTCAATCACCAATGGGCCCTAGCAACAAGTGTCAATCGGTCGCATGATTACATGTCAAAAAACTCTGACATGCGATCATGCGACAGCCAACCACAGGCTGCCACATAACCACCAGCGGGACCACTGCCCTGCCAACGAGCCCCATGTGCAAGGAAGGAAACTTGTCGCATGATCGCAAGCCATGAAACTGGCCCTTGTGATCATGCGACAAGGCCATATGACTGCCAAGCATCCAAAGATCATGAGACTAAAGAGAAACAGACCTTCCACTAGGTTGCTAAAGGTTAGGCACCTAACTGCCAGAAATAAGAGACCTAGCGACGACCGCCAGTTGCAGAATCTCGGAATACCCTAACCTCGAGACATTCTGAAAACCCTTTCCACATCACCGCTCGGCTACCAATCAAAACTAAATATGTCACCACCTCCCTGACAGCACCTGGAGTAACCAGTCGCATGGTCGCATGTCAGAAAAATCTGACATGTGATCATGTGACAACCAATCATTTTGAAACTTTTGAAGACTAGGGCCCACCATCTAGTCAGACTTGTGCAGTTAGGGAATGCCAACAAACAGGGCAGAAGTGCGAGGTTGAAAACACACAGGGTTTTTGATGAAAGATCGAAAACATCTAGGGTTTTCAAAAATATTGTAGGTTTTCGACACTTAGGCAGATTTTGAAATTGTTTCTTGCAGACCTTAAAACTTGAATATCTTCCTGGGTTTTACGATTTAGGAGGTGTGATCTGAACTGGAGCAAGGTGACAACATGAAGAACACAAGGCTAAGGGCGCACAACATGAAACATTATGGATTTTCTTCACACATTAAAATAAGATTGGAGTAGGGTGGGACATCTAACAAAGATTGCAGGGAAAAGGCCATTTTCAAAGAATTTTGCATTGACAGGAAAATGGACTTGTTGCCCAAGATTTCCCTTTCATACAATTCTGGCCTCTGCAAATGTCTAATTCCTACTGCAGCTTATTTTCACTTGCGAAATAGATCCACTAAGTTTTATGCTTTGTGCTCTGAACCCCATGTTATTTGATGTGACACCATGCCCCAGTTCAGATCGCATCACTTAATTCGCAAAACCCTCAGAGATATTCAAGTTTGAATGGTTGTAGGAAATACTGTCGCTAGGGTTTCAAAAAAAGGTTCAATGTCGAAAACCCTCTGTGTTTTCTTCCTTTTGGTCTAAAAGCTCAGGATGTTTTCGACCTTCACCCTGAAAGCCCAGTGTGTTTTCAACCTTCACTCCGGAAAACCTTTGTGTTTTCGACCCCTCATGTTTTACACTTCTTCCTCTGGTGACATTCATTTCACAAGCGTGCAACTCTGACAAGTGGGGCCCAGTTGGTTTTCGGCAAGCTGTTATGCAAGTTGTCGCATGATCGCATAAGTTCTTTTCCCCTTATGCGACCATGCGACTAACTGTTGATGGTCCTGTTAAAGAATGCTAGCGGTTTGTCACATGATCGCATAGTCCCTTTTTAGGCTATGCGAACATTCGACTAGCCGTTAACCGCACTAATAAGAGCCTGTAGTTTGGTGATGTGTTCATGTTTCATTGGCTAGCTAGTGACAAACATTTGCTGGTGGGCCCAAAGCTTGTGATGTCAGTGCAATGAAGATACGACGGTTGTCACATAACCTCATGGAATCTTCTGATTCCATGAGATCATGCAACAACCGCCCGATGTGATCTCAGTGGCTCGTGGGTCTGGAGTATTTGCAATGGTGCAAGTGCGACGAAGAGCTACTGGTGGGTCCTCTGGAGGTGACGTATCCGGTCTGCAGTGGACCTGGGATGCAAGTGCGGTAAAGATCTATGGTGGTCACATGTTCACATGGGATCTTTTGACCCCATGCGATCATGCGACAATCGTCTGATGCAGCGGTCTGTGGGTCCAGGTTGCAGTTTGGTGGCAGTGGAAAGAGATCTACAGTGGTCGTAAGATCTCATGGGATCTTCCAACCCATGAGATCTTGCACCCGCCATCCGATTGGAATCTTAGTTTGCGGATGGGCTCGGGGTTGGTAAAGCAAATGCGCAGTTGCACAGTTGATGGTTTCGCATGGTCACTGAATGTAGCCGTGGTTAAGGAAAGGATCAGGTGACCTGGCGACTAAAGAGAAAGTGAACCCGAGGTGAAGCCTAGGGTTAGATTTGCAGTCGGATCCCGGGCGCGATTTTTGCTAGCAGTTTGAATTTTTTGGCAGACCTGAGGTGTCTTGTGGAAGTGAATGGAAGATTCTAAAGGCTTGTCGCATGATCACATGAGGCTTTTTGAGCTCATGCGATCATGCGACCGGCGTTGTTTCGAAACAGTGCGACTCCTTTCACGAGCTTTTCTTCTGCAGAAATGTTTGCGAGCGATGAGTAGCTGAGAATTTATGTTGCAGGACAGCGCAGTTATGGGAAAATGATGAAGAAGTCTAGATGGCCATCAGGGGTCGATTCTTTGTCCCAACAAGGTACCAGTTTGCACATTCATGTCATGACTTTTGTGCAAGAAATTGTTGAATCCAGGTTGTTGTGGCTGCAAGATGATTTCAGTACAGGGATGGGCATGCAACCTGAAGTCTGATCGGCCATGATATTGCAGAGACATATTCATGATTAGACTTAGCATTGATTCTTAGGGTACCTAGGGTTGGTTATTTTATTATAAAATTTGTACCCTAGTTAGGTTTGATTCCTGCCTACGTGCAGAGGATGTATATATTATTTTTTGGAGCTTGTAGAGCTCAGAATTCACATTTTGTAAAGAAGAAAGACTCTTTCTTGGGAAGCTATCTGTGGCATTTCTTCCTTCCCTCTGGTTTCTCACATTCTATAAATTCCCATTGATAATACAAATATTGCAGAGGCAATTTGTGACAATCCTTCATGTCCCTGTGCTTCCTTGTTTGCATTATCTCTTATTGGATTAAGGTTTATGAATGCTTTCAGTGATATTTAGGGTTCTTGATCCCTCTTACTTTCAGCTTATATGTGAACTACTATGTTTGATCTGATTTGAGTGAGTTTGTGGGTATTCTTCAGCCCCCTGTCATTCTGTCTCATTCCTATGCCCTTTTGCTAAAGAGAATGTTTGCTTGCAGGTCATAGGTTGTGTCTAATGTTCAGGCCCTCTTATGAAAAACTTATGCAAGCCTATTCAGTAAGTTGTGATCTACTAGATCTAGGTCTTTCATTGATTTCATCCCTCTATACTGAGATCCAAACCCTATTTTTGGTGCATCACCTAGTAGGTAGTTTTCTTTCATGTTATTTCCCTTTTCGTGCATCTCCTTCTAACCCCTTTCCCTCAAAAGATTTACTTTCCTGTCTAAGAGAAAACTAAGGTGACAATCTGAGAGGAACCAGCCTAGAACTTGGAGGTTTCATCTCGGTTAGCAAAGGTCCCACAACCTTGAGATGATTCTCATGTTATACTGAGTTATCAAGACCAAGAGAGCTTGAAACAAAGGTGCAAACTCAGTGTATAACAGGACTAACAGATGGGGCCGCACTCTGCAACGGATGTTGGATGGGACCCATTTTGCTTGGGGCGTTTGTTTATTAGCTCACCTATATCACGATCTTCATCAGGTGGTGTATCATAGAGGTGTATCACTATCAGCAGGTGTCACACTACTCCATTTTTGGGCATGGGAGCACATTGCAGTGACACAGCCTATAGCTATTAGATTTCACGACGCAGGACAGTCGTACATTCATCTATATTCATCAATTTTGTCTCAGGCAAAACTGGGACACTTGGAGTTCTGGCAGTACACCTTTGATACATTGGATTCAGTGACATGGAGGCCTTACCTAGGCTATGAGTCCTAGGATGATGAGTGATAGCTGGTATTTTGTTTTGAGTCACGATGGCTAATAGGGCGAACACCCTTTATTTTGGAGAGACAGGTAGTTAGCCAGGTTTTGCATTAGTTTGGCAGGATCTAGGGTATGCCCTAGGGAGTTACAGAGTTCACTAGGACTCATCAGGAGAGACGAGACTGGGGACCTATGGCATCTTTTGATGTGGCCCGATAGGAGTTTTTGGACATGCCATTCCAGGCATGGACTATGCAACAGTGTGTTGTGGATCCCGGGATGAGAGAAGATCTAGAGCAGTTCCTGAGAGACTTTCCTATTCCTCGCTTGACATATCTGACAGCTAGGCCACCAAAGAGAGATCCAGTAGATAGACACCGTGGGAGATGCTGAGGGTGAGATAGATGGGGACGAGGGAGAGGAGATGGTGGTGGTGATGGAGGAGGTGATGGAGGAGATGGAGGGAGAGGTGATAGGGCTGGACCACCACAGATGAGAGGAGGCGGTGTGAGGCAGAGTGGATTGATGCCACCCCTAGCTAGACATGGATAGAGATAGCCTCCGGCATAGCTAGCACATCTAGTTGTAGGAGCTCCACTACAGGTACCAGCAGCTCAAGTATAGATACCAGCTACCCTAGTACAAGGACCAGCTGTACAAGATGATGCAGACATTTTGTTAGCACAAGGCAGAGTAGTACAGGGTGGACAGATCCCTGATGATGGACTGGATGAGCAGGATGCACCTATGGAGGATGTGGATGTAGATTCTCAGGAGGAGGCAGCAGAGATGGACGTCGAGGGATAGGATCCCTATTTATGGAGAGATGTTGTGGAGGAGGAGGATCTTGATATAGATTCCTTGCTAGTCTGACTAGCCATGACACAGGTGTAGGCAAACTATGTTCCTAGTCTAGAGAGGTGGATTGAGAGGCTAGAGAGCCAGATGAGAGTACTGAGGCATGAGTGAGATGCAGCGATTGAGAGACTCGGGGAGTCATAGATGTTTTTGGATGAGCTGCAGCGTACAGAGGATTTGGGTCCTCATGGAGATAGCTTGAGAGCCATGGTACATGCCAAGAAGGAGATATCCTACTGGCGAGAGGCTTACAGATAGGCAGTCCTAAGGGATCAGTGGATTGGGAGCTATAGAGAGAGCTCAGTAGCTGTGAGGACTGCGGTTTATGAGAGAGAGGCACCAATTGGCAACAGAGGTGTATCATCATGCCCTCTGAGAGCACTGACAAGGTCAGGAGATTAGGGTGGATCCTCAGCATCAGGTGATTCAGCAGCACGAGGCCACATTGCATCTCACAGACAGAGACAGACAGAGTCAGGAGGCAGTGGCTCATAGATTTTGAGAGATCATTGTATACACTTGTATCATGTTATCATTTTATCATTATTATTATTTTTGACTTGATGGACACTGACTTTGGACACATTGTTATATTTATGTATATCATTGGACATTTGGATGGTTTTGTTGTATTTGATGGAATTTATATGATTGACTCTATATGATGGACTCTATATACACAGTGATGTAGTTCTATCATGATTTACTTTGATGATTTTATACATGTGCGTACTGACATATGGAGGATGTGATGATTTACTTTAATATGCATAGAATGTATGTCTTAGAATGAAAAATGCTTTATATTCTATTTGATATATTTGATGCTTAATGGTTAATCATATGATGTTGATATAAATGCATGTCTTAAATGATTTTACACTATACAATGCTATGTGATGACTAATGAAATGATGTAATGAACAATGTGGATAATGGATAATAAATGAATGAATAAAGGTGTATCATCTTAAAATGGAAGAACTTCCATGATAAGAGCATTTAGCCCTCTGAGTAAGTGGTTTGGGGTCATGTTAAGCACCTTGATTGGGTCTTTGCATGTATTTGGCTTTTCTCCCCATTTTCCACTTCTTCCCTGCACTTGATTTCTTTATTCTAGGTAAAATTAGGGTTAGGATCTTAAGGATTCTCCTGAATTTCCCTCTTTCATGGCTCTATTTACTAGGTAGGATTTAGAAATGAATCCTCCTGGCCTTCATTTCAGTAATCATAGGATTTTATGTCTATTCCTGACATTCTATCCTGTTCTGGCATCATTTCTAGGTTTCTGGGCATCCCTGGGACCTCCTAATTCAATTTTGAGTCAACCTAAGAAAAAGGTCAATGTCTTAGGTTGACCCTAACTAGGTCAGGGTCAAGCTTGACCCTGACTAGGTCAAGGTCAATTTTGACTTTGACCCCTTTCTCTAAAATTTCAAATTCTAGAATTTTTGGGCTTCGGGCTTTCGGGAAATTTAATTTCCCACTTCCGGGTCGTCCATTTCGGGTTTTGGGATGGTAAATCCTTTAATTGCATTTAATCTAGGTATATTTTCTAAAGGTGAGGACCTAATTAGGATTTAATTCTCCAAGGTGGCCCATCTAGAGGAGTGTGCCCTAGATCACTATAAAAGGAGGCCTTCCTTTCTCATTTTTACATCCATCAATCACATCTTCTCTTGCTCTCAAGTGATCAAGTTTTTCAAGCAAGTCTTCAAGCATTCAAGTGTTCAAGCATTCATCCATCAAGGAGATCCATTGTTAACTATTGAAGGATTCAATCTCTTTGGAGCCCCCTTTGATGATCCATCCTTCTCCATTCATTCAAGCCTTCTCATATGCAAAGATCAAGTCAAGATTGGTGTTGAAGATCAAATACCATTGATTGAAGACATCCCACATCCATTGAAGCATTCCTACTTGTGGATTTGAGGATTCGAATCCTCTACAAGGACTTCAACATAAGCAAGGTGATTTGTTTCAATTACTTTGTTTATGCACAATACATTTCAATTCAATTTCAAGGTTAATTCCTAAATTGGGGTTTGACCAAGGCAAACCCCCCATACAACAAAAACCCCCATTTTCTTGTAGGTACAGGTGTGGAGTTTCGGATTTGAGAGTAAATTTGGATACCCTTTTCGCCGAACTTCCAGGATCTGTGAACAGAATTCAAATCGGACTTCAAATAAAGAATGTGGTATTTGACCTTTTATGAGGGTCAAACCCGAGCTGAGCCATCTTGAGAAAAGATTTTTGGGTTTTCTCTGTCTCGGCATTTCCAATCCATGACAGGTTTCAGATTTTCCAGAAAGTACACACAGACACCTGAATTCAACATTTTCTAGATCTACCCTAATTTTGAGGTTAGTAGTTGTATTTCAATTGTTCAATATTTCAAACATAATATCCATTCAACAAAAAGGGAAATATTAGATTTACTTTCTTTTCCATATTAACCATAAATTGATTCGATTTTGTATTAGCCTCTAGGTTGATCAAATTGGATCTCTTCATTGGGGAATTTGGGTTTGAGAATAGGTCTCATATTTCCCCCTTTACATTTGAATAGAGGTGAATCCATTTTACATCTATTCATTTTAGTGAACCCAACGAGCTTACTCTCTTTCTTTTTGGTGTTAGATTTCTCTTTGTCTTATTGTGTGTGTCCACCTTCATCTATTCATTTTGGTGAACCCGACTAGCTTACTCTCTTTCTTTTTGGTGTTAGATTTCCCTTTGCCTTATTGTGTTTTCCTTTTATCTTGTTAGTATAAGATTTGTCTTTGTGATTGATCTTGCATGCTAATTAGATTTCACATTCATGCTTTATGTGTTCTTAGTTTAGTTCATTTAGTTTATGACCTTTACTACCACTATTCCCTACTTATAACATTCTGGTTAGAAGAAGTCGTAGACTCATGGGTGCCTTTGATCCTGAATCTTCTTCTCCTTTCCTTAGGATCCCCGATGATAACTTGATTCTTCATGATTCCAATCCTAATATGGAGCAAAAATATTCTCACTCATCTCATGATGAGGATGACACTTTAAGAGTTCCTCCCGAACAAGTCCAAAAAGGGTGAACCCACAATAGTGGGTTACACTTTTTACCCTGAACGGACACTGAACTCTACATTTTGAGAAAAACTTTCAGATTCAGATGCATATTGCTCTTGAACCACTCGAAATTGGAGGATGAAGTAAATTAGAGTCTTTTAGGATTTTCTGTCTAGATTCTAAATATATATATATTTTTTATTTTTTGAATTTATTTGAATACTTTTTTCTTTCTCCCACGAAAACTTGTATGGTGCTGAAAACGTTATTTTCAAATAGTAACACTATTTTCATAGAGCATAACTTTTTTTGTAAAATAGATATGGATGTGATTCTTTCAAATTTAGTTTTGTAACATCCATACGAAGGGCATGCAATTGGTTTGATGACATTATCACTATTATTGCATATTTTATTAATGTTTGAAGTTGACTAAACTAAAATTTTGACCTACCTTGACTACATAGCTTATAACTTATTTTGTATTTATCGAATTTCAATTATTATTTTTTTAATGAGAAGTAGACTCGAATACGGAGGGCACTGTTATTTTTCAAAAAAAATTTCCCTTTTTTTACTAT
Source organism: Chamaecyparis obtusa (assembly GCA_027943335.1). Lineage (NCBI taxonomy): Eukaryota > Viridiplantae > Streptophyta > Pinopsida > Cupressales > Cupressaceae > Chamaecyparis > Chamaecyparis obtusa. The sequence goes on along the minus strand of BSBK01008565.1, from coordinate 377,502 downwards.
TTTTTGTTGAACGTCAAACTCAGAGGTTTATATTTGATAAAAAACCTACATTCATTTAACGTCAAAAATCATACACATAATAAATTTAAAAATAGTCAAATATATAATCGTTAGAAAGCTAGTTCCGAGTACTTGTTGTATGCAAAAGGATGTCTTTTTATTCATCCATCTGATCAGCGCGCTTGAGGCCCAAAGCCATGACATTCTCAGAATTTCTTGAAAACTTAAAACGATCTCCCATTTTAGGCACTTTCGATAGAAATTACTTTGCCCAAAAATACAAAATTTAGTCATTACTAAGAGACTTTGGATCGAAAGTCTCTAAGTTTTGATTGAAACTATTTACACCAAAAAAACTTAATTTAGGACTTTCAATCGAAAGTCAAGTACTAAGGACTTTCGATCGAAAGTCCTTTATTGACTTTCTATCGAAAGTAACAAAAGACTTTCGATCAAAAGTCAAGTACTAAGGACTTTTGATTGAAAGTATCATGCATAAGAACTTTTGATCATAAGTTTTGTACTTACGATCAAAAGTACATCTTGGTTTCTATCGAAAGTGAGTAAGGTTTTTTTTGCCAAATTCGCTTTTTGGGCCAAATTCGTTCTTCTGAAAAAGTGTAACCCACTATTGTGGGTTCACCCAAAACTTTCCACTGAACTTGATAAAATGGGTAATTGGCTTCTTCAAGAAAACCATAATCAAGATTCCATTCAAGCTATAGAGGCTCTTAAGAAAGTTCTCCATGATATAGTGATCAAGGTGTTAACCTCTTGTGTGGTATTACTCATCTTGTGCATTCCAATGTTAAACCTTTAGCTCAAGAAGCTCAAGATTTAGGGTTAACTCCTCCTATCACTAGTGTTGAACCTCCTTCTAATCCTTTATCTAGTATTCCTATCTATACTCCTTCTTTGGTGACTGTGACAATTCCCTCTATTCCTATGAGTGTTCCTCCTGTGTCCCTTCCTATATCACAACCTTCATATCATAATGTTCCTTTTACTTATTCCAATTCACTTCCAACTGTAGTTCCTAGTGTTCCTCTAGTTGTTTCCCCTATTCCTACAGCTTCTTACACTTTACCAAGTGTGTCTAATGTTTCTACTCCCCCTATTTCCTCTAATGATTCAACCATCATCAATTTGGCTCAAACTGTGTCATCCTTACAACAACAACTTGCTTCCTTAACTCAAAACAAGTTTAGTATTCCTACATGTGACATGGGAAGTCCCTTGTCCCGGGATATTATTCATACTCCTGTTCCTCAGCAAGGTGAGATGCCTCATCTTGAGAATTATACTAGAAAAGGAGATCCTATTCATCATGTTAAAACATTCCAAATCCTTTGTAGTGATTATGCTCATGACCATAGGATTTTAGCCAAATTGTTTTCTAGAACCTTTTGTGACAAGGCCTTACAATGGTATTGTTCCTTGCCTCCCTATTCAATTGATTCCTTCCCACAACTTGCTAATGCCTTTATTCAACAATTTCAAAAAAATATTGGCCCGCAAGTGTCTTTGACTGATTTAATGCATTGTAAACAAAGTGCTAAAGAAAAATTGACTGAATTTATTGGTAGATTTAAGCATTTGCATGCTCAGATTTCCTATCCTGTTCCTGATATTGATATTCAACGTATGTTTATTTCAAATTTGCAAAAGGATATTAGAGATAAGATTTTGCCTACTAAATTTACCTCTTTTCAACAACTTTGTGCAGTGCTTCATCATTATCAATTACAAGTGAGTCAATTTGAGAGCACCACTCCAATGGCTCATGTTCCAGTTGATAAGAGTGATGCTGCTCCTAATCAAAACAAGTTTCAAAAATTCAATAATTATGTCAAGATAAACAAACAAGCGAATGCAGTTGCTGATCAGGTTGTTGTTGCATCTCATAATGCCACTTCTACATCCACTGCTTTTCAATTAAATCATACGTTTACTCCTCTTTCTGAAACTTTACATGCTATTATGAATAGGTTGTTAGCTGCTAATATGATTACTTTACCTCCTATTCGACCTCTTTTACCTATTACGATTGCATCTAAATCTTTTGATCAAAATTCTTTTTGTCAATATTATCATCAGAATGGTCATGATACTAAGAGAAGTTATTCTTTAAAACACAAGGTTCAAGATCTAATTGATTCTAAGGTTTTATCTATTGATAATCTAGATAGTAGTGGGAATCAATCTATCTCTCCTCCTAATCAAAACCTTCAAATCTATATGAATCCTTTACCTACGCATGATACTAATACTATTGCTCAACCATCTGCTATGGAAATTGTGTATGATTCAAAGATGGATGATCTCAATCATGTTGTTAATCAAGTGGAGCATGCTAATCACTCTGTATCTCCACCTCAACCTCAACCTCAACTTCAACTTCAAACTCAAATTCAACCTCAAGTTCAAACTCAACATCGACTAAAACCTAAACCTAAAGTGAAACCTCAACCTAAACCTTGACAACAATTCAAGAATAAAAGACCTCGGGAACTTTTGATTACCTTTGATGACTCTGAGATTATTAAAGCTCCTGATGGTCCCCTTTACATTGCTGCTAGGATTGCTTAGATACCTAATTGTGGTTGTCTTATTGATTCTACCTCCTTAGTCAATGTTATCATTGAAGAAAATGTTTTTATGAAAAACTTACAACATGACTTCTATGATACATAAGATGTGTGGATTCAAACTTGCAATGGTTTTCTTTATCCCTCATTTGGTTCTATTACCTTACCGGTTGAACTTTTTGAAAAAATTGTGAACACTACCTTTGTTGTGGTTCCTACTTCTGATCAATTTCAAGTTAAGCTAGGTTTACCTTGGTTGACTTCCATGCATACTATTGCTTCACCTATCCATAAGTGTCTTAAGTTTATTCATGATGGAGAAGTGAAGACAATTAATCATAGTCTATATCAACCTTCTAGGCCTAGAGATTGTGCTGCTCTAGATTTCTTTTGGCCTTCACTACCTAATTCATGTCCTCCTTGACCTGATAATCTTTTTCAATCATATCAAGCTTATAAACATCATAAGATTCTTCAATTAATTTCACCTTCTATGGATCTTAATCACGGTCTTTTACCTACACCTTTGATACCTCCTTTAACTATGGCTTCTAGTTCTATTAATCGAGTTCCTCCTATCGAACCTATCAAAGATCCTGTGATTGTTTCTCCTATGGATCTTCCTAAAGAACCTATGAAGGATCCTGTGATTGTTCCTCCTAGTTCTCAACCTCTTTCAAATAAATCAAAACATAATTGATCTGCTAATGAACGTCGTAAAAAGCATCGTGCTCATGCTAAAGCTAAAAGATCTCTACCTTCTTTGGATAAACCTATACATAATGTGTTAGAAGATGTTGTTACTAATAATGATGTTCACATGCATGATTATGATGATTCTATTCATATCTTAGATCCTATTTTAATTAACTTGGATGAAGAAGATACTCTTGAAGATACTAATAATGTTAATGATGAATATGAGACTATTGACATTGACATTGATTTACCTAATATGCTTCCATCACAATTAACTCTTACACCTAGTGTCAAACATAGTGATTCTCAAAGGATCCTTGTTTGGAACTGGCTATCATTCCTACTGTGTTGGATATAGTCCCTCTTGCAAGTTATCCACCTTCCCTAAATGATATACAACAAGATGGGGAGAGTAGGCGGCACGCTTGATTGGCTTGTCCTTTGTGGTAGCTTTGTTGTGTGTTTTCCTATTGTACTGTGCTTCTCCCATAATGTGTTTGCTAAATGTTGTTAGATTATTTTACATCATCTTTGTTACTCAATAGGTGCAAGGTGATGAAGGAATCGAAACTGTTGTTCAAATTCTTCTATATGTATCTCTATTCTTCTATGCGTTGTTCAATGTTATGTTGTAATTGTGCTATTGTTTGTAAATGTTTCCTCATGTAATCTGCTTGGATTCAAGATATGGTAGCACTAATTCTTTTTGGTCTCCATGTCATGGTCCGAAAAGATTCTCCTTTGTATATCTTATGTGATCTTTCCTCCTTTGTGATTGTAGTTCTACTTTCTTTGGGGAATGATGTCAATTCATTTGTAATAATATCATATATATATTATCTTATGATCATACTGACCCCATGGTAGGTAGACCCCTTCCATTTTCTCTATATGTTTCTGTGATATTTCCCTTGATTTGTCTTCATCTAGGGGCATCTCGACGTGGAAACGTAATCAGTGGAGTTGTTTATGTTTCCATTAAAGCCATTGCTCCTATTAAAGTGTCAGCAATGACTTTAACGTGGGGGCATACGCTCTGCTCACCTATTGCACACACACTTTTCAATACACATATTTTTCAAGATACTTCTTTTTCCCTTTTTGGATTAGTAACTAATCCTTAAAGCATGGATTCATATTTTAGGATCTCTTGATCCCTCCAGTTTCAAATACACATATAATGTGATCCCTTAAGGTCGGAAGTGTCCTTAAGATTGGATCTCTTTTGTTTTTATTTTTGGTTTTATTCTTATGGAATAGAATTTTCCTAAGGATAAATCCTTGATGGGTTGACTAGTGAGTAGCCACATTCACTAGGTGGTTCAATTCCATCTTTCCAGTTGCACCATTTTCCTGTGTGGTTCACAATGGGACATAAGTTCTCATTGGGCAAGATAATCACACCTTCTTTCTCTCTCTAGAGATGTCCCTCTTATTGTGATCTATGAGTCGATGAAGACTTGAGTCCCTGGGGGCTTAAGGTATCTCTTTGTCCTTTGGATTACGATAAGATTATCTTTTTATTCTGATCTCCTTTACCAAGAGTTTGCATCGAGTCCATACTCTTGCTAAAGTGGGGGCTTAATGTATCGTCTTAAAATGGAAGCACTTCCATGATAAGATCAGTTAGCCCTCTGATTAAGTGGTTTGGGGTCATGTTAAGCGCCTTGATTGGGTCTTTGCATGTATTTGTCTTTTCTCCCCATTTTCCACTTCTTCCCTGCACTTGATTTCTTCATTCTAGGTGAAATTAGGGTTAGGATCTTAAGGATTCTCCTGAATTTCCCTCTTTTGTGGCTCTGTTTTCTAGGTAGGATTTAGAAATGAATCCTCCTGGCCTTCATTTCAGTAATCATAAGATTTTATGTCTATTCCTGACATTCTGTCTTGTTTTGGCATCATTTCTAGGTTTCTGGGCATCCCTGGGACCTCCTAATTTAGTTTTGAGTCAACCTAAGAAAAAGGTCAATGTCTTAGGTTGACCCTAACTAGGTCAAGGTCAAGCTCGACCCTAACTAGGTCAAGGTCAATTTTGACTTTGACCCCTTTCTCCAAAATTTCAAATTCCAGAATTTCCGGGCTTCGGGCTTTTGGGAAATTTAATTTCCCACTTCCAAGTCGGCCATTTCAGGTTTCAGGATGGTAAATCCTTTAGCATTTAATCTAGGTATATTTTCTAAAGGTGAGGACCTAATTAGGATTTAATTCTCCAAGGTGGCCCATCTAGAGGAGTGTGCCCTAGATCACTATAAAAGGAGGCCTTCCTCTCTCATTTTTACATCCATCAATCACATCTTCTCTTGCTCTCAAGTGATCAAGTTTTTCAAGCAAGTCTTCAAGAGTTCAAGTGTTCAAGCATTCATCCATCAAGGAGATCCATTGTTAGCTATTGAAGGATTCAATCTCTTTGGAGCCCCCTTTTATGATCCATCCTTCTCCATTCATTCAAGCCTTCTCATATGCAAAGATCAAGTCAAGATTGGTGTTGAAGATCAAATACCATTGATTGAAGACATCCCACATCCACTGGAGCATTCCTACTTGTGGATTTGAGGATTCGAATCCTCTACAAGGACTTCAACATAAGTAAGGTGATTTGTTTCAATTACTTTGTTTATGCACAATACATTTCAATTCAATTTCAAGGTTAATTCCTAAATTGGGGTTTGACCAAGGCAAACCCCCCATACAACAAAAACCCCCATTTTCTTGCAGGTACAGGTGCGGAGTTTCAAATCTGAGAGCGAATTTGGATACCCTTTTCGCTGAACTTTTGGGATTTGCGAACAGAATTTAAATCGGACTTCAAATAAAGAATGTGGTATTTGACCTTTTATGAGGGTCAAACCTGAGCTGAGCCATCTTGAGGAAAGATTTCTGGGTTTTCTCTGTCTCGGCATTTCCAGTCCAAGATAGGTTTCAAATTTTCTAGAAAGTACACAGACACCAAAATTCAACATTTTCCAAATCTGCCCTAATTTTGAGGTTAGTAGTTGTATTTCAATTGTTCAATATTTCAAACATAATATCCATTCAACAAAAAGGGAAATATTAGATTTACTTTCTTTTCCATATTAACCATAAATTGATTCAATTGTGTATTAACCTCTAGGTTGATCAAATTGGATCTCTTCGTTGGGGAATTTGGGTTTGAGAATAGGTCTCATATTTCCCCCTTTACATTTAAATAGAGGTGAATCCATTTTACATCTATTCAAAATGATATAAATGAATGATGATTTGAAATACATGTAATGGATAATAAATAAATGATGTAAAATGCATATAATAGATAATAAATGAATGATGATGGGAAATACATGCAATGGATAAGAAATAAATGATGTAAAATGCATATAATGGATAATAAATGAAAAGTGTTCATAAGATGACTAAAATATACAATGTTCACCCTTATGAAAAGATAAGGAGATGCTATGACATTTATAACAAAACAACACATGAAACATACATATAATATAGATGGATAATATACAAATGAACATAAAAAATAAAGATAATGCATGGCCTAAATGAAGTTGATTATATGTAAGATGCAAGATAAAACTCAATGTTTTTGTTGTCCAAATGTCCTTAACTTAAATAACAATGTATCTGACACAAGAAGAATGGACTAGGGGAACAGATAACCTAATAAAAAAGGTAACCTACAAATCCCTATAAAAGGAGCATTGGTATGCAAGTCATGAACTGTTTAAATGAAATGCAATATGAAATGAGTATATCTCCACAACTTTAGGTAACATCTTAGAACTTCATAATAACTAGAATTTGATTTTCATCATTGAGCTCATTATGTTGCAAGGAAATGCAAGCATCATGGCATAATTAAACTAGGATGACCTGACCACTTCTTGCATGGAGTTTAATGTAGCAAACTTGACAAGCATCTAGGTATAATTGAACCGAGATGACCTGAGTTTCATTTGCATAACAGAAAAGGAATATTCCCCCCCTCCATCGGGGAACAAATATTTGGAGTCAAGGTATGTGCTGGCGTATCACCATAAATAGCATTTGTAGAGCAACATGATTTGAATGTTGTTAATACTATTAAATGGATGAAGGCACTTATGCACAGACACCCCAATTATTTGTTCCTTCGATTTCATCAAAAAATATCCCACAAACAACAATGAAAGAAAATACCATGCCCCATCATGGCTATCCTAATCAATGACATATTAGAGTTTCAAACTCATGTCAAAGATATCACAGAATAGCATAGGAAACATGATAACAATGAAATCCAGATATGAATGCATAATCTACAACAAATCATTCTAACATGCCTATCATGAATATACATTTCTTTTTCCAAAAGATAGTGTAAGATATATTGATCAGTTCAAGTGATGATATATAGTCAAGAATGATAGATAAACAACCATGTTTCGAAGGATAGATTACAGATTTCAATTCATCATAAAGATATCATTATGGAAGAATGTTTGATTGTGTTCATTTTGTCTGGTGAAAATACTCCATTGTGTCCCCTAAGAGTCATGACTATCATAGATCCACTTCCTGAACTAGGTCAAGGACATGCCCCCAGCTAGGTGATGGACTGACTTATTATGGATGAAGAAAGAAGCAACAAGACTAGGATGAAGACCATGACAAACGTTCAAGCTATGATGGTTTTATTATGGGTAGATACAATGGATGGTGTATGAACTGGCCATTTTATTATGATATGTACATGGTGGGGATGGGGACTAACTAACCATTTTATTGTGGATATATACAATGAATGGACAAACTAGAAGAATCCTAATAGATAAAGGAGCTAACTTAATACACATGGCGTCTGTTTCCAAGTTTTCACCACATGCTTTTATTGCAATTTTCTTTTGATTTTGTGATTTTTTTGGATTTTTATGATTTTTTGTATTTACAAAATATATACATAGCCCTTGCATTGGAATTTCAAGGACAGAACTTCTTGAGATGGATACTATTAAGAGGTTCATCCAAAGGATCTCCCTCAAGTGTGGACAATTGATAAGCCCTAGAACCATAAACTGTTGTAACTACAAAAGGACCTAACCAATTGGGTTCAAACTTGCCCTTCTTCTCACGATGCAATTGATTCTTTGGATTTTTGCGAAGGACTAAGTCACCCAGCTGAAAGTCTCTGATCTTTACCTTGCTGTTATACTGATGAGACATACGCTGCTGAAAGACTTTCAAATGATCATAAGCTCTCTGACGGCATTCATCCAATAGTTCTAGTTCAGTCAACCGTGCAACTCTATAGTCTTCATTAGGAATCAAATCTTTGAGAGTGACACGAAGTGAAGGTAACTCGACCTTGAGGGGTAGGACTGCTTCGGATCCATAGACAAGGGAATATGGGGTGGCTCCAGTAGGAGTGCAGATGGAAGTACGGTAAGCCCATAAGGCTGGATTCAGTTGGATATGCTAGTCATGGCCAGTGTCATTGATATAATTTAAGATAAACATGGATATTTGTTTCCCTATGGCAGTAATTAATGGAACGGCCTCAATCCATTTAGTAAAATACTCGGTTGTAGTGAGAATCCATTTGTGGCCGTTGAAAGATGGAGGGTTGATAGCACCCATGAGGTCGAGTCCCCACTGACTGAATGGCAAGGTAGTTGTAAAAGGATGTAACTCTTGTGCCGGAGCATGAATAAGGTTTCCATGTATTTGACATTTCTTGCATGCCTAGCAAAATGAAAGGAATATGTTTCCATGGTAGGCCAATAATAACCCATACGCATGAGTTTCTTAGCCAAAGAGGGACCACTCGAATGTGTCCCAAAAATACCCTCATGTACATCTTGCAAGGGCAGTTTGAGCTTCATCATGCTCGAGACATCGTAGGAGAGTACCATCAAGACCTCGCCAATAAAGGGTATCAGATATTAGGACATAGTGGGAGGCTTGGCGGAGAAAAGTTCATTTTTTATTTTGGGATAGGTCAAGGGGTAGGATGTCATTTTGCAGATAGGAATAAATTTTTCCATAGATTGGGGAGTCGTGTCCAATTAGATGACATATAATACTCGTATCAGGATCATCATATGCAGGACAAGTCAGGAAATGGTTCTCCAAACTTCATGGAAATAGTCACATAAGATAAGTGTCATTATGAGCGACTTCAATACAAGTAGCACAAAACTCACGAATATGGTCTTGTGGATCTGAATTCCCTTTGTATTTGTCAAATTTTGTTACCTCAAAATGAGGAGGGAATGGAATCATTGCTAAATTCTTATCAAAAGGATAAGGACATATATCATCCAAGGAATACTTCTTAGTTGATGATCTAGTTTGGATGTCACAGATTTGTTGTTGAAGCATCTGGATTTGTTGTAGAATGGGATCCAAAGATAATGTATTTCCTTGAGTGTTTTGGGAAACATTGTTGTGGGAAGCATTTTTTTTTGAAGCATGATTTTGGGAAGCATGGTTTTGTTGATCAGTTTGAGAAGCATCGAATGGCTATTTGGTTTCTTTTGCTCCATGAGTATCTTGAGAACTACTAGGAATTTTTTGATTGGTTACAATAGTCAGTTCTCTAAGATGAGAGATATCAAAATCACTTGGTAGTTTGGCTCGTTGTTGAGCAAGCATGAGGAAATACATCTCTCTATCTAGGTCTAGGAGTTTTTCCATGACATGATAAAATCTAGGATCTTGTGTAGCATCCCTAAGTTCTTGATCTATTAGTTCCTCTTCGGATGTAAAAAGTGAAGTTTTCTTAGGAGCTTCGGGCCAAGGATTCTCATCATTACTTTTTTTTCCATCCATTTTGTCCAGGGATTTTGAATCAATGGGTTGTTTTAGTTTCTGAAATCGAGTTTGAACCATAAAATGGGAAAATCGATTTGTGGATGAAAGATGCTTGATGAAAAGATATGGAAATGGTGTATAGGAAAGATAGTGAAAAGGTGCTGAAAAATGATGAGACAACTTGACAAAGAAAATCAAGAGATAATAACCTAGGTAAGTTTGATTCAGGATGATAGATCTTGATAGGATAAATTCACAAAGATCAAAATCTGATAGATAGGGTAATGTTTCAACACTAGATTTGGAATTTCAAAGGATTAGAAGAAATGATTTGATGATTTTTGGTAAAGAAAGGTTGATGAAAATTGATGAAAAGTGATGAAAATAGTCAAACTAAAGATCAGAGGTCTATGTATCTTGAATGTTTTTCCAAAATCTTACTAAGGATGAAAATGGGTATCTGAAAAAGTGATTTTGAAAATTTCAAAGTTTGTGGAAATGCTCATTGTTGTAAATGCGCAACAACAAATGCGCAGGATAGATTGATAAATGCACAACAAAATGAGACAAATGCATAGCAAGTTGTGATCGATGCGTGGAAAAATTATCAAATGCACAGAGCAGTTTAATGTATGCGCAGCAAATTGGTATGAATGCACAGGTTTTTGTTTCTAATTGTTTTGGACTGCAAGATTTGGAAATTTTGTCTGATTTTCTGATGTTTTCTAGTTTTTTGGCAAATGAAAAATGCATAAACACACACACATAAGACATAAATGATTTTAATCTAACTATGTTAATATGAATGCACAAAGACACTTACAATCCTATGGTTGGCAAGGACGATATCTGCTAAATCCCCACTAGGATAATAAAATCCAGCCACGCAAATTGATAGCGGACAGCCTAGGAATTTGGAGGCACGGGCTCCTCCTTATAGTGCACTCACTTCTCAGGCACACCAAGTTCCGAATTCAATGGGTCATTACTTCCCAAAGAACTTCTATCTCTACTATGAACCATGAGTATTGTGGGGTGTCTTCACGAGCTTGGGTGACTCCTTGAGCCAACAAATAGAAGGTTTTTGGCCACTATACAAAATATTTTAGTAAGGACATCTGTTCAGGTGGTTGTAATCAAGTCATTTTCCCAATTAAGGGGGCTCTCCCAATCCTTTCAAAGCAAGGCTTTCACCTCTACTAAGTAGGACTTTAGCGCACCACTAGGGTACTGGAGGAGATTTTGATTGCCACAATGAATTCACACTTGTCTAATGTGAGACTAATCACACTAGCATTTTTTATATACCAGTTTGGAAGGGCTTTGCTTTAGCCTGTTACCGGTTGGGTCGTTCCTTGGGGTGAGTACCTCTTTTCCCACCAAAGACCGCCCTCTAAAAATTATAACAATTTCTCTTACACCTAAGATCCATGAATGGCGAGGGGAGAGGATATGTTGTTATAATTTTGGGATTACAGATAGCTTAAAAAGAAAAACACAATAGACACTTGATTCTATGCTAAAGAAGACACACAAAGCAAAAACATGTCTTTTTTTAAGCCCAAATGAGATTGTAGTTTATTTTGCAAACCCCTTGGCAATCTGCAATCAAACTGTTAGAAAAATTTTAGCAATGGGGTCTTCAAAATTATGTCCTGCAAAAATAGTCTAAAATACTACCAGAATAAATAGACACTTGTTAAAAAGTTAGCTAAAATGAAATCTAACAGAAAACTAATTTTTTCTACAGAAATAAACAAATGTGCAGAACAGTGAAATAAATGTGTAGCAAATGTAAATGTATGCGCAAAAAGTATGTATGTGTTGCAAAATAAGATGGATGTGCCAAGATATGGAATGAATGCGTAGAAAGTATAGATACGCAGTAGAAAAGTATGTATGCACAAAATAGTTGAATGAATGCACATAAATTTGATAGAAAATCAAAAGCCAAATGAAATTTGTGACTGTGGTAATAGAAAATGTATGCACATCATAAATTAACAGATGCACAAGAATCATGGACGGATGCACAAAAATAACCTATAGAAAAACTTGCACATAGAAAACTAAAAATTGAAAGTGAAAAATGTGGGTGGCCCCATGGTGGGTGCCAAAAATGTATGCAAAATTAGGTGAATACTATTCTAAATGATAAATTAACTATTCTAAGATTAATAAATCTATCTAATTAGCAAACTACAATGAAGAATACAATCAAAATGAAGCTAAAATAACATTTTACCTTCACCTACCATGTAGCTTGTCTCCATTTCTCTCCTAACCTTGATTTCTTGAAGATGTTGAGCTCTCAGATTTCCAAATGAAGCCTTTTCCCAAGATGCTACCAAAGTGTAGAGATTTGATGATGAATGCAAGGAAGCTTAAAGCTTGATTATGCAACTAATGGATGGAATGCAAGATGGATTTGATGAGAATATAGATACTTGAATTCTTTTAGAATGCTTGGATGCTTGGATGCTTGATTGCTTGAATGCCTATTACAAAAATACTTATTAGCTCTCAAAGGGGAAATGAGGCTCCTTTTATAAATTTTTGGAGGATCTAGGCCTAGGTGGCACAATCCTACGATTGAGAATGAAAGGTGGAAGATCCTAGGGCTAGGATTGACTTGGTTGAAGGAGTTGAGAGAAAGGGGGATGTAGTTGGAATGTGAGAAGGAGAATAGGGATGATGTTCCTCTCACATTGACATGAAGGAGAACAAGGTAGAAGGGAAAGACACATGTCAAGTGTCTCTCAAAGACCCAAGAGAGAAAGAGGGAGAGACCTTTTCCTCATGAGGACTTTTTGTACAAGTGTCCCATGAGTCACCTTTGACCATTAGAGGTGGCTTGAGAAGCCCCTTAGGAATAGGGCATGTCTCTTGACTTGGTTTAAGAGAGGACATGTGGTCATGAGACCAAGTCCTATGAGGCCACATAGCCCTTAAGAATAGGACATGTGTGGGTGAGGATAATTACTAATAAATAATTAATAATAATTATTTATTTTAGCCAAAGTGATGTGTCAAGTGACTAGGTAGGTGAGGTGGACTTAGGGACTTAGTCATATTTAGGTGATTGTATATTTAATTAAATCACTTTAATAAGACTAATTAGAAGACTTAGGATAGAGGAATAAACTATAGTGAATTTACTAAATAAATTGAGTAATTTATTTAATAAATAGAGGAATAATTATTAATTAAATAATAAATATTTAATTAATTTATCAAGTCAATATCAATTAAATAATAAATATTTAATCAATTAATGAAGCCATTTTTAAGTTTATACAAAAACTTAACCTAAAAATCTAGGATAAGGGTTAAAGCACAATAAGTTGTCACCCTTTTACAAAGGAAGAGGCTAACAACACCAAAGCTGAAAAACTTTAAGGGCATACAAGTCACATTTTTGTTGAGAATTTGAAGATGATGTAAAATATTGAAATGTGTAAAATAGGATGAATTTTATGCCTATAATTTTTAAAAACTAATTTGAGAAAAAATTAATATATATTTTTAATTTTTTAGGTCTATTTTTTATATCCTAAAAACTACTACAAATCAAGGAGTTTACTTCCCGTTAAATCATTATAAGTAAAACATTATTTTTCCCTCCAATTTTAGAATATATTTTAGATGACATGTATATCTAGTGCAGGAAAATAGAAAGAAGTGTTTTTGATCTATAGTTTACCCATTATAAGTATTCAAAGTCGAACTTACATGAAATCAACAGTTTTTTTCTCCCGTCACTTTTCCCCTATCAAAACTATACCAAAAACCAAATAAATTACATATTCTTGAAGATGACTCTCTCCTCTAGTGTAGTATATGATTTTTAAATTTTTTTGAATTGAGTTAGCATTTTTCTATATTTTTTGAATCAACGTCTTCTCAAAGTTTAATATACCTACATGTAGTTTTTAGAAAATTTGTTTAACATTTTGTAGTTGAAACAATATGAAATTTATATGTCCCGAATCATAATTCTCTGATCTAGAAAAGGGTACTTTTAGTTTTTTAACATTTTCTATTTTGATCAAAGAAAGGAACAACATAAGTGCAAAATTCTAGTTTTTTTGTGTTTTTGGAGGTTTGGCTACCAACATGGCATGCCACCTAGGTAGACTCAGTCGAGTCTGACTGGGCCGAGTCTGACTGGGCCGAGTCCCCCTAGGGGTCGGCCCACATGAACAGCCAAATAGTGTGCAAATGAGGAGCTTGGGATGTTTTTTGATATTAAAAATATCATTTAGACTCGGTCGAGTCCTACTCGGCTGAGTGCCACTTGGCCCAATCTACTGGGCCACATAGACGCCATTCGGCACCACATGGTGCCTACGTGTACTCGGCCCAATTAGACTCAACCAAATCTAACTTGGCCGAGTGATTTGAGTTAGCCTAAAAGGTGACATTCAATCATGCTTTTACCCATAAAAAACATGGTGTTAGCTAACTTCTCAGTAGAGTGAATTTTTTTAAAAAATTTAAAAAAGTTGACATTTTAGTGGAAGCACACTAGATGCTATGTTATGTTTTTTTTATAAAAAAATAGGACCACTTTGTGTACTCCCCATTTTTAAGACCCTTCATCTCCACAATATTTAAAACAAATTACTAATTTGGAAAATAGACTCAAATCATTTCAATTCTTGTTCTTGTTTTGAATCTTCAAATTTTGAATTTTACTATCTTGATTTTCCAATTCAAGTTCATGGGTTTTCTATGTTTTTTTTAAAAGCGATAACTTAAGGCCCCTTTTTGGTCCCTCATCTTGGTGCACTTACCCTATTTGTATGTATGACTTTTTTAAACAAACATGTATGCGTTAAACCTCAATCATGTTTTTTTATGTATAAGATCCCAATCACATTTTTTAATCGCAGATGTGAATAGGATTTTATGTGTGTGTGTGTGTGTGTGTGTGTTAAGACTTGGCTGGAAATAGTAAGGCTTCAAAGCTTCATTTTCCTCTATTTGGCATGTTTTTTCATCCAATATAGTTTCTTAACTTTATCATCATCAATGTAACACATTATTAAGTGGGTATTTGTAAAATTACCACCATAATTTCACATGTCTCCTAAGTTGTCTAACCATGTACCTTATTTTTAGTTTGAAAAACACTAAAATATTGATCTTAAATTTATTTTACCATTGTTTGTAATCTTCTCAGAGACATACATTTACCATTTTTTAATAACTTTTCACCTACTTGACCAATTTGTATATATTATTCTTCTACACTTTCATTCTTTACAATTTCAAAAAACTCAACTTTTGATTAGTTTGGTGCAAATTATTTTACTTGCACAAACATGTATCTAATTCTCAAGATGTGTACACTTCAAAAAATCATAAAAAATCTCAATAAAATATTATAAAAAATATAAAATTTCTACTACTCACTCTTAACTATCTTTATACCAAAGGGATTTTCAAAATACTAAATGCAACTATATCTTTTTTGACACATGCGTTAGAGACTATATTATGTTTCATTAAAAGACAAAAAGAACAATTTGTGGTGCGTGGAGCATTTAACCCCTTTAATCTTATATATTTTTGAAAAAAAATAGTATTTTAGAAACTAGATTCAAAGTACTACAATTCTTGTTCTTTTGGTATCTTTAAATTTCAAGTGTACAAGTCTCAAGTCTCAATTGTATCTTGTCAACATTAGCCTATCTCAAAAAATTTGAGTACCTTCTAGAGGTTGTGCAAGAGCTTTAGAGGAAAAATAGATAAGTAGGAGATATGTTTTTCTATAAGTCAAATTATGATACTACTATGAGGATTCAACTATGTAGTTTTAGAGTTAAATTCATTAACCTATGTTTCATGAGTAGTGGTTCAGAAGAATGTATCTCTCATGAGAATGAATGGTACACTTATCAAATGTTTCATCTAGGTGTTTCTCATAGAGGTGAAGCATTGAGCCTTCTTGGGAGGTTAGCCATCCCATTACTATCCCAACTCAAGCACAGATAACCATTGATTTTCCACAAGGTTAAGATCACTTATCTTGCTACCAATTTGTAAAAAAATTACCAAGTGTTTTTCCTTATCAATAATTCATTATAGAGCCCCTTTAGCTCATCAATTGATAAGTAGGAGACATTTTCCACAATAAGCCAAATTATTTTATTTCTATCATGTTTCGACTATGTAATTTTTGAGTCAAACTCATTAACTCATGTTTCATGAGTTGTGGTTCAAAATAATCCATCTCTCATCAGAATGAATGGTACACTTAGAAATCATTTCATCTAGGTTATTCTTAAGGAGTTGAAGCATCAACCTTCTTGGGAGGCCACTCATCTCAATACTACTCCAACTTAAGAACACTTAACCATGGATTTCCCCCAACATTAAGATTACTTATCTTGCTACCCCATTTGTAAAACATTCATAAAGTGTTGTTCCATATGAACCACTTATTACAAAGACCCTTTAGCTAATAAATTGATAAGTAAGAGATATTTTTCATGAAAAGTCAAATTATGATATTATTATAAAGATTTAACTATATAGATTTTGATTCAAACTTAAATTAACTCATCTTTCATGAGTAGTGATTCACAAGAACCCATCTCTCATGAGAATGAATGGTATACTTAGAACTCATTTCATCTAGGTGATTTTCATAGAGGTGAAGCATTGGGTTTTTCTAAGAGTTCACCTATTCTAGTATTACTCTAACTCAATTTCTCTTAAAAATGGAGTTTCTTCAAGCTTAATATCACTTACCTTGGAGTAGTACTAGGATGGGTGAAATCCTAATAAGGTTAATATCACTTATCTTGGAGTAGTGATGAGATTGTTCATCAATTATGGATGAGACTCATTATCATGTTGTTGGGGACCTTAGTGATATAATGTGACTTCCTTGGTCATGTGGATCTTGCTAATATGATGTATTTTAGGCTTTAGATCTAGTTGACTGCAATAGGAATTTCTTCTTACATAGGAGGGACCAACATGCCAAAAGGAATATTTAGTGGGATGGTTGGTGGTTTCCCCCTCCCCATTAGGTGTTGGAAATCAATATTGATGGTTCTTCCATTGGAAAACAAAGACATGTTGGGATTGGTGGTATTAGAAGGGATAGTTATGAGATTGTTTTATTCTTCTTCTCTCTATATATAGGGGAAAAAACTAACAACTTTATGGAAGTTTTGGATATTATTTATGCTTTGAAAATAGGTTGTTCCATAGGTTAGAGAAAGTTTATACGTGAACTTGATTCATAAATAGTTAGTAATATGTTGAATAGGGAAATGGGTGGAGTAAACTAGTCCTAATGAGAAAACATATTTTTAGTCTTACTGATTCTTTGGAGTGTATCACCTTTTGTCACATTCCTTGGAGATGGAACAAGGTGGTGGATCACCTATAGAAGTGGGCTTTTGTGGATGGGGATGTGGAATGTTGAAGAGTGGGGAAAATTTTTAATTGATTATTTTCGGATATTAGAGGATTTAGTTATGGAGAACATGAGAGAGGATATGAGAATCTATTTGGGGACTTATGAAGAGATTTGATTGGTTGGATCATGTTTTTCTTGGATTGTTGTCTAGTGCTAAGTTGGTTGAACCATTCTTCCTTATAATAATTGATTATAATTAATAAATTTTTACCCTTCTTTTGAAAATAAAAGAAACACAACCATAACTAGCTCATGTTGAGTAAAGAAAAAAAAAATTAAGCATGGTGAAAATTAGGTAGTTTATCCATTGAAATTTTTTTTAAAAACACTAATTTGTGAGTTTTTATAGAGTGAAAAGTAAGAAATGTATTAGAATGGGTAGTAAACACTATAGGATACGATGTAAAGTTTTTGTTTTGACAATATTTAATTTCCACATTCAATGATAATAATGTGATGATGTTTATGACTTGGATTTTATAATGTTTTGATATTTTTATCAAAATTCAACTGTGCAGTTTTTGAGTCAAACTCATTTACCCATGTTTCATGAGAAGTGGTTCACAAGAACCCATCCCTCATATGAATGAATAGAATACTTAGTACTCATTTCATCTAGGTGGTGCTCACAAGGGTAAAGCATCGAGCCTTCCTAGTAGGTTAACCATCCCAATATTGCTCCAACTCAAGCATGCTCAACCATGGAGTTTCCTCCAAGGTTGATCCCACTCAACATTTTATACCATTTTAAAAACCTTGACCAAGAGTTGTGCCTTAAAATATTCCCAACCATCAACATTTATTAGAGAGAAAAATTGATGACTAAATATGATTGAAAACATTAATGAAAAAAACTATATACAATAAAAAAACTTTTTCTAAAGAAAGAAAAGAAAGGGAACAAAATGATGTGTACAAAAATTTGAGGGGATTTTTTTCCCAAGAATGAATATAGAGTGAAGGCGATGGGAAATAAATGCACATGTCAACAAAAACTACGGAATAAAAGTGACCAACATTTAAAAGTAATTATTATGTGAAAAACATAATTTATTAGTTTCATAATAAGATGACACTTAGAAGTAGACAGACTAGTCTTCAAGCCAAGACATCATGGGCTCCATAGGGGAGTGGATAATGGAGTGTGACCTTCTAGAACTTTCCATCTACTTTTCTTCTATATTTTATTTGTCTCTAATTGATAATGTCTTTAATGATTTAATTTTGATGCATTTGTAAGGCCTAGACAAAGACGAGGTGTGCCAATAAAATATTTCCTTGTTTCTTTTAGTTATTCTCAACTCTTTTAACTCTACATTTTAATAAGGGAAAAGTGGAACAAAAATGGAACAAATTAATATCGGAACAATATATTAAGCATTATGGGACTTAACCCTAATGATACAGAAGGAAACTTAACAATGGTATGTCAAGGGCCTACTATGATAGGTAAAGTGATAAATGAATTACTTGGACTCATTTCATTGATTGTACATTAGGAAGGAAGGATGCCCCCAATAGGCTCAAGATGTGACTCAAGCACTAATTAGGCATAGGATATATGTCCTTCCTTAATTAATGTAATGAATGAAATGAGAATGATTAAGTAATGTAATTTATCTATTAGAGAAGTCACTAAAAAGTTGTTGAAAATAGACTATAATAGGAAGATAATAAACTGAAACTGATGAAAATGGAAACTAGAAGATGAAACTAACCTATGCCATAAATTTGAGCAAAAAATGGTCAGAAGACACTGAGTTTGGTGATGTGTCCCCAGGGAAAGTTGAGTTTGGGGATGTGTTGTTGGTGTTTTTGGCTAAAAATTTCATAGAACCTATGAATGTACTTGTTCTACCCATATCTAATACAATGGCTCTGTATCATGTTCCTCCACATAAAAATGGGAATAAAAGGTTGTGGAAAGGGGTTTTCCTTGGGGTGACCCCACAATAGTGGGTTACACTTTTTTAGACATGTTGATTTTTGTTGAAATACCACATTTTTAATAAAATATGATGAGTTAAGCCTTGATAGGTTCCATTTGAAGGAATTAATTACAAATGGTTAACTCAAATCCTCTTAAATAAAAAAAAACATTGATATAACATCTATGCTCCTCATTCATACCTACAATGGAGTCTCCTTCGCACCTATTAAATGCTGACAAAAAATCACTTCCACTTTATCTTTCGATAGATCAAATGAATCCATTTGATAAACCTATCTATGTAGTAAGGTACTACTGAGAAAAATCTTTCCAATGATTATAATGTTAATATGTATTAAGTTTATTATGACTTTGTATATTTAGTTTTACTAAACATAGATATTTCACTGTATGTCTACCTCTATGTTTGACGCTTATGGAAAAATAGTAAACGAGAGAAAAGAAATTCTAAAAAATATCTATGCCCTAGGTATTGAAGCTCTCTTTCTATCAAAAAAAATAAAAATGAAATTGGACAAATACATGACAAGTTATAAGCTATGACGTCAAGGTATGTAAAAATTATGGTTTAGTTAAATTTAAACGTTAATAAAATATGCAATAATCATGATAATGTCATCAAACCAATTGCATGCCCTCCATATGGATGTTACGAAAATAAATTCCAAAGAAGCACATTGATATCTATTTTAGAAAAAAAATTATGCTCTATGAAAACAATGTAGGGTATATGCAAGATCATGGTATACCAAACTATGGCCTTAAGTGGCAATGAAAACTCAGAAAATCAAGGTTAGTCAACTTGACGTAAAAGGTTGAACATCTTATGAACCTTATGTGAAAAAGTTGTAAGAGTAGAATTTGTAGGAAATTGAATGCAGTTTCTAAACTACTAGCCCTTGTTTGAAATTTTTTTTGTCTAATTGTTCAAAATTTTAGATTTCAATGCAATACTACAAAAATTTTAGGGAAAAGATAAAGAGTATGTGTATGACTGACCACCTTAATCATAATCAAATGATGATATATTTTCCCAAGATTCTAGATATAAGTACTAGACTCATGCCCAGATGTGATGAATATATTAAATAATTAATTATGAATTTTCTGCTACAACTTTTTTAGAATAAAAAAACTCTCGTGTCTGACCACCTTAACTAGTTCAAAATTTTACCAAATTCAAAACTTTTTTTTTTCTTATAGTAGCTGAAGCATAGAATGTGATGCATGTTTCAGATTTCAAAAAGGTTAAACGGTTTGAAAGTTATAGTTGGTTTTCAATCAGTATGTTAGTTATGACTTTAAAGATAACTCAATTGAAAATAAGTAATAATTACTTACAAAACTCAAAATTTGACAGCAATTATATCGATGGAAAGCTGATAATGTCTTTAAGAAACCCTTTTTGTTTTACCAATTTCGAGTGAAAAAATAGTCATCAACTACATGGTCAAAGTCTCGGTATCAAGAACTATCTCTTGAAACACATCTAAAGGGTTGACCACCCACGTTTGGTAATGCCCAAGAAAATACCAAGCCTAATTGGATATCTGATACAATCGGATATCCGATATTTTTGAATATCTGATAATATTGGATATCTGATATTTTTGGATATCCGATAATATTGAATATCTAAAAAAGCCTACCTATTTTGAAATTTGAATTGCCCCAATTTTTGCAATTTCAAGTTACAAGGATTTATACAAATATAACACTTAAGTATAAGTTTGATTTATTTAATTTCTTATACTTTAATTTATATTTATATAAATACAAGTTAAATACATTATAGGATGTTTGAGATAGGTTTCAGCTTCATAGGAGTTAAGATGCAAATTCTAGATTTTGCGGGATTTCAAAAAATTCCAGACTTCCTGGAGGTCCTAACACATGATAAGGTGTACTCGGACCCCTAAGAATTCCCCATGACCCCTTTTGACACATTGGAACCCTCAAGTGTGTTCGACAGGGTCGTACGACCCCTTATGACACACATGAGCATTCCAATGTGTCAAAAGGGGTCATGGGGACTTCCTAGGGGTCCTAACATGTGATAACGCATACTAGGACCCCTAGAAAGTCCCCATCACCCTTTTGACACATTGGAACCCTCAAGTGTGTCCTAAGTGTTCACACGACCCCTTCAAACACACTTGAGCATTCCAATAGGTCAAAAGGGGTCATGGGGAATTCTTATGGTCCTAGTATACCTTATAATGCATTAGGACCCCTAGGAAGTCCCCATGACCCCTTTTGACATATTAGAACCCTCAAGTGTGTCCTAAGGGGTCCTAACAGGTGATAAGGTGTACCAGGACCCCTAGGAAGTCCCCATGACCCCTTTTGAAATATTTGAATGCTCAAGTGTGTTCAAAGGGGTCGTAGGACCCTTTAGGACACACATGACAATTCTAATGTGTCAAAAGGGGTCATGGGGACTTTGTAGGGGTCCTAACGCATGATAAGGCATACTAGGACCCCTAGAAAGTCCCCATGACCCCTTTTGACACA
This sequence comes from Chamaecyparis obtusa, assembly GCA_027943335.1. Lineage (NCBI taxonomy): Eukaryota > Viridiplantae > Streptophyta > Pinopsida > Cupressales > Cupressaceae > Chamaecyparis > Chamaecyparis obtusa. The sequence continues at coordinate 355,529 of BSBK01008565.1, read as the reverse complement.
TTTGAATGCTCAAGTGTGTTCGAAGGGGTCCTACGACCCCCTCAAACACACTTAAGCATACAAATGTGTCAAAAGGGGTCATGGGGACTTCTTAGGGGTCCTAACACGTCATAAGGCATAATAGGAACCCTAGGAAGTCCCCATGACCCATTTTGACATATTTGACCATCAAGTGTGTCTGAAGGGGTCGTCCATAACCCCTTTTGACACATTTGAATGCTCAAGTGTGTCCCAAGGGGTCCTACAACCCGTTCGAACACACTTGAGTGTTCAAATGTGTCAAAAGAGGTCATAGAGACTTCCTATTGGTCATAACGCGTGATAAGGCATACTAGGACCCCTAGGAAGTCCCCATGACTCATTTTTACACATTAGAACCCTCAAGTGTGTCCTAAGGGATTGTAGGACCCCTTAGGACACACTTGAGGATTCTAAAGTGTCAAAAGGGGTCATGGGGACTTCCTATGGGTCATAATGCATGATAAGGTGTACTAGGACCCCTATAAAGTCACCATGACCTCTTTTGAAACATTGGAACCCTCAAGTGTGTCCTAAGGGTTCATATGACCCCCTCAGACACACTTGAGCATTCCAATAGGTCAAAAGGGGTCATGGGGAGTTCCTAGGGGTCCTAGTACACCTTATAATATGTTAGGACCCCTAGGAAGTCCCCATGACCCCTTTCACCATATTGGAACACTCAAGTGTGTCCTAAGGGGTCCTATAACCCCTTCAGACACACTTGAGGGTTCTAATGTGTCAAAAGGGGTCATGGGGACGTCTTAGGGATCCTAGTAAGCCTTATCACACGTTAGGACCCCTAGGAAGTCCCTATGACCCTTTTTGACACATTAGAACCCTCAAGTGTGTCCTAAGTGTTCCACGACCCCTTGAAACACACTTGAAGGTTCAAATGTGTCAAAAGGGGTCATGGGGACTTCATAGGGGTCTTAGAATGCCTTAGAACATGTTAGGACCCCTAGGAAGTCCCCATGACCCCTTTTGACACATTAGAATCCTCAAGTATGTCCTAAGGGGTCCTATGAGCCCTTAGGACACACTTGAGAGTTCTAATGTGTAAAAAGGGCTCATTCGGACTTCCTAGGGGTCCTAGTATGGCTTATCATGTGTTAGGACCCCTAGGAAGTCTTCATGACCCCTTTTGACACATTTGAACACTGAAGTGTGTCCGAAGGGGTCGTAAGACCCCTTCAGACACACTTGAGTATTCAAATATGTCAAAAGGGGTTATGGATGACCCCTTTGGACATACTTGAGGGTTCAAATATGTCAAAAGGGGTCATGGGGACTTCTTAGGGGTCTTAGTACACCTTATCAAGCGTTAGGACCCCTAAGAAGTCCCCATGACCTATTTTGACACATTTGAATGCTCAAGTATGTCTGAACAGGTCATAGGACCCCTTCAGACACACTTGAGCATTCCAATGTGTCAAAAGGGGTCATAGGGACTTATTAGGGGTCTTAGTATGCCTTATCACACGTTAGGACCCTACGAAGTCCCCATGACCCTTTTTGACACATTAGAACCCTCAAGTGTTTCCTAAGGTGTCCTATGACCCCTTGGAACATAGTTGAGTATTCAAATGTGTGAAAAGGGGTCATGGGGACTTCCTAGGGGTCCTAGTATGCCTTATCACATGCTAGAACCCCTATGAAGTCCCCATGACCCCTTTTGACACATTCAAACCATTAAGTATGTCCTAAGGGGTTGTGGGACCCCTTAGGATACACTTGATGGTTCCAATGTGTCAAAATGGGTCATGGGGACTTTTTAGGGGTCCTAGTATGCTTTATCATGCGTTAGGACCCCTAGGACATCCCTATGACCCCTTTTGACACATTAGAACCCTCAAGTGTGTCCTAAGGGGTCCTACAACCCCTTCAAACACATTTGAGGGTTCAAATGTGCCAAAAGGAGTCATGGGACTTCCTAGGGGTCTTAGTACATCTTATCACGTGTTACAACCCTTAGGAAGTCCCCATGACCCCTTTTGACACATTGGAATGCTTGAGTGTGTTTGAAGGGGTCCTATGACCCCTTCAGACACACTTGAGCTAACCAATGTGTCAAAAGGGGTCATGGGGACTTCGTAGGGGTCCTAGTACGCCTTATCAGGCATTAGGACCCCTATGAAGTCCCCATGACCCCTTTTGACACATTTGAATACTCAAGTGTGTCCGAAGGGGTCGTAGGATACCTTCAGACACACTTGAGCATTCAAATGCTTCAAAAGGGGTCATGGGGACTTACTAGGGGTCCTAGTATGCCTTCTCACATGTTAGGACCCCTACGAAGTCTCCATGACCCCTTTTGACACATTAGAACCCTCAAGTGTGTCGTAAGGGGTCCTATGACCCCTTCAAACACACTTGAGCATTCAAATGTGTCAAAAAGGGTCATGGGGACTTCCTAAGGGTCCTAGTAAGCCTTATCACATGTTAGGACCCATAGGAAGTCCCCATGACCCCTTTTGACACATTTGAACCTCAAGTGTGTCCTAAGGGGTCCTACGATCCCTTTGGACACACTTGAGCATTCAACTATGTCAAAAGGGGTCATGGGGACCCCTAGGACCCCTTAGGACACACTTGAGCATTCAAATGTGTCAAAAAGGGTCATGGGGACTTTCTATGGGTCCTAGTGTTGGCACCTGAAAATTTAGGCCAAAATCTATATAAAATTATCAGGGAAGTGTGATTTTAATTAACCTCTTACATAGGGAGTTATCTCTTCCCTAATAATTTATTTTTTAATCAAATGATGTCATTATTACTTTATTTATGAATTTATGTGTTTTTCCATTTTTATGAAAAAGAATGGGGAGAGGGAGTTGAACACTCAACCTCTCGACCCATTCCTTTTCCCACCTAACTACTCGACCCTACCCCTACCAATTGCTCTATATTATTCTTCGAGAGTATGTAAATAAATGTATAAATTAAAGATATTCTTATCTCATTTGAAATAAATATTAAATTTTGTTTATGAGATAGGAATTACATGTGTCATAGTTACTCATGTTTATTTTATTTCTAATTTTGATCTACCCCAAAACTCTAAAAGTAAAATCTTGTGATGAAATAAAGATTAAATTTGATTGATATTAACTTGTCTAGGGTTTTTATTGTAATATTAATTCTTTTTCATATCCTTAAATGCAATTTGGAATTTTTACCTAATGTACTTTTAATATTAATATTTTACCAAATTAGGTGAAAAGGTTTTTAAAAATTTTAGTGATGTATGATGTATATGTTTTTTAGGGTTTGTTATTTATTCTTTTGTGGCAAATCCCTAAGAGTGATTTTCTCCTTACCCATTTACTTTGATCTTAGGGTATAGATATTTTCATTTTATTATTTTTTATGAATTAGTTAATCCTTATTATATGTAAGTTTTAGGGTTGCTTTTTAGAGAGTTAGATTTATTTTTTATTCCCTTAATTATATATATTTTTATGGTTGTAATATTATTTTATATTAGAAATATTTTGTATCATTAGGGTAATTATTTTATAAACTTAATTATATGTTAGCCCTACGTGGATTGATTTGATCTTTAGGATTAAATATATATTTTTTCATTAGATGGATTGTAAGACCTTTTCCCTAATGTTTTCAAAATATTTCTATATTAAATTTTACATTGCCCTATGAAATGTTCATGCAATATATATTTAGGGTTTCTTTAAGTAATGCTATAGTTTACCTTGCAATATATATTTTTGAGATAATACCTATAAAGGTAAATCAAAAAATATTAATCCTTAGAATTAAAAATTAGAAGTAAATTATTTCCTAAGAATTAATTATTTTTATCAAAAGATAATTTTGATATAGTGGAGTCATAATGTCTAATTATTTATTTCTTAAGGATTAATTATTTTTATCATAATGCCTAATTATGTTTTTATATGCAGGAGGATTATTAAATGATAAATGAAATAGGTTATCCAAGAACTAAATATTGCAAGGATGGATATTTGTTATGCAACAAAATGCTTTGCAAGATGAAGGACAAAGATTATTATTACAAGAGCATTAATCAAAGATTTATTTATTAAGTATATTAGCCTTATGGTTAACATATCATTTTGTAAATATTTATTAATGTTGCAGTTTGTTGAAATTAGATTTTAGTTATGAACAAACGCATTGGTCTGAAGCTTGTGTGCATCCCCTGAACTTTATAAAAACGGGATACCAAGACCAATGCAAGGACAATTACAAGAATTTCAATTTTCAGAGGATAGGATTGTTCAACAATTGCAACATAGATTCTGGTGTACCAATTTTTCAATATCAATAAAAGATAAGTTGTTTTTGTTTTCCATCTATGTATTGGTTTTCAATTCCCTCAACTAGTCCCTTGGATAAATCAATCTTGATTTCTTTATTGTGATCGTTTAAAATGCTGTGTGATTTTATTGCATTTTGCTTTATTAATTGGTCTGCTCATTTTGCATGGTTAATAATCCTTTTGATTTGTGGCCAAAGTCAATTGGGCTATCATTTGAGGAGTTAAACTAAGTTCATTGTCTACAATAGTTCACACACATTTGAATGCAAATCAAAGTGATGAGTTTTTTATGACTTGTCTTCAAAATCCGATGCGTGTTTCAATATTTTGAAAATTGTCTTCTAAATCAAATCCTTCCAATTTGCTTTGAAATGCAAAACTGTCTCTAAGGTTGTATGTAGGGTTGAGGATTGGATTGACTCTATTGCCCAGGGTGAAATAGGCACTGGTCTTGTTGATAAATAGAATTTGGTCATTTAATCATTTGTTGCTAGTTTTCGCATCCTATTCCTTTAATTTCATTTTACATATGCTATCTGTTATCTTCTTTACAAAGCATTCAATTAGGTTTAGCTTTACTTTCTAGCCTTAGTTTAGATTTCAAGTTATTTGACGATTAGGATATTAAGTTGTTTTTCCTCCAAGGACTATTAACCCCTTTGGAAGGAGTGTATGTTTTTTATGCACGTTTTTGTGTATTCAAACAACATATTCAATTTAGGCCTACCAGCCTTGGTTTGATCGAACTAGAATTGCAGAGGCATTTATTGTGCTTGTCAATTGGCCTCAAAATAGTTAGCATTTTTTAGCACCAACACCTAGTACACCTGATCACGTGTTAGGACCCCTAGAAAGTCCCCATGACCCTTATTGACACATTGGAATGCTCAAGTGTGTCCTAAGGGGTCCTATGACCCCTTCGAACACATTTGAGAATTCAAATATTTCAAAAGGGGTCATGGGAACTTCCTATGGGTCCTAGTACTCCTTATCATGCGTGAGGACCCATAGGAAGTCCCCATGAACCCTATTGACACATTGGAATGCTCAAGTTTCTCCAAAGGGGTCCTACGACCCCTTTAGACACACTTGATCATTCAAATATTTCAAAAGAGGTCATGGGGACTTCTTAGGGGTCCTGCTTTGCCTAATCACGCATTAGGACCCCTAACAAGTCCCCATGACCCCTTTTGACACATTGGAATGCTTAAGTGTGTCCTAAGGGGTCCTATGACCCCTTTGGACACACTTGAGCATTCCAATGTGTCAAAAGGGGTCATGGGGACTTCCAAGGGGTCCTAGTACGCTTGATAAGGTGTACTAGGACCCCTAGGAAGTCTCCATGACCCTTTTTGACACATTTGAACCCTCAACTGTGCCCTAAGGGGTCCCACAACCCCTTCAAAGATATGTGATGGTTCAAATATGTCAAAAGGGGACATGGGGACTTCATAGAGGTCCTAGTATGCCTTATCATGTGTTAGGACCCCTAGGAAGTCTCCATGACCCCTTTTGACACATTAGAACCCTCAAATGTGTCCTAAGGGGTTTTAGGACCCCTTAGGACATACTTGAGGGTTCTAATGTGTCAAAAGGGGTCATGGGGACTTCCTAGCAATAATAGTATGCATTATCATGCGTTAGGACCCCTAGGAAGTCCCCATGACCCTTTTTGACACATTTGAACACTCAAGTGTGTCCTAAGGGGTCTTACGACCCTTTGACACACACTTGAGTGTTCAAATGTGTCAAAATGGGTCATAGGGACTTCTTATGGGTCCTAGTATGCCTTATCATGTGTTAGGACCCCTAGGAAGTCCCCATGACCCCTTTTGAAACATTGGAACCCTCAATTGTGTCCTAAGGGGTCATAGGACCCCTTCAGACACACTTGAGCTATCCAATGTGTCAAAAGAGTTCATGGGGACTTCCTAGGGGTCCTAGTTTGCCTTATCACATGTTACAACCCCTAGAAAGTCCCCATGACCCCTTTTGACACATTAGAACACTCAAGTGTGTCCTAAGGGGTCGTACAACCTCTTCAAACACACTTGAGCATTCAAATGTATAAAAAGGGATCATGGGGACTTCCTAAATGTCCTAGTACACCTTATCACATGTTAGGACCCCTAAGAAGTCCCCATGACTCCTTTTGACACATTCAAACTATCAAGTGTGTCCTAAGGGGTCGTAGGACCCCTTAGGACACACTTGAGGGTTCCAATGTGTCAAAAGGGGTCATGGGGACTTCCTAGGGTTCCTAATGCGTGATAAGGCATACTAGGACCCCTAAGAAGTCCCCATGACCCCTTTTGACACATTGGAACCCTCAAGTGTGTCTGAAGGGGTCATAGGACCCCTTAGGACACACTTGAGGGTTCCGATATTGTGAAATAGGTCATGGGGACTTCCTAGGGGTCCTAATGTGTTATAAGGTGTACTAGGACCCCTAAGAGCTCCCCATGACTCCTTTTGACCTATTGGAATGCTCAAGTGTGTCTGAAGGGGTTGTACAAACCCTTAGGACACACTTGAGGGTTCCAATGTGTCTAAAGGGGTGATGGGGACTTTGTAGGGGTCCTAGTATGCCTTATCACACGTTAGGACCCCTAAAACATCCCCATGACACCTTTTGACACATTGTAATGCTCACATGTTTCCTAAGGGGTCCTCTGACCCCTTTAGACACACTTGAGGGTTCCAATGTGTCAAAAGGGGTCATGGGGACTTCTTAGGGGTCCTAATATGCCTTATCACACGTTAGGACCTCTAGGAAGTCCCCATGACCCCTTTTGACATATTAGAACGCTCAAGTGTGTCATAAGGGGTCTTACGACCCCTTCAAACAAACATGAGGGTTCAAATGTGTCAAAAGAGGTCATGGGTACTTCATAGGGGTCCTAGTACACCTTCTCGCATGTTAGGACCCCTAGGAAGTTCCCATGACCCCTTTTGACACATTAGAACCCTCAATTGTGTCCTAAGGGGTCCTACGACCCCTTCAGACAAACTTGAATGTTCAAATGTGTTAAAAGGGGTCATGGAGACTTCTTAGGGGTCATAACACGTGATAAGGCATACTAGGACCCCTAGAAAGTCCCCATGACCCCTTTTTATACATTCGAACCCTCAAGTGTGTCCTAAGGGGTCATAGGACCCCTTATGGCACACTTGAGGGTTCTAATGTGTCGAAAGGGGTCATGGGGACTTCCTAGGGGTCCTAACATGTGAGAAGGTGTACTAGAATCCCTAGGAAGTCCCCATGACCCCTTTTGACACATTTGAATACTCAAGTGTGTCCAAAGGGATCCTCTGACCCCTTCAGACACACTTGAGCATTCAAATATGTCAAAAGGGGTCATGGGGACTTCATAGGGGTCCTAACACGTGATAAGGTGTACTAAGACTGCTATGAAGTCCCGATGACCCCTTTTGACACATTGGATAGCTCAAGTGTGTCTGAAGGGGTCATATGACCCCTTCGGACACACTCAAGAATTCCAATGTCTCAAAAGGGGTCATGGGGACTTACTAGGGATCCTAACACGTGATAAGGCATACTAGGAGCCCTAGGAAGTCTTCATGACTACTTTTGACACATTTGAACTATCAAGTGTGTCAGAAGGGGTTGTAGGACCCCTTAGGACACACTTGAGGGTTCTAATATGTCAAAAGGGATCATGGGGACATCCTATGGGTCCTAACACATGATAAGGCATACTAGGACCCCTAAGAAGTCCCCATGACCCCTTTTAACACATTGGAACCATCAAGTGTATCCTAAGGTGTCCTACGACCCCTTAGGACATACTTGATTGTCCGAATGTGTCAAAAGGGGTCATGTGGACTTCACAGGGGTCCTAACATGTGATAAGGTGTACTCGCACCCATAGCAAGTCTCTGCGACCCCTTTTGACACATTTGAATGCTCAACTATGTTTGAAGGGATCGTAGGACCCCTTAGGACACACTTGACGGTTCTAATGTGTCAAAAGCAGTCATGGGGAGTTCGTAGGGGTCCTAACACATGATAAGGCATACTAGGACCCCTAGGAAGTCACCGTGACCCCTTTTGACACATTTGAATGCTCAAGTATGTCTGAAGGGGTCCTACGACTACTTCAGACATATTTGAGCATTCAAATGTGTCAAAAGGTGTCATGGGGACTTCTTATGGGTCCTTATGCGTGATAAGACATACTAAGACCCCTAGGAAGTCCCCATGACCCCTTTTGACACATTTGAACCCTCAAGAGTGTCCAAAGGGTTTGTCCATAACCCCTTTTGACATATTTGAAAGCCAATTGTGTCTAAAGGGGTGCTACGACCCCTTCGGACACACTTGAGTGTTCAAATGTGTCAAAAGGGGTCATGGAGACTTCCTAGGGGTCCTAATACATGATAAACCATACTAGGAAGTCCCCATGACCCCTTTTTACACATTAGAACCCTCAAGTGTGTCCTAAGGGGTCCTACAACCCCTTAGAACACACTTGAGGATTCTAATGTGTCAAAAGGGGTCATGGGGACTTCCTAGGGGTCCTAACACGTGATAAGGTGTACTAGGACCCCTATGAAGTCCCCATGAAACCTTTTGATACATTTGAACCCTCAAGTGTGTCCGAAGGGGTCATGGGACCCTTAGGACACAATTGAGGGTTCTAATGTGTCAAAAGGGATCATTGGGACTTCCTAGGGGTCCTAATGCGTGATAAGGCATACTAGGACCCCTAAGAAGTCCCCATGACCCTGTTTGATACATTAGAACCCTCAAGTGCATTTGAAGGGGTCATAGGACCCCTTAGGACACACTTGAGGGTTCCAATATGTTGAAATGGGTCATGGGGATGTCCTAGGTGTCCTAACACATTATAAGGTGTACTAGGACCCCTAGGAACTCCCCATGACTCCTTTTGACCTTTTGGAATGCTCAAGTGTGTCTGAAGGGGTTGTACAAACCCTTAGGACACACTTGAGGGTTTGAATGTTTTGAAAGGGGTCATGGGGACTTTTTAGGGGTCCTAGTACACCTTATCACACATTAAGACCCCTAGGAAGTCCCCATGACCCCTTTTAACACATTAGAACCCTCAAGTATGTCCTAAGAGGTCCTACAACCCCTTAGGACACACTTGAGGGTTCTAATGTGTCAAAAGGGGTCATGGAGACTTCCTATGGGTCCTAGTACGCCTTATCATGTGTTATGACCCCTAGGAAGTCTCCATGACCCCTTTTGACACATTTGAACACTCAAGTGTGTTCAAAGGGGTTGTAGGACCCTTTTAGACACACTTGAGCATTTGAATGTGTCAAAAGGGGTTATGGACAACCCCTTCAAACACACTTGAGGGTTCAAGTGTGTCAAAAGGGGTCATGGGGACTTTCTAAGGTTCCTAGTATGCCTAATCACACGTTAGGACCCCTACAAAGTCCCCATGACCCCTTTTGACATATTAGAACCCTCAAGTGTGTCCTAAGGGGTCCTACGACCCCTTTAACACACTTGAGTATTCAAATGTGTCAAAAGGGGTCATGGGGACTTCCTAGGGGTCCTAATACACCTTATCACATGTTAGGACCCTTTAGCACACACTTGAGGGTTCCAATATGTCGAAAGGGGTCATGGAGACTTCCTAGGGGTCGTAACATGTTATAAGGTATATGAGGACCCCTAGGAATTCCCCATGACCCCTTTTGACCTATTGGAATGCTCAAGTGTGTCTGAAGGGGTCATTTGAACTCTTAGGACACACTTGGGGGTTCCAATGTGTCGAAAGGGGTGATGGGAACTTTCTAGGGGTCCTAGTATGCCTTATCACATGTCAGGACCCCTAGGATGTCCCCATAACCCCTTTTGACACATTAGAATGATCATGTGTGTCCTAAGGGGTTGTACAACCCCTTTGAACACACTTGAGGGTTCCAATGTGTCAAAAGGGGTCATGGGGAATTCTTAGGGGTCCTAGTATGCCTTATCACGCATTAGGACCCCTAGGAAGTCTCGATGACCCATTTTGACACATTAGAACCCTGAAGTGTGTCCTAAGGGGTCGTACGACCCCTTCAGACACACTTGAGGGTTAAAATGTGTCAAAAGGGGTCATGGGGACTTCATAGGGGTCCTAGTACGCCTTATCATGTGTTAGGGCCCCTAGGAAGTCCCCATGACCCCTTTTGACACATTAGAACCCTCAAGTGTGTCCTAAGGGGTCAAAGTGATTTGTGATAAAATGAGTTAAAACTCTTTGATAATCCTTTTTCTAGCTTTAGTTTGACCTTAGAAAGCCATGATGGATTATGGGAGGTAGTCCTGCTGAATCCTAAAATTTGGCTAAGTCTAGAATTTTTTGAAATGCCCCAAAATCTAGAATTTGCATCTTAACTCCTATGAAGCTGAAACCTATCTCAAACATCCTGGAATGTATTTAACTTGTATTTAAATGTTACATTTGTATAAATTCTTGTAACTTGAAATTGGAAAAAGTGGGGCAATTCAAATTTCAAAATAGGCGGGCTTTTTCGTATATTGGATATTATTGGATATCCAAAAATATTGGATATCCGATTGTATTGTAACTTGAAATTGGAAAAAGTGGGGAATTTCAAAATAGGCGGGCTTTTTAGATATCCAATATTATCTAATATCCAAAAATATCAGATATCCGATTAGGCTTGGTATTTGCTTGGGCATGTGTAGTGACACCCAGGCCTACTAAAAAGTCAACACGATTTTTAGCATGTTTTTGGATGAGTGAAAAGAGGATTTTTTCACATTGCCACTTTTTGGCATACCATGATCCTGCACATACCCTATAACTCTTTGAAAATGACATTTTCCACAACATACCAGTTTTCGTGGGAGAAAGAAAAACCATTCAAATCAATTTAAAAATAAAAATAAAAAATATATTAAGAATCTAGATAGAAAATCCTAAAAGACTCTTATTTACTTCATCTTCTGATTTCAAATGGTTTAACGACAATATGCATCTGAATCTGAAAGTTTTTGTTAAAATGTAGAGTTCAGTGTCCATTCAGGCACAAGAGTGTAACCCACTATTGTGGGTTCACTGCCTAGTCAAACCCCTATTTAGGAATAAAACCTAGAAATAAAATAAAATCGCATAAAGGAAAGTAGATAGAAAGGAAAATAATCGATTCACCTTGAATAAACCCTCATGGAAAAATGTATAAATCATTCATACCCATGAAGATGCTTGAATTTTTTTCAAATCTAAAGAGTTTACCTTAGAATTTAATTTATAATAAAGGATGCCTTCACAAATGCATAGGTCTATTATTGCCACTCCTAGATCTTGAATGTAGATATGCTTGATAACCACTTTCAAATAGGTGGGAGAAGGTGGATGAATGAATTGATCTTCTTGCTTGATTTTATAATTCCTCTACTTGGACATAATGAGAATAAACTCATCAAATGGAGAATATCACCTTGGATTTGAATGATCTTGAAGAATTATAGACTCATAGATCTTGATCTTGGATGCTTTCCTTTAAATCTTGAATTGAATTGCTCTTTCTTTCTTGAAATCTTGATAGCTTGATTTCCAAAATGCTTGCACTTGATAATGGATTATGGATGCTAAAAATGGATAATGGATCTAAAAATGAGGAGTGATAAGGGGTTCTTATACTAAATCCATCATTTAGGGATTCAAATTTGACCTAGGCTGACCATAGATTAAAATCTCAAAATAGAACCCTGGCATCAGGCTCCAGGGAATGTTTGGGCCCCAATCACCAGGGAATGTCACCATTGATGACATGTCCCATGGAGAATGAGATCAAATTTCAATGGGAGCTTAAGGAGAGAGAATAGAAGGAGGAGAAAAGAAAACTTTCCAGGATCAAGCATAACAAACATTCAAGCCTCAAAATCACCAAAATGAGGCCTAATAGGTCCTAAAGCATCCAATTATGGGTGCTAAATGTTTAGGACTATACATTTATCCCCCACTTTAGTAGGAGTATTAGATGAAATAATGCTCCCAGTAAAGTAGATCAATGCATAATAGAAATATCAAAAATTGATTTTCTATGTAAAATATATCCTACTTATCAATTGATGAGGTTAAGGGGATTTCTAATGAATGGTTCATAAGGAACAACACTTACTGAAGGTTTTTCAAATGGGTTTAATCATGGAGGAAACTTTGCAGTTAAGTTATTTTGATCTGAAGTAGTACTGGGATGGGTGACCTCTTGGGATGTCCTAGTGCTTTACCTCTATGAGAATCACCTGGATGTAATGAGTGATATAATCTTATATGAATTTTCACCAGGGTCATACTTTTGTTTATCCTTAGAAACACTAGATTTAACTACAGACTCAACCTTAGGAAGATTATCACCAAATTTACTCATTTCAAAAGAAGACAACTAACCAACCAATGTATCTCTTGTCACAATAGTCAAGGTCCTGATTTATTTAACAGTAGAAACCTTGTTATCATAAACAAGAGGCAAGGATGTGAGTACCTTTGAGACAATATCATCTTCATCCAATTTCCCACTAGCACATTTGATACCAAAAATAAATTCATTTACCTTTTGAATGTATGAAGCGATGTTCTCATCCTTACTCATCTTGAGGGATTCATATTTACCTTTTAGAATTTGTATGTTGGCTTGCTATACACAGACATCTCCTTCATGCAAGGTCTCCCATTTTGTCAATATTTCAGGAATGGTCTCTAGTTCAATGACATTTATGTATTTTGTATCAAATAAGACACTTAGACAGGCTTCCTTAGCTCTGATGTTGTATTCAAATTTCTTCTTCTCATCAGCACTAGCAGTAGAAAGATCTATAAGAGGATTATAAGAATTCTCAGTGATAGTCTAGTAATCTTCTCCAATGCATCTCAAATGAGTCTTCATCTAGCCTTTCCATATTGTGTAGTTTGTTCCTTCAAATCTAGGATTGTCCTTCTTGAAAGCTTCTATCCCATATCTCCTCAAGCAATTAGGATTCCTAAAGAGGACTTAGCTCTGATACCAATTGTTACAATCAAGGCAACACACAACTGAAAGGTGGGGGGGGGGGTGAATTATTCATGTCCAAAAACCAAAACCTTATGCAAAATTAAACCCTATTAGGGGAAAAACCACAATGGGTATCAAACCCACTAGATGATGTACTTAGTCAAAAGCACTATACTCTGTTAGGAGTATTACAAAGGGGAATGCACATGCATTCAATAACACCACCTAGAGCTCACTACTCAAATACAATTAAGGGACACAACCTTGGGAACTACAAAAAGGAATACAACCATGAATGGACTATAATCCACTGTGGACAAAAATCCACTAATAAATGAACTGATTGATAACATATCCAATATGCCAATACAACTCCATTGAAGTACATAGAATCTATACCTTAATTGCAAATTTTCCACTGATACTTCTTCATATAGTCATTGATACACTATCCTCATACACACACACACACACTTTGTACATACAAATGATTACATCTTTTTCTACATTTCATCAACCTTGTAAAGATAAATAAGGTCAGCTACAATCTAAATACAAAATATTACATAATTAAACTCAAATTACAATGTGATCCATTGAATATCAACTATGACATATAAATGATTCATAATAACAACCTTAAATATGCAACAACTCCATAAATCACACTATGATCCTTCGCAACATGTTACACCAACCATGTTAGCCAAGAATAATAAGAACACCAATATGCCACAAGAAAATTATCCAAACTAATTACACCAATGAATGTGATCCAACAAAATGAATGGAATAGGATCACAAGACATCAAAAAGGAACACTGAATATCTTAGAAACACTAGCAACACCTCTATCTTAGAATTCATAATCATTTCTACATTGTATACTATGAACAATAAATAATAAAAACTGTCACTCCAAAACCATAGCTTATGATCCTCAAAATGACAAACCAATCCTGTAAACAACACAAATACAGGTTCTAAACATCCCATAGGCTTTGCATCTCGAAACATTATCACACCAATCCACACTGATCCAAATACTTTCACACTATCTTTCCTTAAACATCCAAAATACTAGTCTCTGAAAAATCAACCATAACTAACTCAAATCTCACTATGAACATCTATAACTTGACATAGATCAAGTAAAGACACACCTCAACACATTTGTATCTTGACATCATCATATCTTCAATATAGTATTTGTAGGTCAATCCAATCATTCCACTGACAATTTCTACAATATTGCCACAATAAAGAAATATATTGACAACAATGACACCACATCTCTCAAATATGTGATAGTGATCTTTGAAGCACATATTTTCATATTATCTCAACACCCTCCATGTGACAATGGTGAACTATACCAATCAATAATAGAATGAGCATCACAAATTGTAGCACCTAAAATCCTCATTTTCTCCTTAACTAGAGCTCTTTTCACATATGCACCTACTCCATCATGCTCCCCTTTCCCATGCTTGGATTAAAAAAACTCCAAATATGAGGCACACACCTCTCTACATGCATTCTAATCAAGAAATAAAATATAAATTAACATGCTTGGATTGATCCATGTAATTATCTAATAAAATGAGATGTCTATCCATTGAATTACCCTTTTCCCACAAAAACTCAATAAAACTATCAAAACATTGTTGCACATACTTGAAAGAGTGAGATCTATCGTCACTCATATAAAAATAGCACTCTTTGACTATCTTCTTGTTCTATTCTGTACTACCAAGGGAATGTCTATATATTATATGTACAAAAATAGAAATCTGAATAGAATTGTAATACTGTGCGTGCAACTCATTTTGTGCTTGCAGTGTGTAGTTTTCTGTGAAATCAACCACCCATATAATAGTGATAATCAGGAAAGACTCCTTACACATCTTGAATTGTTGATCCAACCTCTTAGACATGAGACTATGCCTTGTATGTACTTGTAGAAAATACTTTCCTTGAAATCTAAAATAAAATCATAAAAATTGCATTATTTTCTAGCAAACTCACATCTGAAACCTTCACCTCCACTCTTCAAAGTATATTTGATCATTTCATATATCTTTTTTAGAATAATTTTATTTCCAAATTCATGTTCAATTTCCTCATGAAAACATGAACAAACTTCAACAAGCCACCAAATTGTGAGCACTTATCACTTAAGCAATCATTTCTATAGAAGAAACAACCATCATCTCTGTGACATAAAAATTGATCTAGCAAGTCTCTTGATGATTTCTGAAGATGAATTGCACCACAATACTGCAACATTTCATTAGTATCCAAAGTAGAAGGAATGCAATGTAATAGTTCATGGTGCATTAAAACTCCACATGATATTTGCAGTAGCAAGTATTTCAAATCTTAAGAGGTACACAATAAAATGGATTTAAGGATTCAAAAGCCCTTTTTGATATTTTCAATGTTGGATGTGTCTCACAAAATATTTTGAGTTTAACATTGTTTAACTTACTTCTAAGTAATGTTTAGGATGTGGTGTGTGGTCTCGATTTCCCATTATTAACTTTAAGACATCCATAACGTTTGGTAATAAACTTGAGTTAGAGTGCCAAAATAGTATAATTCCTTCTTCACACTATTGACTATCTTCTTATCAACATGTGGAAGGCTCACACAAAAAGCCCATGTAAGAGGATCCTCCTATTTTTATCTTCTTGCAAGTGCTTTTATTCAAAGTTTTATGATTTGTCTTAAAATAAACATAAGTTTTTCTCATAAAGAAATCCTTGTGCAAATGATGACTTACTAAGAAGGTTGTAATAACCCTCCAAGAAACTCTCTTAACTTTATCCTTTCTATTCTTTTAAATAGAATTGAGAGCATTAAAAATATTTTTCACTATAATAGCATTTTTCTCCATTTTATTATTCATGCGAATATTTAATTTTACTAGCATAGGTATCATCTTTTGCATCTTTAGAAATTGTACAAAAAGTTGGTATTGCTCACTCATTGTCTTCTTGCTAAAAAATTCAATAAAACATTTTGAATCCCACAACCAAATGGTTCTTGTTGATCTCTTGACTTCAAAATTGCTCATAATTTTCTCATCAATTTCAAGTAACCATTTTGGTGTTCTTAAAGGTCTCAAATTTGGAATTTGTCCTTCTTCCATAGAAGGGACTTCATTACTCACGTAATTTAGAGTTGTATAAAATTCATTTGGTTCATCAAAATCATTTTCTATATAAATCCAAAACTTAAATATTTTGTGCAACATTTTCATTCCCAATCTCTACAATTCCATTCCCATATTGAATATCTTATGCAATATTTCTATTCACAATCTCTACATTTTCATTCTCATTGTCAAAATCACACTCAATATTTTCAAATTCAATCTCCTCTTCACTTGAAATAACATATATAGGTGGACCTAAGGCCTCACCTTCACTAATAATTAATATACTTTTTCTCCTCTTCCTATGAATTTCCCTATCTCTTTGTCTACATGCTTCAACTTCACCTTTTTACAAGATTTCTCTTTCGTTTATTCTTTCGACAACTACTAATACCAATTATAACTCCAAAAGTATGATGGAAAATGATTGACAATGAAGAATTTATAAAAAAATATGCTAAAAAAAATCTTATTATGTCTGAAAACCTATGACTATTGCCTACAAAAAAAATGTAGGGACATTGGAATGACCAAAATGACCCACTACCCAATTTTGTATAGAAAGTAATGAATATCTTATAGGTATTAGATATTTGATACATTTGAGATGAATACCAAAATTTATAATGACACCAATATTTTACCATTGGTGCCACTGTATTGATATCATATATAGGATCTATATTTGATATCTAATACATAAACTTTCAAATTTAATAAAGCATTACACACACACACACACATGGGGGGGGGGGCGTGTGTGTGTGTATAATAAGGGGCGAGGGAGGGAATTTGATAAAGAGGAGTTTTTTGGTTTTTTTTTTTTTGTGTGTGTGTGTGTGAGAGAGAGAGCATGTGTGTGTAAGAAGGGGCGAGGGAGGGAATTTGATAAAGAGAAGAATTTTGTGTGTGTGTGTGTGTGTGTGTGTGTGTGTGTGTGTGTGTGTGAGAGAGAGAGAGAGAGAGAGAGAGAGAGAGAGAGAGAGAGAGAGAGAGAGAGAGATTCATTTTTTTCTATTTGATTATTAAATATAATATTATTATAGTTTATGTATTCTATATTATATATATAATATTATGTATTATATAGTTTGATAAATTAAATATATATATTTTTAGTATTATATGTATTATATGATATTATATATAATTTGGCATATTACATACTTTCGTAAAAAAACTAAATCTATTGGATATCAAATACCTCTAACACAAATTTGCAGCCTAGGGATTTGCTATGGGGTTTGTCGTGGGAATGTCAAACTTGGAAAGTCAACCCAAAAAACTTATTTATGAGTTCCCCTTACATTTCTAGACAAGTACACCATGTAGTTGATGGCTTTTATTAACCTGAAATTGATGAAATGAAAAGAGTCTCTTAAGGAGATTATCAATTTCCACCAATATAAATTCTATCTAGTTTTGAGTTTAAAAAATAATTATTATACATTTTCTAATTGGATTACATTTAAAGTCTCAAGTTCTAAGCTGATTGAAAAATGTCTATAACCTTCAAAGAATATAACATTTTTCAAATTAGAAACATGCATCACATTCCATGCTTCACATACTGTAAGAAAAAATAAATTATTATATTTTGAACAAGTTATGGTGGTTAGACACACGGGTTTTTGTATTCCAAAAAAGTTGTATTAAAAAAATCACAATTAATTATTGACTTGAATAAAATAATAAAATATATGCACCACATCTAGACACGAGTCTTCTATTTATATCTAAAATATGTACATAAATGTTAGGGAATAGTTTTTGCATTGAGGATAGGTAATTGTATAAAGATGAGGGGAAAAAATGGCCAAAATATATTTTGAAAATTTCTTATTTTATATTTAACCCATTTACTTAATTAAATGCATAACACTCACAGTACGTTATGACGAAAAAAATTAAGTCATAAAGAAGAAAAACACACTTAATTTATATAAAGTGTTTCATGACACACTCACATTATAATGAGAGTTTGTTTCATTTGTGTATGCTTTGGATGATCCATCCCTAAGAGGATTTAGGCTTATATTTTCTATGAATATCAAAGCCTAAGAATTGGACTTAATAAGGGTGTCCAAAATCTATGTTTTACACAAATGTCATGAATGCCAATTATGATCTTCCTTAATTCTACATAATTTTAGGCAATGTTTTGCACATAAACAAAACTATGGTGTGAAGGTGAGCAATTTAAAATGTCTATCCTTTTTCTTTTAAAAGCTAAGTATATCAAGGTGTTTTTCTTTATATTTCATAAAACACATGTTTCTTTTCCTATATAATTTTTTGTTTGGGCCGTGAATCTAAAATTGAAAAAATTACATTCTCATCTCCAACACTTCTTTCTATACAACATTGCAAAGCTATCTATTCATTTAATTTTTAGAGGTAAAATGATGATCATTCTAATTAATATTATTTAGATAGATAATAAAAGAAAAATAATACTCATTAAAAGTTAAAAAAAATATCTCATTTTTAACACAATCTTAACTAACTTTCCACCAAATGAATTTATCAAAGAATTAACCAAGTTTTTAAAATATCAGGAAGAAATCCAATACTATGTTATATTTAAACATTATGATGAGATGTGACAATTTACAAATTATATACTCATTGTTTAAAATGAGCCTAGTTAATTATGTACCACATATTATAGAATTTGGTCATCAACATGCCAATGTTAATGTTATCTAACCTTACTAAAAACAAGAATAGACTAGTGTTGCTTAATTTGGTTCTGAAAGAAAAATAAACTCACTTAAAGAAAGAGAGATTATAAAAACTATAAAACATCATGAGACATCACTTAGTTAGTATTATGTGGATTATTCACGATCATGAGACATTGGCTCTTGTGAGGCACTACTCATGAAACATGGATTAATAAAGATTTTAACTTTAAAACTATTTAGTTTAATCTTGACAAAAAAACATTAGATAAATTGATGTATTATGAAAACATCACCTCAATAAAAACTACTATAATTGAAGTAATTGCATAGTAAACAAAGGGGTCTAATTTTGTAAGCAACAATTAAAGTAACGAACTTGGTTTATCTAGGATGAACTTCTTCAATATTTTGTGGATTGTAAAAATAATAAGAGTGAAGAAGAATTACATTCTATGTTAGTAGTAATTTTTTTTTTAAAGGTAATTGGGAAGTAATAGCAAGTAGTCAATTACTACCTATCATACATATATATTTTTAATTCTTAATAGTGTCAAATAAATTGAAATTGATTAACATTTAGTTGTAATAATAATAATAATAATAATCTACTGCAAACTATTAGGAAAAAGAAAGCTAAGGATTATAGATTCCTAGAAAAGAAGCTTTCTTTTGATCTCTATAATGCGGAGACTAACATCCAATCTAATCCCACTGACAACAACCTGGTCCTTCAGGACCGCAAAGCGAAGGATGCTCTTAGACAACATCAACATATCAAAACTAAAGGCACTGTTATTCGCTCCCAAGCCCACTAGCTTCAATTCAAAGACAAAGGTTCTAAGTTCTTCTTTAATCTCATTAAATAAAAACATACCAATGAATCTATCGATAGACTTCTTCTTAATGATAATGAAGTTGTTGACACTAACAATATTAAAAAGGCTTTCTCCCACTTTTACCAAAACCTCTTCACATCTGAAGATAATGAGGAAGCCAAGTCCCTGAGAAATAAATGTAAATCTCTTATCCCCACTAGAATTACCAACGAAGACTCTATTGTTTTGAGTCAAAATATTATTGTTGAGGAAATTCAAACTGCCATCAATACCTTAAAAAATGATAAGGCGCCTGGTCCCGATGGTCTTTCTGCTGAATTCTACAAGGCCAACAATAGTTGGATTGCCAACGATCTCCATGAAATCTACTCTGAGGCCCTTGAGTGTGGCTCTCTGGGTGGTTCTATTAACAGAGGTATCATTAAGCTGATCCCCAAAGATGGTGATAAGGCTCTCATAAAAAAATGGAGGCCTATTACCCTCCTTAATGTTTCTTATAAAATTATTGCCAAAATCATGCCCCTCAGATTGGAGAAAATTCTGCCCAAGTTTGTCTCTTCCACCCAAACTGGGTTCATAAAAAGTAGGTACATTCTAGAAAATCTTATTACTAGTTGGGAAACGATGAATTGGACCAATTATTCTCAACAAAATATGGCTATGTTTCTTCTGGACTTCGAGAAGGCTTATGATAGAATTGAAATGGATTTTGTTGTCATGATGCTTGAAGCTTTTGGTTATCCTAGATACTTTTGTAATATTGTTAAAATGTTGCTTCAAGATGCTACTGCCCAAGTTGATGTGAATGGATCCCTCTCTGATCCTTTTACCCTGAGTAGATCTATTTGGAAAGGTTGCCCCCTGGCGCCTATGCTCTTTTTGAGTGCTTCAGATGCTCTTTATTATATTCTTAGAGACAATACTATCTCCCCCTATGTTAAAGGTGTCTCTTTACCTGATGATTCTGATTTAATTAATTACCAGTTTGCTGACAACACGGCTCTTTTCTTCAAGAGCTCATTGAAGAAAACTTTGAATCCTTAAGTAATAATCTTAATTTCTTTTGTACCATCTCTGGTGCTCACCTCTCTCAAGCCAAGTCTATTTTACTTGGCTGGGATGATCGTCCTCTTGACTGGATTTGCAAGTATGGTTATAAATGGTATGGACCTCACAAAGTTGTCTGATATCTTGGTATTCCTTTCTCTATTGAACTGTCTCTTAAAGATATGTAGCATAGTAGATCTCTTTCATTGGCTGGTCGCATTCAATTTTGTCAAAAAATTCTTTCTTCCTACAATGTTTATTACTCCTCCGCCTAGATGTTTAGCAACTATCAGATCCTTGAGATCCAGAAGGCCATCAAGAATTTTCTTTAGTCTAATGGGAAAGACAATTCTAAGCTCCATGCTATTAAATGGGAGTGGTGCTAGACTAACAAGATCCTTGGGGGGCTAGGGCTAAAAGATCTTAAAACTCAAGGGATTGCCCTTTCCGCCAAATGGATCTTGCACTCTTTAGAAGGCTTTGAACCTTGGAAAGTCCTAGTTAGGAATAACATTGAACGTGGCTTCCCTAAGAGTGCTAAATCTTGGAAGAACCTCCCTTTGTGTGACATTATTGGGGAAAATTTCCTAGTTTTTGTTCAAGGCTCTGCTATTTTTAAATCCATTTAGAAGGCATGGGAACATGTTAGGAGGTTCGTCCCTAACCAGGCCATCCATGATAAAAACCTTTTGCATGGTGAGAGGTCCATTTGATGGAACCTTAGTCTTAATGGTAAACGCCTTGTCCTCTCCCAAGGATATTTTTCCAGGTCTTGGGCTGGGTTGGACATTTCTCAACTCATCGACCTATTTGAGCATAACAGACTTATTTCTTGGGACAATCTCAACTCTAAGTACAACATACCTCATTCTCAGATGAAGACCTATAATATGATTGTCAAAGCTTGCAGAAATATATTTATGTTAATTGTCATGTTAACTCTCACAGATTTATTGGTCTTAAGTGGCCGGATGGTACTATTCTTTCCAAAATAAAAGCTAAAAATATTTATAAGGTTATTGCTCATAATAATTCCATTATTAAACATGTGAACAATATGTGGTACTTTGATCTTGATTCTGGTTCTTGGAATAAGTACTTTGATATCCTTTGGAAAAGTCTAATTGATCCCAAGATCAAATGTTTTAAATGGCTTATGCTTCTTGATAGACTTCCTTTGAGGAAAGATAAAAACTTTATTGAATTTTGTGATATTTGTAAGCTTCCTGATTCTTGCAGACATATATTACTTGATTGTGCTCCTGCTAAGGAAATTTGGCTTATGTTTGGTATCTCTTATCCTAAACATGTTAATATATTTGAGATTATCACTGCTTTATCCCTGGTTTGAAAAAGGATTCTAATTTATTCTAGAATATTCTCTCCTCTAACATTTTATGGCAGATTTGGAAAATAAAAAATGAAGATAGGTATCTAAACACCCCCGATTCCTTACTGAGTCTTTTTGTAAACTCATATGTTTTAAAATTTCCTCTCAGGTGCTTGTTCACATGATGATTGATCGGGAAAAGTTGGAAATATTTATGCGCAAGGGCCACCCTACCATGTTCATCTACAAGATGAAGGATGGTTTTTCTTGGAGGAACAACATGGACAATCTTATTGCCTTCGATAAGATGGTGAAGGAAATCAATAAGGAGATTAAAAAGAACAAAAAGGTTGCCACTAATGGCAGGATTCACATGCTGGTGCAAATCCAAGAAAAAAGAAACATTATTTGGATGGAAGGCCCTTAGGGCTGGACTACCTAGGCTGGATCTTATGATGAGATTCTGCATTAGTTTTTCTTGGCTCTTCTTTATTTTGCTAGACCATGCCTCTGTAATGATTTGACTCTATGATACTTTGATACTCTCATTGTGAGGCGGTGCCTCCCTTCGTTATGTTGTATTCCTTCTTATTTTGATCTCCTTATAGTTAATATAAAATAATAATTTATTATTATTATTATTATTATTAAATAATACCTTTCCTTTCAAATTTAAATTTACAATAAAATTGTTATAAATAAAGAAATTATAAACATAACCAAACACCATTACATAAACTAGCAGTTGCACCAAAATGAGGTGCAAGGGTTAGTTGCTAGGAAGCTATATATAACTTAATATATGGGAGAGAATAATTTGATATGTGCAAGATATTTGTAATATTTTATGTACAAAATAGTATTTTTAATATAATTTCAAAGTACATAAAAGATTATTTATATAAATCTATTGATCATGAAACAAAAGGGTTTTTACGTACACTGGGAAAAAAAATTTCAGGGTCAACTCTTTATTATCCTAATTATTTAAGGTAAGACTTTATATCTCACTAATTTAAACAAATATCTTGCTCCTTGTTATTATTCTTAAGATTTGGTTATTCTTATTTTTTAAAAAGGAATGTATGTTGAACACAATAGTTTCTTTAAGAAGAAATAGAAGCAACAAGATATTTATAAAAAAATATAAGACACACCTTATTCATGTGTTTCTTTGAAACAAAAATATACAATTTAGTTTAGGAATATATAAAGAGAGTTATGCATTATGTGAAAAGACATTTCTAAATTAATATCATCATTCAAAAACCATTAATTTATATAATATGTAATAAAAAATAAATATTGTATATATGTATGTACTTATGTATTTATGTATGTATGTTTAACAATCTATATTTCATTTTTTTCATTTTTTTTTAATAAAAAGAATCAAAATTACTAAGAATCTACATACCATTTTATTTCATAGAAATTAGGCATCTTTCAAAATAATTGTGTTGCATAAAATAGGATTTTGAAAATCAATATTGCTACAATATTAACATATATATGTAATGCAAAAAAAAATGATTTTTAAAAAAACTGCATGTATTCAAGTTTGAGAATTTGTACCTTAGCACAAATAAATAATCATTTTGATAATGGAAATTTTAATGCAAGGTGGGGAAAATATTATAATCAACAAATACACTTTTTTTGCTAAAGAAAATAACTTGAAACAAATTAGGGATGAGAAAAATAAAAATTGTTCAAGAATAGTGGTGAGTGCATAAGATACTAAAGTCAAGAGCCTGTAAAAGATAGAATTGGAATTGCAAGAGAATATTAAAAATAAATAAATTTATCATACAATACAAAACTATTCTTGTGTCACCTAAATTTGATCTTTAAAAGATAGAGAAAAAAATGCAAAAAATTAATTAACTTGCCTTTTACATCAAAATGGTACTTATATTACAAACTAAAATAAATAATTATATTATTTTATATCATATCTTGTTAACAATATAAGGAAACAATTAATCTATAAAATAGATTATAGGGAATATATTTAAAATTAGGATTAGGAAATCAAAATTTAAAAAAGCTAAATCGTTACAATAGATAATATCTAAATTAAAAGTTGACTATCATAAAGACGAACATTAAAAAAAGGAATATTAAGTATTTTTAAAATTAAAATACTTGAAATACACATGATTTCTTATAGTTTCCTTCAAATTTAAAAATTGATTTTTTCATTTCTTCTATAAATGTTTATTGCTTGTTTGTCATAAATGTAAAGTAAATTGAAAAAAAAATAAGAGGAATAAAAATTGAAGTAGTGAAGTGAAGCATTGATTTTAAAAAGCATGGATTTGTCCCAACTATGGCCAACAAATTTATTACTCCTTCATCTATACTAGGCCCAAGAGATCCCCTTTCTAATGAATCATCACAAACCTTCAATAGTTCATTTGTAATGTAGTTACTATTACTCTTATAAATTTCAATAGGAATGCCATCTAGATCGAGTGCTTTTTTAGATTTAAAATTTTTTATAGCTAGAACAATTTCTTCCTTTGAAATGCTCTTGCTAAGTTCATTTTTGTCACTCTACTCTAATTTGGTTGGGATAATTCTCTTAGAAAAATATCTTTAGAATTTTGTATAAGAAAGGGTAGACATAAAGTTTCATATTGACTCTTCTTAATTACTTTTTTTTTAAAAGGGATAATATAAATATATTTATAGTGCTATTTTTTAAAATATATTTCATATAATTTATAAATAATAATACTTCTTGTATGATTTTCTCATTGATTTAAAAAAAAACAATTGAAAAAGTTTGAATTATGTAATAAGGAAACATAGGTTTGTTTTATTTAAAATAAACTTTATATAATATTCTCATGAAATCAAATCTTATTTGTAAGCCTAAACTATTTTATTTTAATGATAACTTAACTTTAGTATAAGTAATAATAAAATTTAAAATTAATATAGTTCTATTTGAGAAACTCAGAGAAGCTTCCATTCATTTGGTGACAAGATCTTGTTCATTAATTGTAAAATTCTTCTCTGGATAAGCAACATAAGAAAATTTTATTTTTATAATAATTTTTCATAATGGAATAACTACAAAAAATACCTAGCAAGGCATGTCCTCCTGGGAATTGCCAAGATATATTAAGCATTCTTACAATCCTATTAAGGAAATCTGTATTGTGTGAAAGAATGGACATAATTAAAAATAATATGGAATGTTAATCATGTTTGGGACCATCGTTAAATATTTGATTGGCTGGTAGAGATAATCATGATATTTAGATCACTAACATCCATTTAATTTTCACTTTCCTATCTCCAAATGTGGTAGATTATTCACAATAAAAAGTAGAGGGTTTGTGAGAATTGGATGACACCTCAATACATGAACATCCTTCATTTTATAGCAAAGGAGAAAATCCCGACTCCCTGCGAGATAAAAATTTTGTCAATAGTTTCTCTCCAAAGGAAATCTATTAACTAATTAAATTTTATGAAATAAAAATAACTAGTAATTGCACCTTGGTGTGCAATAGGTACCCTAAAAAATATTCTCTATAAGATAAATAATTTTAAATTAAATTTATTATAATTGACACATAAATAATAAATAATTTTATACAATCTAAATATTTTTTATTTGATAATAAATACAATTATAATATTAAAATTTTAATTATTTTTTAAATTGCATTTAATAAATTACTATTAATAATATTTTATTTGATAATAAATATAATGTTATCTAATAAAAAATTACATTTCCTATACTAAAATTATTTTTATGAGAGATATATTTTTATAATATAAAAATTAGCAGGTTCTTCATAAATATCAATTAAATGTTGAGATTGAAAGATGGGTGACAGTGCATATCTAATATTAATGGAATCTTAACTCTCACACTATCTATAACCCTAATTTAGATCTTAGTAATACCAATTGTAATCTAATTGAACTCTAATGCTAACCCTAACCCTATTTCAACTATAACTCTAACCCAAAGCTTTATCTGAGAATGGTAATCATGTACTTGAGTCCTAAGAACAATTGTAACCGTAACCAAGTTCTATTACCAACTCTACCCTAATGTAAGCCTCTTCTTAGAATGAAAACCTTAATTTTAACCAACTTTTGACCTTAAGCTAAGTTAACCCTATCCGTACCTACAATTAATAAGTAGTGCATATTATTAATCTTGGTATATATTATTTAGTTTCAAATTAAATTCAAGATTGTAATTTAATTCATAAAAAAATAGTATTCTACATATTGTAGTAAACATTAAACTATACAAATAAAATAGATTACATTGTAATAATTATCATTTTATTAATTATACACATTAAATAAATTTTTTTAACTATTAGTAATATTAAAATTTTGTTTAATAAATGGGTAAAAACACAATTGAGTGTCATCTTTTAGGCTAACTCAAATCACTTGGCCCAATTAGACTCGACTGAGTCTATCTAGGCCGAGTACACGTAGGTGCCACGCGACACTGAATGGCGTCTACATGGCCTAGTAGACGTGACCGAGTGGTACTCGGCCGAGTCTAAATGATATTTTTAATATCAAAAAACATTCCAAGCCCCTCATTTGCACACTATTTGGTTGTTCGTGTGGGGCCAACCCCTAGGGGGACTCGACCTAGTCGGACTCAGCCCAGTTAGACTCAGCCAAGTTGGACTCGGTCGAGTCTACCTAGGTGGCATGCCATGTTGTAGCCAAACCTCCAAAAACACAAAAAAATCAAAATTTTGCACTTCTGCTATTTTTTTCTCTTATCAAAATAGAAAATGTTAAAAAATTAAAAGTACCCTTTTCTAGATCTCGAAAGTATGATTCTAGACATATAGATTTTATATTGTTTCAACTACAAAATGTTAAACAAATTTGCTAAAAACTACATGTAGGTATATTAAACTTTGAGAAGACATGTATTCGAAAAATATAGAAAAATGCTAAATAAATTCAAAAAAATTTTAAAATCATATACGACACTAGAGGAGAGAATCATCTTCAAGAATATGTTATTTATTTGATTTTTGGCATAGTTTTGATAGGGGAAAAGTGACTGGAGACAAAAAGTGTTGATTTCAGGTAAGTTCGACTTTGAATATTTATAACGGGTAAACTATAGATTGAAAACACTTCTTTCTTTTTTCCTTCACTAGATATACATGTCATTTAAAACATATTCTGAAATTGGAGGGGAAAACAATGTTTTACTTATAATGATTTGATGGGAAATAAACTCCCTAATTTGTAGTATTTTTCAGAATATGAAAATAAACCTAAAAAATTAAAAAAACATATTAATTTTTGCTCAAATTAATTTTTTAAAATTATAAGTATAAAATTCATCCTATTTTATACATTTTATCTGTTTACATCATCTTCAAATTCTCAACAGAAATGTGACTTTTATGCTCTTGAAATTTTTCAATTTTAGTGTTGTTAGCCTCTTCCTTTGTAAAAGAGTGACAACTTATTATGCTTTTACCCAAATAATAAAAAGAAAATTAATTTTTAAAAAAATATTAAAACATAAGAATAATAACTCTTTGTAAAAATCTTAAATTTAATTAAGTTTTAAAAATTTGAACATAATATTATTATAAAAAACATTGTAAATATTAAAAACAACAATCATATATTTAATATTCGAAAACACTCAAACCACTTAAATAGACAATACTTAGTATGTGTTGGTTAAACTTAAATAGCACATGTGACTCTTGTGGGACCCTCCCCTATCTCGTGTGTTGTTTGCATTTGCTTATTTAAACACATATACAAAAGATGAACTTTTTGAATAATAATATATCTATCTTAATTACTGAATTATAAAATTATATTATATCCTTTATTAAAATGTGGTGGCCGTAAATCATATTATATTCTTTATCATACTTATCCTACTTAAAAGAAAATATTTATTTTTGCAATTTTGTTTTTTAACTATTTTAATTCAACGTATTGCAGATCTTAGAGGCAAAGCGAGTCCCTTTAAATTAATGCATCTATCCATACTCATACAATTAACAATGAACTGCCAAGGAGGACAGAAAAACAAAATCACAATGTCTGAAAAGCGAACAGTGTCTGATCAAAATCTGATGGCTGCAAATATTTCAATCATCTTGCACGCCTCTAGTGCTTCATTGACTTCCAAAGCAGAGGAATTGTTTGGTGTTTACATTATTCAATTGGTAAAAAACATGATACGAATTCTGAGGTTTAAATAAACCGCCGTAGTTTAGAGAGGACGGATATCTAGAAGACTGAATTGTTTGCTTGCCTTACCACTTCGTTTGTTGAAGACGCGTGACCAACGATTGGTTGAGCAATTGAACATCGCCTGGTCACGACAAACGAACTTCATATATTTAATCCCTGATGTCGTGTCACCATTTGACGCGTGTAAATGATCCAGAATGAAGGAAAAACCAAATTGAAGATCGATGAAAACAATGTTCACCGGACACAGATGGGACGTGGCGGCGGTGTGTAGTGTAGAGGGCCACCGTCTGTTTCTAGAAGCAAGAAAATCTTACCTGTATAGACTTCGTATCCTTCTCCAAAACCCCCAATTCGAGTTCCGTCTAGATATATGCACTAGACTGTTTCTCCTTACCATCAAACCAAGTACTCTTTCTTTCATCCAATCTATTTGGAGTTTGAGCGAAATATTGCATTTCCATCTACACATACAGGCAAAATTCTTACTGCTGGTCAATTCGAAGCTTTGTGTAACAGATTCATGGAGTACAGTGCATCAATTAAGGGGTTTCAGGCGCCCCGTGTTATGAGCAACTGTGCCGCGTCTTCTGGAATTTCACGGGTCAGAATTGGAGCGAGGCCGAAGTATTCTACAAGCATAAGGGCATTTCAATCTCAAAATACTTCATTTTCTTCTTCCCCTTCATCATCTTCACTGTATGATGTTTTGTCTATCTCTCCCGACGTGAGTGCGCGTGACATAAAGAGCGCATACCGTAGAATGGCTCTGAAATGCCATCCTGATGTCTGCTCTGCTTCAGAGAAAGAAGAGAGTAGCAGATTGTTTCTTCAAGTCCAGGAGGCATATGAGACTCTGTCAGATCCCCTGCTCCGCCAGGATTACGATTGGAGACTGCAGAACACGTTTACAGTAGGCGGATTAGGGAGTATTCAAGTGTCGGAAGCTCAGCTGATGGAGTTAATTAGAAGGAGATCGGGAAATAACTCGGCCTCATGGGGTAGCAGAATGAGAAGACGAAATCAACAGGGGGCTTATGCTTGCTGATGATTGCAGTAAATTATCTGAGAGTTTGTTGTAAATTGGATTGTAAAAAGAGGCGTTTGAGCGCCTTCTAGTTTTGTAAATAAATATTACTAATTTTCTGTTAATTACATTCGCAATGTCCAGAACCAATTTCGGGATATAGAGTGATACACGAGACTATACATTAGGGCTTTTAAATAAAAGTATTGTTATCAATGTCTTCCCCACATTTGTGGTTGTCAAATTTACCAGCTCCGGGGATGTCGAAATTCACAATATTCCCCATTTAATAACATAAAGCAATTGTCGAAAGGTAACGCGAGCTTCAAACACGGTATTTGTCTTTGAAAATTAAATAGGTAGAACAAAGGACTGCGATTTAACATCAGATTCTTTATGCTCCATACAGTCGATTTTAAGAGTAAAAACTGTACGCTGCATAATTTTCACCCTATTAAAGGAAAATCTACATATTGTGGAATACATTTCTTATAGATGTGCTTCACTATCAATAGTCTATTTGTTCAGGTCAATTAAACTAGAATATGATTAGAGAGGGCAAAATGGGAGGAAATCCTACCGAGTGATTAAGAGCCAAGTGCTATTGGCGAAGAGAAGGAAGTTGGAACGCCCATAAGTTTAATTGTTTTTTTAGTATTAAAAATCTATACTTATTGCCGAACAATCCTCTTCCACGACTCTCTCCATGTAAATATGAGTCTTCTGAAGGAAATAATAATGTCGTGGTGTCTATTATGTAAAAGCATTGATTACATATGATTCTTCTTATTAAATTGAGATTGAAAGTGTGTGAGAGAGGTATAACTCGTATATAATAATATATAGACTATGCATTCAATCATTATACAATAAATAAATTGTAGGGAGATCTGTTTTGATTTTTCTTTGCTAGTTGTAAAAATTTTAAAATATTTTTTAAATATATTTTCATTTTTAAAAGTTACGTATAAATTTTTTAATAGACTCTTATGATTTTTTTAGGAAATCTTAAATGATTTTATTTTTGTAAATAAATAAAGTGATTTATTTTATCAATATTTTCAAAATAGCATGAATGAAGAAAATTCATTACTTATATGTTATTTCTCTTTTAGTTGTTTCTTATATCTTCTCTATAAACAATTTTGTGAAGTTAATCTTGTTGTAGGATTCATAACCTACATCTTTCATTCTTTTGAGCTCGGCTTTTGTGAAGATTCATATTGTGTTGATAAATTGGTGCTAAAATACTTTTTTGTGTGTTCTCAAACTTGTGTATTTGATGAGTATATTAACAATCTTTGAACTCGACTCCTATAATCAATTAGGTGGACATTTTGGTTCAAATATTTTGGTGTTTAACTTACTATTAATTATTTATGAAATGGAGCCATGTGATGATCTATTTAGGAGCTTAAGATTTTTCTTTTTGTTTATTTATTTTGTTAAACTTTACACAGTTAAATCTAGAAACATTCATGCAATAATTTAGATTGTGGACATCTATTCAGTTTAATTGTTAGACTTTGTCATCATTGAACTAATATGAATTGAGTGTAATTGTCCCTTATTTTTAGGACATGTAATTGTACATGTAACTATATGTGCTCAATGAAATGAAATCACAATTTATAAATATATTCATGATTAATAACAAATTAGTAAAATGCAACTATTTGAATGAATATTGTAGTTTTTAATTTAGTTCTCACAAATCTTACTTTCAAGGTTTTATTTCATAGATATGTCATTGGGCGAATTCATGATTTTTTTTATCATGTGTATGTCTCAAATGTATTTGGATCAAAAAAATATTACGAGATTTTTAACATGTTGACAAATTACAATATTTTTGAAGGCATTTGTCTGGAAAAATTTATGTACAAGGAGAATAGTCTCAATATACTATAACTAGTCAAGATGTATTTTCTATGGTGATTTGATGCCTTATTTTTATTTTCTATTCTCGATGATTTGAAGTCATCCTTATTCTAATTGTCTATCATTTTCAAGTTTGAAGTCTTAGAAAATATTCAACATGTAAAAAAAATTAGCTTGAGGATCTCAATTGGGATTAAATTCACATTTAGTTTAATTGAATCATAGCTTAGGTTCTTGCTTTTATAATCCTTGAGGTGAGAAAATGTGACAACTGATCATATTATTAGTTCATAATATTTTTTAAAAAATTAAAAAAATAGGTCATACTATTAAAAATGTGCAAAGCTCTTCAAATTACTACTAAATGTTTCCTTTATCTAAAATTATTACATCATAAAATGATGTTAGTGTAGGAGCCATTCTTAGGTCAATACTATAGCTAGCTAAACATGTATTTATTAAAGGTGAAGACTATACACACTACTATACATGATTTATAATTATACTTTAGAATTCTATTCTATATATTTCGAATGATACTAAGAATAAAATGTTACTTTGAAGCAGGATGAATTTGAACCTTACACGAATTAAATGGAATCTCACAAAAAAAATCAACATTACATTACACAACAACAAAATTTATAATCGTCTAATCAAATTATCCAAGACAATTAAAACATTTTTGACAAATCTGATACTGCACAACATCCGAAAACAAATAAAGAAAAGGTACAACTACTTACATTGATTGATGCAAAGAGACCCAAAATTATTATTATTTACGTTAATAGAAAATCAAATTATTATTCATTGCTTGAGGAAGTATAGAGCAACAAAGTTTCATGGAATACGTGGAAGTCATATGCTGGTTTCGTCTGATTAAGAAGTTGTTTGGACAACACTATTTCTTAGACGACACGCAGAAGTAGATCGACGATTTCTTAGACGACACGTAGAAGTAGATCGACTGATCGACAAGCTTACAAATGGTAGGGTCCACGGGGAAGTGGAAAATGGAGCTACCTTCTAGAATTGTCCATCTACTTTTCTTCTAGATTTTCTTCGGTTCTAATCGCTGATGTCATCGATGATTTCCTATGAAATTCACAAAGAGAAATTAATAAGCTAAAATTAAATAAATTGTAGTGCTCGTTAAATATACGTGGGGGATAAGGAGTGGGAGCATAGAAGATGGCAAATCATTTACTTTGACTTTAATCTTGCGTAGATCTAAACTTGCTGAATTTATTTAATAATGGAATTCGCTAATTGCATTATATATTTAACTAAAGTTTAGATCAGAATTTCATTACTTTATCTTAAAATTTCTTGACATATTGTGTAATAAAAATTTCATTTATCTTATGTAAACCTTATTTTTCCTAGCAGCTTATATTTCTTACTTTGTTATATTTTGTTGTTTATTAATTTATTTGATTTCATATGAGATTTTACGATCTTTTGATTCTATTATATCTAATTTATTTTACTTAAGTGACATAAATTATCATAGGATTCTTATAGGTTACATACTCTTATTTATTTACATGTATATATTTACGATTTTGGCAATGGCCTCATCTTTTATTTCTTTTGTTCCTATTACACTTGATTCACTTATGTGCTTTTATGTTATGGGTAAGAATGCATTATCTATAGAGCAGTTATTCGATCTTGTATTATTTGTCCCTCCTTTATAGATTCTATCAGTGTAAGAATCATATTATCCTAAATATTCTTATTTATTTTTTCCATGAGCTGCATGTTTATCTTAATTTAGCTATGGTTTGTGATAGCAATGAGTATGCACCAAGTTTGAATTTACCTTGTTACAAACTATACATCATTACTATCGATGATGTGAAAACCTCTTTTCAATATATTGTTGCAACATTATATGATATTTCTTCTATATATCATGACATATATGTGTCTACTCTTGTTACTTTACCCTCTTTTGTCATGCTCATTCTTTAGTTTTATGAGCACTCATAATACTCTTTTTCTAGTGATATATCCCATGATGATGGAATTGGCTATGATTTTAGTTATTAACCCCCTCATATTTATTTTAGTGTCACTTATTAGCTCCTTGATCATTACATGATCTAACATAATTAGCCAAGGTGAATATTTGTTACATGTAGGATAGTTAATTTAATAAAGATGAGAGGACAAAAATTAGATAGAATACATTTTGAAAATGTCTTGTTATAGATTTAATCTAAGTACCTTATTGAATGCATATAATGCTCATATTATGTTATGTTATGACCAAAAATATTTAATTCTTAAGGTCAAAAAATATGCTCAATTTGTAGAATATGTTTCAGAACGCACTTACATTATAATGAGATTTTATTTTATTTGTTTATGCTTTAGAAGATCCATCTCTAAGAACATTTAGGTTTGATTTTTCCTTGAATATCAAAGCCTAAAGGTTGGACTTGTATTTAAGGGAATCTAAATCTATGCTTACACAAATTTCACAATTGTCAATTATGCTCTTCCTTGGTCATACATATTTTTATGAAATATTTTGCACATATAAACAAAACTATGGTGTGAAGCTCCATTTTAAATTCATAAACATTTTATTTTAAAATATAAATATATCAAGATTTTGACCTTTACATTTCATAAAAAATATGTTTGTTATCCTCCATATTTTTCTTGTCCTTGTAAATCCAAAATTAATAAAATTTATATTCTCATCTCCAACACTTCTTTCTATACACATTAAAAAAATATTAATTAGTTATTTATTTTATGGGGAGATTGATGATCATTTTATTTTTATCAATATTTCCACATATTAAAAGAAAAATAACGTCATCAAACGGTAGCAAAAAAATATCTTTCTTAATACACAATCTTAGCTAACTTTCACCAAATAAATTTACAAAATAATTTATTTTCAAAAAGATGGGGAGGAAATTCAATGTTATGATATATTTAAGTGATAAAAATATAACCACTTTTTGTTCTCTCAATATTTAACCTGAATAATCTTTTAAATATTCAAATTAGAAAATTACAGGGTAAAAAGTAGATTTCAAACGCTAGCACTCTTGTTCTCAACACACCTTAAAAATCTGAGCATAATCATCTTTGAATTATTTTTAAAATTTTAAGTTATATTGATT
Organism: Chamaecyparis obtusa; assembly: GCA_027943335.1. NCBI lineage: Eukaryota > Viridiplantae > Streptophyta > Pinopsida > Cupressales > Cupressaceae > Chamaecyparis > Chamaecyparis obtusa. The sequence goes on along the minus strand of BSBK01008565.1, from coordinate 320,848 downwards.
TTATAAAAAAAAGTGGTCATCTAAGACCTCAATCTTAAAACATGCACACAATCGTATCAAAAAATAGTCTTGCAACATCTAAGACCTCGTTTTGGTCCCACATTTCCCTATAATTACTCAATTATGAGGGTTCTCTATATATAATTTTACTTGTTAAATATATATTCTCTTTTTAATAGTGAGTGCACTTACATGATAATGTTTTATTTATTAGTGGTTCTACACTTCATTTGAGTGGTAGATTCCTATAATGGTTTGATTCATTGTATTTACTCTATACTTAATTTATGGGTTTGATATATCCTTTACTACTCTATTTTCTTATCTTAGAGTATACAAGAAATGTATAGAGTTAGTTAAAACGTTTCATCATTAATCTTATTATGGTTATTTACCCACTTTCTCTCTCTAAAAATAACATATATATCCTTATCATATTTTTCATTCCATGATATATTGTCTGAAGAATTTACCTATTTTTAATGCAAATAATAGCTCATACGATTATCTTGCAAAGGAAGCTAGTTAGAGACCAATATTTTTAATTTTAACACTAAATATGTTCCCACATAATATATTTCAGCCTCCTTATATGCCTAAAAGAAAATCCTAGAAACATAAGCAATTTGATATCCTTTGAGAATATTAAAAAAATACAAGAAAATATATCTAACTGTAATTTAGTGTTCATATCACTCTTATAAAAAGGCATGTAACTCGAATTTAGTGTTCATAGGGGAAATTATGTTAAATATTTAGTATACTAACATAGAAATAACACACAATCTAGTTATTAATTCAACATTATCTTTAAACATTGTGATGAGACATGAAAACATATTAATTACATATTAATAACAAGAACACAAATTTATAGTGGTTCAAAAATTGGCTTCATCCACTCTCAAGTAGAAAATCATGTTAGAGTAATAAAGTGTTTTCTTATTAATTGAATCATATTGATTTAATTATTAAGTCACTTATTACCTCTTTCGACTTAAGCTAAACTTTAGGCATATAATAATTAATTACTTTATTAATTATTATTATGCAACTTACGGTTTTACCTTTTTAGGTTTTTCTGATCTCCTTTTGTAAGGATTGATCTCATAACACTTTGTATCCTTTTCTGACATTTTCATTATTGATTGCAACTTTTGTTTTTGCACATCAAGGATTTCTCCTCTCTTGTGGATCCATTCGTTCAGGTCTCCATAGCTGTTTGCTTCTCTCTCTTTTTGTGACACGTGTTTGCGTGCAGGTATTCTTGGGAGTTGTGGGTTGTTTTTCATCAACTCCAATATGGTATCAGAGCTTCAGATCTATTTGCCCTTGTCCTCTTATTGAGAGATTTCAAGGCCATGTTCATCAGATCTGAGGTTTTTAGAGGGTTTTCTATCAGATTTGGTGGGACCTCTTTTTCTGGTCACCTTGGGCTCAAACGAACCTCACCATTATATTCACATAGCCCAAGAACCCCTAGATCCATATTAAATTTGTCAATTTTGGACAAAGTTGGAATATGTGGAAAATTTTATTTTACAACTAGCCTTGACATAGATCCCAAGATACTTTGGGCTCAAACAGACCTCTCCATTGAGCTCACAGCACCCAAAAACCCCTAGATCCATATAAGGCATGACCAATTTGGATAACTTTTCATTTTGGGGCATTTTTCTTGGTACTAGACAGCTTGGCACACTTCTCGAGACTAAATTTGTAGGGACTGGCATGCTTCCCGAGGCAAAATTGTACAAATATGGCATGCAAATCAAGGCAAAAAATTTATTGTCTGACATGCAAATTTTGAACCAAAAAAAATTTGGCGCACAAATTGACGCAGAAAATCCATACACCTTACACAGATTGTGAGGCGCGCATGTGAATTTGCAATCAAAATTAATTATTTTTGGGTAGTGACAACCATTTGGCCGTCGAATTTAATCCCGTCATCTAATGACATCAGCATGCATCATCATGATTTTCACCGTTTTTAGGCCCTCTAGCGCAATAATTGGTATTTTGCTCATAACTTGAGCATATGGTGTCAAAATCGGGTAAACGAGATATCGTCGAAAAGCTGGTTCTAAGCTCTATCCAAAACTGGAGGTCTAAATTTTTTATTTTTCTTTTTTAATAATTTTTTTACTGTCAAAGCCAGATATTCATTTTTGCACTCCGGGAGCTCTATCTTGCGCATCCAGACTCCTTTGGGCAAACGATATATCATTGGAAAGCTTGTTTTGTGAGCTTTCCAGTGATGTGACTCATTTTTCCAAAATCTGCTCCAAGTATATTTTATTGATATTTTTGCATTTTTGCAATCTGGTGGATATCTTGGATGTTTCAAGTCTTGGGATCTCTTCCCTTTAAGAGATGGCTCATCTTGGGCTGTTCTTTTGTTTCATTTGTCTTTGCTCTTCTTTGAGTAGTGTATACTTCATTTTTGTAGCATTCTTTTATGCAAACAAACGCATTGAGATAAAGTGTCATTCTATTACATATCTGGGATTTTGCACATGTCCATGCTTTATGTACTGGCACTCCATTATAAAGTGCTAGGGGGTGTTGATGTTTGTCTTTGTTTTCCATCTTCTTTTGTCACGTGAGTGTTCCTCCAACAACATTAGCCTCAGGTATCTCTATATGTGTTTGTACTTTTTCTGCACATTCGATGTTTCAAATTATTCTTCATCATGCAATTCATATTGGATGATCTTTTCAATGTACCTGTCATTACTCCCTTGTCAGTAATATGGGGGGTTTCTACTATTGGTTCTACTACTTCCTTGGTTTGATAGTGTGAGCTATGTATTCAGTATTTGATTCTATGTACTAGGTGGTTGCAATGGCTGGGTACTTATGCATTCCGATGAGATTGATCATTTACCATATGGACACTCTTTTCTTTCCTATTTTTGGATGCACTCTTCCAGCTTTGATTGATCAGCTCTTCATAATTTTGGTGTTGATGCCATCTGTATCTTCGAGTTCCAGTGTTTGCCTTTGTTTGCCTCCTGATTCGAGTAGTGTCATTTGAGGGCATTCATGCAAATTACAGTCTTCTCTACCTGGTCATATTTTTGTGGAGGATCTTCAGATCATCAATTTCTTCTTGACAGAGTTTGCAGTTTCATGCTTTAGTGATGTTGTACATGTTCATCTTTGTTCCTATTTTCTAGAACATTCCTAGTTTTGGAGGCTTCTTCAGTCCTTCAGACTAGTATTTTTCTCTTTTTGGAGTAGAGTTTTTCCCATGTGGTTTTTTCTATTTCTCCACTTTATAGAGACTTTATTTTGTACTTGGGTACCTGATTAGGCCTTTTGTTGCCAGGACCCATTTGCTTTCAGTTGTTCTTTCTAGGTTTTTAGCTTCTCCCAAAGTTCATTTTAAGAAGGGGGGGGGGGTGTTAGAGTAATAAAATGTTTGCTTATTAATTGAATCATATTGATTTAATTATTAAGTCACTTATTACCTCTTTTGACTTAAGCCAAACTTTAAGCATATAATAATTAATTGTTTATTAATTATTATTATGCAACCTAGGGTTTTACCATTTTAGGTTTTCTGATCTCCTTTTATAAGGATTGATCTCATAACACTTTGTAACATTTTCTTACATTTTCATTATTGATTGCAACTTTTTTTTTTGCACATCAAGAATTTCTCCTCTCTCGTGGATCCATACGTTCAAGTCTCTATAGCTATTTTCTTCTCTCTCTTTCTGTGATAGGTGTTTGCATGCATGTGTTCTTGGGAGCTATGGGTTTTTTTTCATCAACTCCAATAAATCACTTATATTAATCTAATCAACAATACCCATTACATGGACTGCACAAGTTATGTATAGAAAGCTCTTCGAATATGAAGAGATGGGAGAAATTGAATGGTCATGTGATAGTTGGGCTTCATAACCCAACAATGACCACCCAAAAAAGGATTACTTGTATTTCACTGTGACCTCAAGAGCACCGATTTATTTAAAATAATAGATCTCGTCCATCCTGCTTAAAGCTTCCCTTTTGTAAAGGTGAAATAATTTGCAAGCTTATATAAAATTTTAAAGAAATTTTGGACAAGCACTCAAAATAATAAGTCATGTGATATTATATTAATACATCTATAAACTATGATTTTATATATAATTATCTAATTTAATTTTTGGAAGATTTTTTAATTCATTTTAATTAAAAAATATATTGATATAGCATGATATTTGATGGTATAAATCAAAATTTTATATTTAAGTAGAAAAATAGTGGAATAATTTGCTATAAAAAAATGATTCAATTCAAAATTATCATGTAGTCTTTGATGAAATGTGTAGTTAGTCAAATGTGTACTTAGAAGTTCCTAGATTGAATGTGGTGATGTAATATTTATGCAGTGAATAGGAAAATAAGTCATCATTTGTTAGTGGAAATTTTTATGCTTTATTATTTTTATTCCAAGTTTTGTTCTTGGAAGTAGAAACTTTCTGTTTTATTGCCATTTTTAATTCCAGTGACTTTGATAAAGCTACATTTGCTTAGTTTTTAAGCTAACTAAGAAATATCTCTATTTTTTAGGTTTATTTTTGTTTTCCTCCACTTTTTTATTTGAGGAAGGTTATATATTATAAGCCTATTCATTTGTAATTAATGAAACATTAAATTTTTATCTCATTCTTGTTTTATATTTTTTCTATATGCACGTGTATGTTTATTCTTTCTTTTCTAGCTAGATTCAATATTTGTAGGTTAGCTAAAATTTTACATGGTATTAGAGCTCCATAAATTCTAAATGCTATCATAGCACAAAATTTTACATGGTATCAGAGCACACAATTATTGGAACGGAGAATCAAATTTCTTTTCTAGGTGTAAGACTAGAAAAAGGTATAGTTAGAATATCAAGGCAACCACAAAACCTCAAAGACATGAAAACCTATCTAATCCTATCATAAAAACCACTTGAAATGAAAAGGAATTAAACAACAAATTAAAAACCCCTTCAAGCGAAGTTCCCATGTTCTCCTTTCTTCTCCATAAAATGGGATTTTGTAGCTCTGGAAAATGATGAAATGCACTAAGCAACTTGAAAGAAAAATGAGAATACTAGGAGCGAAATGATAACAAAGGTGGTTAAAGAGTGGTTAGCCAAATTAGTGCAAAAGAGGCTCAATTTATAGGGTTGAGAGTCCAAATGCAAGAAAGGGAAAATTAGTGTGCAACTTGGAAACATGTCATGATTATGACAAATTTATGCACAAATTAATAGATTGAGATTACAAATTAAGGGGCAAAATGGCATATGAAGATGGAGGCAAATTAATAGGGAAAATGATGAAGGGAAAGTGCAAGAGATGAAGTACAATTAGGGGGAAATGTTAGAGGAAAATATGGAGGCTAAATTAGAGGAGATGAAGCACAAATTAAGGAAATGTGAAAGAGTCATATTTTTAAATTTTAAAAATTCATTACTCCCATAAAAAGATAATTAGGAATTAGGAATTAACAAAAACTCCAAAATTCATGGAAAAGGGAACTATTAATTAATATGAAATTAATTAACTGTGGGAGACATAGGATAGGGGGATTAATCTTATAAATAGATTAATACAAAAGGGATAAACTATGGGCTATCTATCCCCAGGGGATAAATTAGTAAAAATAATTGACCGAATAATGACAAAGGATCGAAAAGGGTTTGGTCTTCTAAGATTTGATAAGGGTTTTGAACTATTTTTTATGATTTAAAATATATTAGGGAACAACTAAACATCGATTAACTTTGATAATGTGTGTGACCGAGGATGATAGGATAAAATAGCATCAATGAACTTTGACAATGCTATTAGGCTGACTGATGGGGATGAAATAGAATCGATGAACTTTGAAAATGCTATTTGAATTGACTTGGATTAAGATGATGATGATGAGGCATCGATGAACTTTGACAATGTGCTCAAATTGATGATGATGATAAGGAGGCATCAGTCCAAGTGCATTTTTCATGATCAAAAGATTGAACAAGTCCAATTAGATTGAGTGTTAGATCAAATGTCTTATTTTTTGTGGTTTTTGAAAGCGTGATTTCATTGAAGCACATCGTCTTGTGCCTTCATGGATGCTTGTTGTGACACAAAAGGAAGATGATTATATACAATTTTATTGAAAGAGATTTTTATAAATTTTAAGGTATTTTAGTGATATTTGGATTTTTTTTATCTCTTTTCTTGGGACATTTTACAGTTTTTAGATTTTTTTCAGGAACTTTTTTTATGACTTTTATTGATTTTTTCAAGACTTTATATACTTTTTAGTGATTTTTTCAGGACATTATTATTATTTTAGGACTTTTTACAATTTTTTGGGAATTTTTCAGCCTCGTATTTGATTTTTATGATTTTTCAAAATTTTCTTTGATTTTTAGTTATATTTTCAGGACATTAAGGTATTTACATGTCGATATGTCCAATGTGATAGAGTGATGAATGCATGGATCAACCATGTTTGAGGTCCTGCCTCCAGCGCAAATTCAAATTCAAACAAATGGATGGTCATACTAGAATAGAACACAACTACATACAAAAGCTAAGGACAATGTATATACAAACTAGCCATTTCTCAAGGAAAAAAAAGAATATCAACTAGTAATATGCCATAAAATGACACTAGAACAGACTCGTAGGAAAAAATATGATTAGGGAATAACAATAAACTTACTTTCCCAAAGCACCTATTTGCCAGGTTTTCACTTTTGGACAAAATTTTTCTCTTTATATTTTTTTTCCTTGCCAAGACATATGTTTGTTGGAAGTTTTCATCAAGGCACCATTTTTTTCATTTTTTCAAATGTTTTCTTTTCCTTTTCACTTTTTTCAATTTTTTTTGTATTTTTTCAAGAACTTTTTGTATTTTTTAGAGAATTGTGTGTAATACTTGGACGAAGATGCATGTTGTTGATTTATTTTGGAAATGGTTCTACATCTGGCTATGCAAGATGATATACTCCAGATCCATATGTTGCAGTGACTACATATGGTCCCTTCTAGTTTGGCTCAAACTTACATGGCTTGTCTCTTTATGACTGGGTTTTATAATTCATTTTCAGAACCAAGTCTCCAATTTCAAAGTGACGACCTCAGACTTTCTTATTGTATCTTCTTCTGAGATGGTTCTGGTAAGACTACAAATAGACTAAGGTGGCTTGTCTTTGCTCATCTAGCATGTCTAGCTCATGGAGTCTGGAAACTCTATATTGTTCATCATCTAGATAAATTTTGAAATTATAATTATAAACATACCAAACATCAATTACTTAAAATAAATTTTATGAAGTTAAAATAATTATAAATAATAAAATATCTAAATAAACAAATTGTCAATGGGTCTGTGGTCTTCTAGTGAAGTTGAATGGTTCTACATGAGCCTACCAAGGATCAAGTCTTGCTGAGTGCATGGCTCCGACACCATAAGGGATGAGGTCAGAATCGTGCCCTGGACAGAATTTGGCGAAATGGATACCCCTCAATCCTTGACTCTTAGTCAAAGAGGTTTTATGAACTTTCAACAAAATAAATAAATCAAAGCTAAAATGAAAATTGATTGATTTTCTAATTTAATTGGTTGGGGACAAAAACTACATCAAAATTAAAACAAGACAAAAATTATAGATGCCTAGCATCTTATGTTTCATTTTGTCTCTTCTAATCTTCTAATCAATTGTCTTACGACTTGAAGACCACAATAAATAGATTGCTTGTATTTTGGTATACACATGTCCCATGACCTCATAACAAAGAAATATGACTACTTTTATTTTAAATAAATAGATCTCAACTGTCTCACTCCTCAAAGCTTCTCTCTTTGTAAAAATGTCCATACCAATTTCTTAGAAGTTTGGGAAGAATCATTCAATATATGATGGGGAAATTTATTAATGTGATCTAATTTTTAATGTATAATTATTTAATTTTTTTATATTTAAAAAAAGTATTGACATGTAATGAGATTTGATGATGTGGATCAAAATCTTATTTTGAAGTAGGGAGACCGTCAAATAATCTGTTTTAAAAAATGGTCCAATTCAAAATTATCATTTAGTCTTTGTTGAAATGTGTAGTTAGTCAAATGTGTAGATAGAAGCTTCCAGATTGAATATAGTGACGTAAAGTTTAATGTAGTGAATATCAAAATATATCATGTAGTCTAATGTATCATGAGATGTGTTCCTTGGCTATTTTAAACTTTATAAATTTACTGCATTTCTTGAAGACTGCAATTAAATGTTAAATTACCAGGCCTAATAAGATTTAGAAACTAAGTTATATCTTTGCAATTACCAAAATCTTATGAAAAGTAAAGATGCTATTGAAGGATCATAGTGGAATGCATGTTTCAAATTAAAAGGTGGAATATACAATTGTGGTAAAGTTTTCTACGGTATGTGGTGATTAACTAATGATTCAAAATATACAAATAAACAAAAAATAGTAGTGAGAAAAAAGTTTGATAAAAATCATTTTATAATATGAAACTCTATTATTTAACCAATATAATTACATGTCAAACTAACTCTTCTCTCCAAAAAAACAAACATGAATTTAATCTTTTAAAACTCTATTAAAAGATATTACAAAGTCAATCTCCAAATCTTAGCACTAAACTTCAAAAAATACACAATTTTATTTAAACATTCAAATATTAATATCCTTACATTATCTCTCCCTTGAGACACATCAAATACTCTCTAACTTTTTCTAAAGAAAAAAGAGAGACCCAACTTAAGCTATCCATCTTTTGGATAAAACCAATTGAAAAAACAAAAGTAATATATGATTTCTATGGTTTAAATAAACCGTCGTAGTCTTGAGAGGACGGACATAGGTATATAAGACTGACTGTTTTTCTAGCTTGCCTTAAGACTTGGGTCGAAGACGCGTAGCCTTTACGCCTAATTGATTGACCGGTTGACCATCGCTGGCTCCTCAAAGACAAACGAACCTCTTATATTTAATTCCTTTCTCATGCCAGGTGTCACCATTTGACGCGTGTAAAATAATCCAGAATGGAGGAAAAAATCAAATTGAAGATAAATGAAACCAATGTTCCCACACATAGATGGGACGTGACTGCGGGCTACATACGGCCACCGTCTATTTTTAGAAGGCAAAAAAATCTTACTGACTTTTATAGACTTCGTATCCTTCTCGGAAACCCCCGTCTATTTTTAGAAGGCAAGAAAATCTTACTGACTTTTATAGACTTCGTATCCTTCTCGGAAACCCCCAATTTGATTCCCGTCTACTTATATGCTCCAGATTGTTTATCCTCACCAGCCCACCGAGTCTTGTTTCTTTGATCCAATCTATTTGGAGTTTGGGTGAAATACTGAATTTCCATCTACAATTTCAGGAAAAATTGTAATTGCTGGTCAATTCGAAGCTTTCTGTAACAGATTCATGGAGTACCATGGATCAATTAAGGGTTTACAGGCGCCCCGTGTTATGAGCAACTGTGCTTCTTCGGGAATTTCACGGGTCAGAATTGGAGCAAGGCCGAAGCATTCGACAAGCATTAGGGCAATTCATTCTCAAAATGCTTCCTTTTCCCCTCCTTCATCATCATCTTCACTGTATGATGTTCTCTGTGTGTCTCCTGACGTGAGTGCGCGTGATATAAAGAGCGCATATCGTCGGATGGCTCTCAAATACCATCCAGACGTCTGCCCTGCTGCAGAGAAGGAAGAGTGTAGCAGATTATTTCTTCAAGTTCAGGAGGCTTACGAGACTTTGTCAGATCCCCTGCTCCGCCAGGATTACAATTGGAGACTGCAGAACATGTTTACAGTAGGTGATTACGAAGGCAGATTGGGGAGTAGTGATGTGTGGGAAGCTCAGCTGATGGAATTAATTAGGAGGAGATCGGGAAATAATTCATCGTCATGGGGTAGCAGAATGAGAAGGCGAAATCAACAGGGGGCTTATGATTGCTGATGATTAAATTATGGTTGTAGTGAATTACTTGAGTTTGTTGTAAATCGGACTATAAAAAGAGGCATTTAAGCGCCATCTAGTTTTGTAAATGAATATTATTGATTTCCTGTTAATTGCATTCGTAATGTCATATTTAAGAAGCAGTTTGGGGATACAGAGTAATACTTGAGACAGTACATTAGGACCTCGAAATAAAACTACTGTAAAATGGTTATCATCAGTTTCTTCCCCAAATTTACCAGTTTACCAGTTCCGTAGAGGTCAAAATTCAACTTAGTTTTTTACATTAAATAACAATTTTCATCATATTTAGGAAAATCTACATATAATGGAATATCTTTTGCGTAGATGCATGATCTTGCCTCTTTTGAAACCGTGAAAATTGTAGTGACATTGCTGGCTGCAAATTTGTGTTGTTTAGCCTTGTTTGGATGCAACTATGGAAGCTTGCTTTTAGAAAATACTTTGTAGTGGGGCTTTATGTCTGTTATAGTTGGTTGTTCACAACATACATGTGGGGTGAGCAACTAATTTCATTGGTATTAGTGTTGGCGCTTGGTCTTATAGAAACGTTCCCTTTTCTTGCTCACTAGCCTCCTTTTGCTCAAATTTAGATGCAGTTGCCCATGTTTTGGAGGGATAAATATTTTCTTGTTTGGAATTCCAACTCTAATCGTGGGTCAATTAATTTACTCTTGTTTGTTTCTTTTTGTTTATGTTGTCTATGTTTCTATTGTTGTTAGAAATGTTAAATTTAAATTACATATATAATTGCTATCAAATTGTTAATAGAATAGTTAGGAATGAGGATTTGGATTTTTAGTAATTGGAGACTATTATATATTTGGGACTTTTATGTTAATAGAATAGATGATATTACTAATTTATGTTTTGTTTGGTTTGTTTAAGTCTATGTTTTGTTTTGTTGTTTACGATTTGGATTTAAGTTTTTATTAAGATATTACAACAATCGCATAACAACTAAAATCAGAGAGCATAGCTTGAGGCCATTACAACTGGAAGCAACAACTATCATCACTTTGAAAAATAATCAAAAATCATCTGAGTAGTTTTGTTACCACAATTTAATCTAACCATACTACTACTAAAGTCTCATTTATCAACTAAACACAACTTATCGCTAACTAACCTCTTCTGCCTAACAGTAGAGAGGACAATATTCCAGTAGCTAGTGACATAGAAACAAGGAGTACCATAAAAAATTTTAACCTTAATCAAGAAACACAAAATAGAAAAACATTTGTAATTCACAGAATAAAATAGGAAAATCATTTATCATTAGCAAATGTCTCCCAATTCATGGTGAGACATTTTGGATTTAAGTTAAGGATGAGGATAGTTGTAGTTAATGATATAGATCAAATTTATATATATTCTATAATTTATAAATGTATTTTTTTTTTTAAATACTTCAATTCAGATTTTTATTTTAATTATCTTTGGCTGGTTATACCAATGTATTTATTAGATTTGAGTCAATTACCCTTTTAGGAATTGTGGCTTTGTTAGTCAAAATTATAGTTAAGAGTTACATTATTTTAGGTAGAGTTTATATTTATTTATTTAAGAATTGTATCTTTATCAATGTTCATGAGTGGTTGTACCTTAACCTTGGCGTTGTTATCTATCTTGTGGAGATGTCTTTGAACATTAATATGATGATATGGGTGTGAAGTTTGGTCTTAGGGTTTTTCTTATTGTTACCAGAGGCTGGGATTTGTCTTGATGTTTTAATTTTATGTTTTGGCTTGAATATTAATGTTTTCATGTTATCATATGATGGGTTTATCACGTGTTATTGTATCATGTTGATTTGATGCCCAATTGTGTTATTGAGGTCACATGAGGGGTTGTTTCTATTCTTGGTTATTTTGTTGTTGGATTATGTTAATGATGTTTTGATGATGAGTATCCTATGTTATGTGATGGAAAGGATCCAAAAGATGACATATGCATGAATGATGCGTTGGAGTACAGTGATTACTAAGAGGAGGAAGGGGGGGTTGAATCAATAATCACAGACAAAATAAAATTTTACTTCCTTTAAAAAAACTTAATAGATTTCAACAATGTTAAATTAAAAAAGATAACAAAAAGCACACATCATACAAAAAGTGATGACATAATGACTGTCCTGAGTGGAAAACCCTTCAAGTAAAAATCCACTCAAAATTAGTCTCACTAGATAAATATCCTTTAAATCAATTTGTACATCTCACTAATTTTGTCTTACTGACAATTACAATGCCTCACTAAACTTGTGCCTCATTGGTTTATTTTGCCTCATTGAATTTATTACAATCTACCTTAGTGGTTTTTTAAATCTGAAATAACTTTGTACATACAAAGATCAGAAAATATGATTTCTATTTGACCCCTATAACTACACACTACACAATATTGAGCATAACACATGTCCTTATTCTTAGTAGTGCATAATGCCTAATCACAAATTTCAAACTCAATCATTTTTTCCTGTCTACAAACTAATTGTGCGCAACAATTTTAAAAATCTGATCAATAAACACTCATATGATAATCTATATCTGTATATTAAAACCAAATTCATCCCGTGATATAAATAAGTATTCTTGATTGGAAAAAAAATTGAAATCAAACTACTTGAAACCAACTCATAAATTGATTGACAGTAGGAATGATGACCATCATAGTATGTATCTCTTAGTAACGTGTCACTTTCCTGCATATATAATCGCATTAATGTATCTTAGAAAATAATAAAAAACAAAAATGAACTTATATCTGAATGCTTATTATCATCAATATTCAAATTCAAGTACCAAACTAAAACTTGAACTTCAGACTTAACTGTCTGATCAAAATGAAATGCCATAATCCATTATACATTCATATCTTTAATTATATCATAATGTAATGTAACCCATATGAACTAACTATGGATGTTTGCCATATAAATTTCAAAATAACGTAATCCATAACTATATTACATGTAACATCATAACTTCTTAGATTAGTTCATATATGCATGTGGTCAAAATCCATGTAAGGACCCGTCCCATAACAAAGACTAAGCCCTTAAACAATGAAAACTAAAATAATTGTGCACATCGTAGATGTAATGCACCATTCACAATGACATCAAAACTCTATGTGCTTGTGTGTACTATGAGATGAAATGCATTGTATTAACTATCATTTTATGAATGCATCACAGTGGTTACGAATGCATAATAGTGGTTACACTATTACAATAGTTGTGGAAATAGAAACATATATACTTGACATCTAGATATGATAGATGACATTGAAACATGCTATAAAAAAATTGTAGTTACACAACATACCCGACAAGGGTTACAAAATAACTAATGATTAAACCCTAATGTGGGTTACAAAATAATGAATGCAAACATGAAACCCTTACTGGGGTTTTGATGAGGGGTGCTCCCCTTAATACCACAAACACATAACAGAAATAGAGAAACAACAACAATATGCAAGAATAGAAAATTGGCTTCTTATTATCTCCACAAATGTGGAATTACAAACTTTCAGAATTACAATATGCAAAGCCACATGGGCATTTCCTTACAATATTCTGTAGGACAAAGCCTTCAATCAATACCCAGATCTACTACCCAGAACTGTCCTAGACAACACTACAGGCCTTCTTTATATAGGCACTTTCCACCACCCGAGAAGGTTCCAAAAATTTAGCCCTTAGGGCCGACCAACTTAGAATTATTTTATTTTTCAATTTATTACATCAAAGTCAGCTCAAAATAACTTTTGAAACCCGATCAAAAATTTTGAAGGAAAATTATTTTCTGCCATTTCAAGTGGCCCGACTTTCGGAGACCATAAGTCATCACCAGTTGACCCGATTGACTATTATAACCCCATTTCAGAAAGGCCACGAAGCGCTCTACAGGCTTGACTTGCGCAAGCACCTGTCACCCAAATTTTTGACCTTATCTAGGGCCTCTAAAGCCTTCAAAAATGAGTTCAAAGTTTCTGTACCCTACTTCCAATACCGAAAATCTTCAATATCTTTAAAACTAGACCTGATTTAGCCATGAAACTTTACTGGCAAGCTGATATGATTGAGATGAACCTCCACATGTAAACTCAAAACATTCTGAGATCATATGACCAACTTACTAAAAACAACAAGTTTCCATAAATAGCAGCTCTACATAGGATAGCCCTTATTAAATACAAAAATAGAAATATTTTTGGGTGATGCAAGATTGCTCTTACACCTAAGATGCTCCTATATCAGACACCTAGGGTAATTTGAGAAGTGACCCTGTCATGACTCAGGTGTGCAGAGGAAAACCAAGATGATTAACCTCCTCCTTTGTTAGCCATGATGAATCTTCAACAGGTCATCCTTTCCATTTGACCAAATACTCTTCATATGTCCTGTTCCTTGTGATTTCGCCAACATGACTATCCGGTATGTCTTCAATCTCCTTGATATCTGAACTGGTTGCTGGAATACTCCACTGTGCTGCTGTAACCTCATCTTCAACACCTCCTTCATGATACTCTGTCAAATTTGAAATGTTAAACACTAGTGAAATATTCAGCTCAGTAGGCAATTCTACCTCATATGCATTTCCAGAATCATGCTTCTTCAGTATCTTACATGGCCCAAACTTCTTCATTTTCAACTTGTTATATGTACCAACTGAAAATCACTCCTTCCACAAATGAACCATGACTTCATCTCCAACCTGAAATTCCTTATGCCTCCTTTTCTCATCTGCCTTAGCCTTATACTGTGCATTCATCTTGGTAATATGCTTCCTCACCGCCTCATGGATGTTCTTCAAATATTCTGCAAAATCCTCACCTTCAACACTACTTATTTCTCCTTTATATATCTTTCTTAACTCAAATGCATTTCTGGGACTATTTCCATATACAATCTGGAATGGTGATTTACTAGTGCTCCTATTGACAGAATTATTGTATGCAAATTCTACCTGTGGTTAAATCAAATCCCATCTTGTTGGCTTATCTCCAACCAAACATCTCAGCAAATTCTCCAAACTCCTATTCACCACCTCTGTTTGTCCATCAGTCTGTGGATGATGTGATGAACTGAACTTCAAATCTATCTTCAACTTCTTCCACAATGTACGCCAGAAATATCCAATGAACTTAGTGTCCCTATCTGAAAATATACTCTTTGGCAAACCATGTAGTCTCACTACTTCTCTGAAAAATAATTCTGCTACATGAACAACATCATTAGTCTTCTTGCAAGGAATAAAATGTGCCATCTTCGAAAATATGTCAACTACCACAAAAATTGAATCATGTCACCACTGTGTCCTTGGTAATCCAAGAACAAAGTCCATACTGATATCCTCCCAAGGCTTCTCTGGTATAGGTAATGGCTAATACAACCCTGTATTCTGCTTCACTCCTTTCACCATCTGACATACTCTGCAACTCTGTACAAACTTCTTGACATCTTGCTGCAATTGTGGCCAATAATAATTCTCACTAACCAAAGCAAGGGTTTTATCTTGACCAAAATGTCCAGCCAACCCTCTGCTATGCTTCTCCTTGATGAAATTCTCCCTCATAGAACTTCTTGGAATGCACAACTGATACCCTCTGAATAGCATATCATCCTGAATGATGAAATCCAGCCACTTCATTCTGTCTAGAGTAACAGGTTCTTTACAAGCTTTCCAAGCTTCACCAAAATCAGGAGCCTCTGGATACAAATTCTTGAGTTCCTTGAACCCAACCACCTTAATCTACATCTCTGTCAGCAATAGTTTCCTTTTGCTAAGCACATTTGCAACCCTGTTAGACTTTCCACTTTTGTTTTTCAAAACAAATGTATAACTCTGCAAAAACTCAACCCATTTCAAATGCCTTTGATTCAACTTTCCTTGAGTATTCAAATATTGCAAAGCTTGATGATTAGTATACAAAACAAAGTCCTTAGGAAGCAAATAGTGTCTCCACTTCTTCAATGCCTGAACTATAGCATAAAATTTCTAATCATAAACAGAATATTTCCTCTTGGCATCATTTAACTTCTCACTAAAATAAGCAATAGGTTTACCTTCTTGGCTCATAACAACTCCTATTGCAGTACCACTAGCATCACAATCTACTTGAAACACCTTATTAAAATCTAGAAGTGCTAAAATAGGTTGTTCTATAAATTTCTGTTTCAATAGTTTAAAACTCTTATCTGCTCCATTAGTCCACTTGAACTCTTTTCTATCCCCTCTCATTGTTTCAGTCAAGGGTCCACAAATATTGCTAAAATTTCTGATAAACTTTCTGTAAAAACTAGCTAGGCCATGAAAAGATCTTACCTCAGTAGCACTCCTTGGAGTAGGCCATTCAAGGATAGCTTGTACCTTCTCTGGGTCCATTTTTAGACCTTCCGCTGAAACTACAAATCCCAAATACACTAACTCTTTCTTCACAAAACTGCACTTCTTCAAATTAATCAACAATTTCTCTTCTCTCAGCTTCTCAAATACCATACGAATATGCATCATATGCTCCTCCAATGTCTTACTAAAGATCAAAATATCATCTAGGTAAACAATGACAAACTTACCCAGAAATTCTTTCAGAACCTCGTTCATCAGCCTCATGAAAGTGCTCGGTGCATTGGTTAGCCCAAAAGGCATGACTAACCACTCATACAGTCCTTCCTTTGTCTTGAAGGTAGTCTTCCATTCATCTCCTTCTTTGATCTGAATCTAGTGGTAGCCACTCTTCAGATCTATCTTTGAGAAATACACAGCTCCACTCAAACAGTCCATAATATCATCCATTCATGGCAATGGAAACCTGTACTTGATTGTGATCTTATTTATTGCTCTGCAATCTGTACACATCCTCCACTCTCCATTCTTCTTTGGTGCTAATACTGCTGGTACAACAAATGGACTCAGGCTCTCCTGAATCAATCCCTTCTGTAACAACTCATGCACTTGTCTATTCAACTCTTCACTTTCTGCTGGTGTCATTCTATGTGTTGCCTTGTTTGGCAAACTGACTCCTAGAATCAAATCCATTTGATGACTGATCTTCCTTACCGGCGGTAACCCATCAGGTACATTATCAGATACAATATCCTTAAACTCATTCAACAAATCTGCAACCTCTATAGGTACATCCTCTACTTCCTCTTTTCCAGATTTTGAAATTAAAGAAAAACACACATGCTCATGCCTCATACCATCTAGGAATTTTCTTCCATCAAAAAAATTTATTCTCGCATTACCACATACCTTTTCTTTGGTCTCCTTCAATGGATTTATCTTATGTCGCACTCCATCCTTTGTCAGGGAATAGGTATTCGCACGACCATCGTGTACAACACATCTATCAAACTACCACGACCTACCCAACAACCTGTGATATGCATCCATAGATATGATATCACATAGTACCTCATCATGGTACCTGCCAATCTTGAACTTTACTAGGTACTGTTCACTGACCATGACCCTGTGGTCATCCTGCACCCAGGCAATCTGATATGGATGTGGGTGTTTCTGTCTCTTGAGCTTCAACTTT
The DNA here is from genome assembly GCA_027943335.1 of Chamaecyparis obtusa. Taxonomy (NCBI): domain Eukaryota; kingdom Viridiplantae; phylum Streptophyta; class Pinopsida; order Cupressales; family Cupressaceae; genus Chamaecyparis; species Chamaecyparis obtusa. Next base: position 303,296 of record BSBK01008565.1, on the reverse strand, counting down.
GTCACCATCTCTTCTGACACCAAATTGTCAGTGCTTCAACTATCAATAATCACATCACAACATTTACCCTCACACTTGCATCTAGTGTGAAATAGGCTCCTTTGTTCAAGTTCATTCTCACCACTCAACATGACTCTTCTGTTAATCAACTTTTCTCCTCTTTCAGCATCTTTAGAATTTGATGATCTGGCATCTTCATCTACATGTGCAACTCTGGCCTAGCCTTCATTCCTCCTATCCATCCTTCCTTGGCACTGAGCACATTCAAATGCCATGTGACCTTCTTTTCCATAGTGAAAACATGTTCCAAGGAAGCCTCCTCTTCCTAAACCTTGTCTTCTTCCTCTTCCTCTCTGATCTCTATTGTTTTGATCTTGGAAATGATTGGAATTGTTTCCTCTCTGATTTTGACTGCTACTGGCCTCATCCTTCTTTTTTAGATCTTCATTTCAGCCTCCATATGACTGTCCACCAGATCATCCACCATGACCTCTTCCATTTTGTCTGCTCTCAAACTTCTTGTTCAATTTTTCCTCTGCTTTTAGGGAAAACTAGTATGCCTCTTCAATACTATTCATTCGAACCAAATTCAACTCTTCTTGAATGCTCAGCCTCAACCCATTAAGGTAATGAGCAACTTTCTCCTTATCCGCTTCTACATGGCCTGTTCTGATGAGGATTCGATAGAACTCCTCTATATACTCCTGAACAAATCTTCCTGCTTGCTTCAAACTTTGCATCTTCTTCAGTAGATCAAGCTCATAATCAACAGGAATGAACCGCCGCTTCAATTTATCCACCATTCGATCCCATCTTGTGTTTTTATATTTCCCTCTTCTATTTTTCTCCAATTGAATCTCTTGCCACCAGATCTTCACATGACCTTTCATTCTGGCCTTCGCGAATTTGACCCTATCAGGATCCTCAATATCTTCATACTCAAAATATTCTTCTCATTCATTGATCCAGTCGATCAACTTCTTTGGGTTCAGATTTCCTGAAAATGCAGGAACCTCAATCTTAGGTCTTTTTCCAATCTTGGAAATGACTCGAAAAAGTCTTTCTTCCTCTTGGTTCACAACTTTGACTTCTCCTTCGTGATCTTCTTCTTCAGCTTCATCCTCGCTTTCGTCTCTGACATTAAGATTCATTCCTCTACGAATCTCCTCTTGCAATGCTCGCACTTGTCTCTGGAGTGCTCTAACCTCAGGTGTTACAGCACCAACTCTTCCACCACATTCCCTTCGTGGAGGCATTTTCATGATTCTCACTGAAATCCTAACCATGGTCCTAGTGCAAACTGCCTCATAGTTGGTGATCTATTTACCCAGAAACCCTAACCCACGGTCTTGGTGCAAACTGCCTCACAATCGGCGATCTGTTTACACACTCAAGAACTGCTACTCTAATACCACTTGATGAGGGGTGCTCCCCTTAATACCACAAACACATAATAGAAATAAAGAAATAACAACAATATGCAAGAACAAAAAATTGGCTTCTTATTATCTCCACAAATGTGGAATTACAAACTTTCAGAATTACAATATGCAAAGCCACATGGGCATTTCCTTACAATATTATGTAGGACAAAGCCTCGAATCAATACCCATATCTACTACCTAGAACTGTCCTAGACAACACTATGGGCCTTCTTTATATAGGCACTTTCATCACCCGAGAAGGTTCCAAAAATTTAGCCCTTAGGGCTGACCAACTTAGAATTATTTTATTTTTCAATTTATTACATCAAAGTCGGCTCAAAATAACTTTTGAAACCCGAACAAAAATTTTGAAGGAAAAATTATTTTTCACCATTTCAGGTGGCCCGAATTCTGGAGACCATAAGTCATCACCAGTTGACCTGATTGACTATTATAACACCATTTCAAAAAGGCCACGAAGTGCTCTACAAGCTTGACTCACACAAGCACCTGTCACCCAAATTTTCTACCTCATCCGGGGCCTCTAAAGCCTTCAAAAATGAGTTCAAAGTTTTTGTACCCTACTTCCAATACAAAAAAATTTCAATATCTTCAAAACTAGACCTGATCGAGCCATGAAAATTTACTGGCAGGCTGATATGACTGAGATGAACCTCCACATGTAAACTCAAAACATTCTAAGATCGTATGACCAACTTACTAAAAACAACAAGTTTCCATTAATAGCAGCTTTGCACAAGATATCCCTTATTAAATACAAAAACATAAATATTTTTGGGTGATGCAAGATTGCTCTTACACCCAGGATGCTCCTGCATCAGGTTTAAACACATTTTAGTCTAACCCAAAATATTGATGCCATTCTTTAAAAAATGATACATGCTACAAAATTAAAAACAAGCCTATGCATGATGATAACTATCAAGCCCTTAGAAGTGACTTTTATGATGCAAATGGCTGAGACATATTCGAAACAACCATTAATCCTTTTATAGAATGAAGTTAACACAAAATTAAAAAAAAATATAAGCAAAGGAAAAATATGTTTCAACTAACAAATGATTGACGAACTCGAAATGAGAAGATTAGGGATTGCATACACCTGATTGAGTTCATGAATTAATGCAAACTAAAACCAATTCCTTCAATGGTTCCTTCTTCCCTCTAAGAATGTCATTCTCACCTGACTGTCACTCTTGCAAAAGCCACCATTCCATATTGTGATGCCCTATCTCGATAGAGCAAGGATTAACTCGTAGTTAACCATAACTATCCAAAATAGAATATTTGTTTTAACAAATATAGTGCTTGATGCCCCAAATACAGGCTCGAGTCACATATTTCACAAATGCCCAATATTGCGACATTAAAGTGGATTTATCAAATCCTTTTGCTAATGTTGAAATGTGGTTGGGGACCAGCCAAAAGGTCCTAGTACTAAACAACTTTTTTAATTCCAGAGTCACAACTTGTGACTTATATTTTTCAACATAACCTTCCTTCTCACATATAAACTAAATATATCTCCTTTGTATATGAACTAAATGTATTATTAGTGCAAACTAAAAATACTTAACAAACATGTTATTGGTAGACTTGGTATTCACTTGATTAACAAGAAATTTGAACCGTGTTTATAAGATGAACATAAATGAACTTATCCGTTATGTGAACTTAACCTTTATGAACTGATAATCAAACTCAAATTAATCAACATAAATTAGTGATCCAAGTGATGATCCGTAATGATCCTTGACATCAAGTTATTGTATTTTTTTCAACAAGGAAAACAAAGATGTGGGGTCAACAAACTCCCCCTTTATCCTTTGTGGAAAAAATAAATAACATTCTCACCATTTCTTCCCCTTTTTGCAACAAGGAAAAATGATAGAACTAGAAAGTGAACTGAAAGAGAGATCCAATGCAACATGTTAGAAATACCTTTCGGAAGATCCAATGTAACATGCCAAAAATACTAAATCATGATCATAAAACTATATAATGTTGAAACTAAAAACTAACAAAGTAGAATCTGTCCAAATTTGTGGTCATCAAGAACTATATAAATGCCTTAAAAATGAAACCAATTAAGAGTGAGTCCTAAAAATTTATCACCAAAGCCTGAATATATCACCAAATAAATACTAAAATATTATAGAAAGAAGAAATGTTATCTTGCAAGTACATAAGTCAATCTTAATCAAGATCAAACTATATGACTTTTTTAGATTGCAAGGATATAATGAAAAAAAAAATCTACATATGTTGTAGATAATATTAAGTTTGTGACAAACAAGGACAACAAAGATTAGTCTTGTGGTATCCATCAATACCAATCAATACTTTGTTGAAAGATCAAATATGTAGTCCAAAATATTCTTTCTCTTTGTAAACTATAATCTAGAAAATTTGTAGTTAAAAACTTTCTTATTCCATATGAACTTAATGATGAACTTTTGTAAAGACATTAGAATAGTTATGTACATCTTACATATAAGAAAAAAAATGATAAAATATGAAGAGAGAACACACATATTTCATCATTGTGTAAAGAATACAAGATATAAGGAAAACCTATTACAGGGAAACTACAAAAATATCACCATTATAAGCTTTGTTGCTTTATTCAGCTATATCCTTCCAGAAACTTGCATATGTACTCAAAGATTGAAGGATATTTAGATCTTTGAGCAGATCTAAATAACAAAACTATATGACTATTCACCATTTAAATCTTTCACTAGAATCAAAGCAATATATCTATGAACTTTGAAATAGCAAATGATTTCTCAAGTTCCATGTATGAGTTTTAAGAAAATTGGACTTGTCAGTATACTTAGCTAGTTTTGGCTTTAAATAAGAAACATATTTGTCATACTAAATACATTTATTTGTAAGTATCCACCTTAAACTTAATTGAGCTCTCGTAGCTTCCTCAATTCTGGTGCAAACATATGAATTTGTACTATCAAATTCATTGGCAATATTTTGACATTCAACCAAACTGAGTTAGATAGTTTATCAATTCTCTTTTGAAGATTTATGATTTCCTTCTTTTCATCTACCAGTTTTCCATGGTAATCTTCTATGATAAAAAATTTCAAAACATTCTCCAACTTATGTAAACCATGCAAATTTCATTATTAACTTTTGATATAACTTCTTGTAGACAATATATATTTCTTTAAGTTTTACTTCCTATGATACAAGCTACACAATTTTCAAAATATGACATTCAGTGGATATTAAAATAATTATAAAATTTTGTTCACATATTTGACTAACACTCAACAAATCATGAACCATTCCTTCAACATAGTACATTGTTGGTACCCATATAGACCCCGGTATTTAAACTTTCGGTGTAGGGTCTCGAATCTCTTTGAACTAAGTTCAAAGTGGTTCAAAGTGGTTCAATTTGCTTAAGTAGAATCACATGTTCAGAGTTCAATTCAAAGACATGACTATGGGTGCATTTCAGTGGTTCGACAAGGAAGTTCAAAGGCTCCAGATTCAAATATCAAAAGAAAGGGTCAATGTAAAAGATTTGATACATCCAATTAGCCCCATTTGGATATAATGATCATGATTAGGCATATTCAGTGATTAGCAGCATAGGCAGATGGTTTGATCAAAGACACTTTATCAACAGGGTATGTTACTTTTTCATATAAAGATTCAATTTATGGCTTGGCTCAGTACCGGAGAGACATGAGCGCCGATGAATGTAGCCACCATGTTTTCCTTGATGGACAAACCTACTCCAAACTTGTCGGGGAAATTCTACAGTCAAATATTTAAGTGGGCGTTCAGTGAGAGATCATGGTGTGGGTTCGTATAATAAGTTAAGCCTCTTGAAGAAGTATTTAGATTATTTTGAAGGTGAACTCATTCCCATATTCAAAACCTTACAAATCGGTGATATGGTATGGGGCTCAAATAATGCATGGGTTTTATTTTATTGCTGGAATCAGTTGATATCGAGGATCAGGCACAAGCTCACTATCATTTTGTAAAGCCATGACATGACATCTAGGCTACACCCGTACCCAATCTTCCAAGTGCCGCGATATGTTGAAAAGGTCTATTACTGGTATGTGGATGCTTGTGCCCCATTTCAAGGTGCAATTTTATAGCTTCATCAAAGTGTTCCCAAATCATTTCATGATATCATGAAGACACAAGAGAAATCATTACTGTGAGCTTGAATTTTGAAGGAACCCGCATACATTTGCATAAATACATATATGTATATGTTCGATCAAATTAAAGATCATTATGGGTAGTGACAGAATCTCTCCGTTCTGATCACAACCGAATCTATTCATAATGGAAGCACCAGATATGTTGATGTTCAAGCTCCTCCCATTCATTAAGCAGTTTGATCACTTTAATATGCCAGGGATGATATAATACCTCCACTTTCCAAAAGGGAAATTATCTAGATGCTACGTGCCATTTGATGCATATTGATACTTACCTCATGATAAAGTCCAGGCGGCAGTGCATGTGAGGTTTTGTCTTCAGATTTCTGATGCCGACTCTAGCAAAGTGACTTCGCAAAGGTTGACCTCTCCTGGAGCATGACAACAAGCACCGACACATAGATTGAAGATATGAGATGAAATTGAGGACATTGGATATATGTCCATTGTCAAGCATTAATTGGTGTTACCTAAAAGGAATAGGCTCCTACCAGTTTCTCCATGGAAACATGGATTATGCGTGTGATCATGGAGAATGTTGAAAAACTATTTAACAAAATACTAGTTAGACCCACACAATCCTTTCATGGAGCTTCCATAGCAGGATCAAAATTAGGAATTCTTTCATGACCTTCAATACAAGGACCAAAGCTAGGAAGTCTTTCACCAAAATCATAATTGTGGCCGCAACTGTGGGGGCACTTTTCTGTTTAGGGACAGTTGTTACCTGGAGCTCATTTGTGAGTGCCAAGAAGAAGAGGAAATTGAGAAGCAACACTAGAGAAGCATGTGAAGAAAATGAGATGGAGATGTGTACAAAGTCATTTTTGAAGAAACAAATGAAGTGGTAGCTATCAAGCACATCTCAGAGGTAAGCATTATTCGTTGAGTAAGACATCAAAACCTTGTTCATCTCTTCAGATGGTGTTGTGAGAAAGGTCAATTAATCCTAGTCTACAAATACATGCCCAATGGAAGCCTGGATAAACACTTGTTCAACAAAGGCGATTCTCCCCCATTGCAATGGTGTCACAGATATCGAATAGCTTTGGAAATAGCTTGTGGATTGTTGTATCTCCATGAAGAATGGGACTAGTGTATCGTACACAGGGATGTAAAATCCAACAATGCTATGCTCAACTACAATTTCAATGCAAAGCTTGGAGATTTTGGTTTGGCACGCATGTTGGAGATTTTGGTTGCCACAGGAAGAACAAGCCATCAATTAGATGTTTATAGTTTTGGGGCCGTGGCCTTGGAAATTTCTATAGGAAAGAGAGCGACAGGTGCAAGCTTGCGAGAGTGGGTATGGGATCTTTATGGCCAAGGCAAAATTTTGGAAGCTGCAGAGGCGAGGTTAGATGGGGAGTTTGACAAGGTAGAAATGGAACAATTGATGGGGATGTTGAACCGTGGATATGCTTGGATAAATGCAAATTGGCTATCCTCCATTTTAGATTCAACTATACTAGCAACAGATGACATGGAGTCACTTCGATGGGTGATTGCCATGTGTCAAAAACTTCTATATTTGGAAAAATACAATGAATTTATAAGAGTGGAAGCATATGCAGCAATGATAAGGCCATGTTTTAATGAGACCTCAACATGATAGTAAGAGGTGTCAATAGATGAAAAATACTTTGATGGCATATAGCTTTGTTATATCTATTTGAAACTAAACTAAGTTTCATCTGAAAAGATATTTCAAAAGCTTTAATTAGTATTTGTAAGGTGAAAAATAGGAGGGTCTGGACATAGAGAAAGTATCTTAGGGGTGAAAAGTAATACCAAGAATCAGTTATAGAAATTGAATGGAGAGTAGTCGAGAAAAAGATAGATATACCACATAAGGAAAGGGAAAGAGGGATTAATTTTAGAGGATATGGATTAGAAATTTCTCCTCACAAGAGACTTTGTGCTAGGGGAGGGATAGAAATTTTATTCAATCAGGGAAAGAGGGGTTTTATTTTCAGATAGTGATTAGTGTATAGGAACAACATAATCTTTGTTATTTTGTTGTGCTCAAAGAAGAAAAATACTAGCATACTGTGTGTGTGAATTTTGTACCTAGTTGTAGACACAACACTTCAATAAATCATTAGAGGTTAGCCAAAAACCAAAATCGTGCAATGAAATGGAAACTAAACTAACCAGGCGATTTACTACCTTCTAGTAGGTACGAGTATGATACTCTCAGATCAAACCGAGACTAGTGACAATGCAACACCTAAACAAAGGATTTGAATGCAAAGAATAAAAACTATATGAATGCAGATTATTCTATATTTTTGGATTTTCTATGCAATAATATGGAAAACTATATGAAATTGATCTAGAATGAACAAAATTGGAATGCAGATTTGATCTAAAAATGCTATGAATGAGTATGAAACTATGAATAATAAATTATGCAAAAGCTAAATGATCAACTATGAAAGATCTCACAAATCATCTGTCGCAAATGCTCAATCCTTCAATCGTCAATTTGCCAGAGTAATTGTGCAAATTCAAGTGTTGTTATTATGAAGAGTTGAGCCTTATTTTTATAGAAATCCAGGGCTTTGAGGATGCAATAGAAAAGCCATAAATCACTCTTGATAAACTCAGGTTGATTTTTGAGTTATCAGGAAATCAGAAATAATTAAATCACAAAATCATGCAAAACCCTGCAAGAACATATTTTTAACTCAAATTAGAAGTTTAGGTCAGCTTTGAACTCAAAATAGAATGTTGAGTTTCCAAAAGTTAACAACTTGCATTGATTTCCTGATTTTGAGTTTAACTGCTCTTTGAATGTGCACAATTAATTATGAATTAATTAAATAAATAAAGTGATTTATCCTCAACTTAACTGATTTTTGAATTAAAACAATTGATTTATAGGTTAATCAATTATTAAACCAAACTTTATTCAAAAACTATATTATTAAAAATTGACAACTAACATGAATTAATTAAATAAGAATTTAATCAATTAGTCATAAGATTTTTGATTTTATTGTCAAAATTAAATAATACAATTTAGGAATAATTAGAATTAAATTTAATTAACTATTTAAGTGGCAGTATTAAATCTGATTAATTAAATATTCAGAATATTCAAGTAATCAAACTATAGGATAAATAGGATTTATCGCCAAATAATCATTAAATTAAAGATAATTAGATAAATTAGGAATATTGCTAGGAATATTCCTCGATGCAGAATTTAGGATAAAATCAATTAGGATTCGATAATGTGCAGATGTGCATTAGGTTAGGACTTTGATGTCAATGTCATTCGATTTGAAGATGTAGGAGGTTAATGAACCTATAGCCTATTTTTGGGGTATTACATTTTGCCCCTCTTTGAATCACTGTGCAAAGCATAGTGGTTCAAAGAATATTTTGTGTTTGATATACATATGAAACTGATTTGATTTGAAAGGTTAACCGATTTTGAGACAAAAACTAATTGAAAGATTTAAAGATTCAAGATTTGAGATTTAGGTCCTGATTGACCAAAGATAATGTCCACTATAGCAACAATGAACTGATGATTACGAAAAAGTGCCAAAACACCTGATTCTAAACCTTATGATTGTGAAGAAGTGAGTGACCGATTCCAAATCTGAATGTCCTTGTATGAATCATATTGGTATCACATCCTGAACCCATTAGTTACGAAGAACCAAGGAAATGACGCTAATGAATTGATAGTTACAAAAAGATGATAGAGTTTACAAGATATATTTAGGATACCAGATTGATATGGATCTCGATGAATCTGATATGCCCCAAGAATCAATAGATTTTCCCCAAGCGATGAGGACTTTAGATGAATAGGAAACTAGACGTGGTTGTTGTCTTGATTACTAAGAGAAAGATTTGATTGACATAATTGAGTTACAGACTTGAATGATATGAAATACCATGCCCCCTTCAGGATGAAAATCAAAATCTAACAAGAAAATTCAGCGTTAAATGGTTTGTAAGCATGTTAATTAATTTGAGAAGTGGTTATTCACGTTCGAGAATGCGTTCTACATTGTTTAGAGGTCTTGGAGACCAAGTGTGACTAGGTTTGACCACAAGTTGACCATGGTTGACCAAGTTGAAATTTTGATAGTTTGATGTAAGATAATCAGTTAAGTTGAATTCTAGATTTCTTTGATGATTGAAGGTTGATTATGCAAGCAGTCAGACATCTTGGGTTTGGAAATTTTAAATCATGATTTTGACATAGTAAATGATCTCAGATTTTGATTTTAATCCCGAAAATGGGTTCAGAACGTTGAAATTAGCCAGGGGTGCAATTTTTGTGAAAAATGGAGCACTTTCAAAAATTAGGTCAAAAGCTATAAAGGCCAAAAGGGTCATTTTCAATTCATTTTCACCATTGACTTTTGAAAACCTTGTGGAGCCCTCTAAGCGAGAAAATGGTAGAAATGAAAGTACCTGTGTCTTCTCACCATTTTGAGTGCAATCGGAGGCATTAGAGACCTTGACAGTATGGACATCTGGTAGGTGGACCTCTGTGCTTTTCTGAAAAGTCAATTTTTCTTTATTTATAGCATTTATACCATTTGTTTCGTACATTTTGAATTTTTTTGCATGCACGAAAACTCATACGTCTGTCCTTCTGGGCTCGTACGAATTTTCAACTCAAGTTAGATTGTCGTATCATTACCCCCAAGACTCGTATGAGAGGGATCGAAGCGTCGTACGATGTTTCATCGGGTCCCTCCTAACTCGTACGAGGAGATACACAATGTTGTATCGTCATGGTTTGTCGTATGGTAACTAGTGAAAACTCGTACAATTTTTTCTACCAGTCTGCTTTGTCATTTGGAAAACAATGAGCCCAAAACTCATTTCTAGGGAAAAATTTTGAATTTTCTAAACTTTGAGCCTGATTACTAAGTCTTTGATCTACCTTCTGAAATAGCAAACTATTCCATTCCTGTATGTGTAGCCTATTTTTAACCAAAATACTGATAGGGTTCCCTATTTCTGTGTTGTGTAGGTCATATATCCTGATGTTCATGTATGCATCTCACATCCAGCCACACAGAGACTATGTTTCCTTGCTTGATCCGATGAGAGTACATCTTGCTTCATGCAATTTTGAGTATCTGATCCATTTACTCGAGATTAGGGTAAACCATGGTCTTTTGACTGCATTGATAGAGAGATTCCATTCAAAGATGCAAATATTTCATCTTCCCACTAGAGAGCTCACTGTGACTCCAGAGGATGTTTACAGGATTCTACGTATTCCATTCCATAGTAGTCAGCATCCATCTTATGTGAGTTCGGGGAACTCTAGATTATTAGCCTTCAGATGTCTCTTTGGAGATGACACTCAGTTGACTAGTTCTATTTCATGGGAGAACCTAGTACAACATTATGGATAGTCTCATAGACTAGAGTGTATTATTGCCAGGATGATCAGTGGTATCATCATGTCTAACCATCAACAAAATGGTCTTTTGATGGGCTAGGCCCTGATGGTTGCATGTCTGATGGTGACTCCTTCCAAGTTAGCTTGGGGTCAGTGTATTTTAGCCCACATGTTCTCTAAGATGCATGAGGTAGTCTATTAGGAGAGAAAGAGTTTTTCTGTTGGTGCTCTTATTTTATAGAGCTGGGCGTGGGAGCATATCTCAGTTTTGAGACCAATGTGTCAGTCACAGAGGCAGCCGCAGGAGCTTGTGATATATGTTTATGCTGGATATGTCATATAGGGGCGTATGGGCCATGTAGAGTATTGGAGACGGTGTCTTGATGACATGAAATTTGTACGATGGAGGCCCTATGTAGAGATTGAGCCTTGGCCTACTACACAAGAGTAGTTTAGTTTCTTCTTTCAGAGCTGGGTGTTGATAGGATGATCATCCTCTGTTCTGGAGAGATTTCTTATCACCAGGGTGTGGCGATAGTATGGAAAAGTGCAGGATGCACCTCAGGATTATGCCACACATGCGTAGATAGCTCATGAGCTCGGACTTGGATGGACCCCGAGGCTTTCTTATGCCTTGGGAGTACAGGAGTATAGTGGTATCATTGGTAGAGACTAGGAGTATAGACCACAGGTTGTTGATGCAGGAGTTACAGATGGTTTTATTGCATGGCTTTCTAATCATCCAGTTTATAGATTCTCTGACCCTACAGACCTAATACCTTCTATGCAGGAGGTGATGGATGTCATAGGTTCTCTGATGAGATAGGGTCCTAGACCCACATAGGTTTCGATTGTACACCGCACACCTCTGAGACCGAGAGCGATGGCTCCTCCACAGAGACCATTAGGACAGATGAGGCCCCCTTGTCCCACTAGTTCCATAGCAGGTAGATCTACAGGTGCATAGAGACAGACTAGGGGAGAGGGAAGTACTTTAGGTAGTGTTGGTACTATTGAGGATGTACTTGCAGTGGAGCAAGTTGTAGGTGGTGATTTTGATCCCTTACAAGAGGATACTAGTTTTGATTTGGGTGCAAAGGTTAGACGTTGTAAGGTGCAGAGAGCAAAGACTACAAAGCAGCCTGCTGAGGATACTGACATGCCGGTAATAGATGTTGATCCCAGTGTTCCATTGACTACACAGGAGATCATGAGGTGGCTTAGATTACAAGTCCAGGACCTAAAGGTTCGTAGTACTCGCTGGGAGGAGAGATTTCTAGAGGTGGATAGAGAGCGTACTGAGCTTCGTGGTGAGGTTCAAAGATTATAGACAGAGTTTATTCATCAGACCTCTAGATCTGCTTACTATGTTTCTGCATACTACGCTGCAGTACCACTTGCTCAGAGAGTTCCTTCATACTCTCAGTATATGATAGCATTAGAGGGAGTGAGAGCACCTAGAGCCAAGGTAGTACCAGATGCACCACCACCACCTCCACTAGATGGAGAGGATTAGGGCAACAACTGATCTATCATGATATTCTGATATTTTTGTTTCTCTTTTGATATTGATACTGTTCTGATAGCTCACATGAGCTCATTCTTTTGTACATTGTGGCAGTAGTGCACCCCTGACTATTTTGAGTTTTATGATATATATATGAGATCAAGACTTTTGGTTGTGACTTCATTTGTACTTGTCATATTTTTGATGTATGATGATATCATGTGATGTAAATGCTTAGAGTAGAGTAGAATGTATGTATGGATTCATGCAATGCAATGATTTACTTTCATATGTATGAATGTTATGCAAATGTACTTGATTATAGAAAGTGTATGTATGGAAATGTATGTAATGCAATAGATGGAATGAATGATTATGAATATGTAATGAAAATGCAATGATACACATGATATGTTTTGCAGGTATTGATGAAGATAAGTACTCATCCTTATGTCAAAAAGGATGTTTAACCCAGGATTGTGACTACTTGCATTTCTGTGAGAAAACCTTCGTATGAGAGTTAACTCTTCGTGTGCAGTTTAAGTATAGTTTTTAGAAGGATTGTTAAATATTGTCAAGCAATTTGTGAGATCATGCAATCATGTAAAGTGTAAAATGACATGCAAAATGGAATGCAAACCTAGGACCTAGGACCTAGTCACTGATCATGTGTCAGTCATTTGTCATCATTGAGTTTTTTTAGGTAACCAGATAAATCAATACAATGCCCACTAGTTAGGAAACTATGAACATATGAATACTGATTTATATGCACAGGAATCAATACAATGCCCACTGGTGAGACAACCATGGACATATGAATATTGATTTTGTTTTTGGAATGTTGGATTAGATACAAGCACCAAGGCACAAACGCCAGGATGACCTGAATATCATATCCATTTTGATATAGCAATTTGTATAAGCATCAAAACATAAACATCCTGATGACCAGAATACGCCTTGCTGAAACAAACACATCAAGCAGTCAAGAGATCATTGTAAATCCAATGTGAATTACCCATAGTGACCCTTTATCATTCACATCGTTAGGCAAGATTGTGTTTCATAGTAGGAGAAAGAACTCACTAAAAAAAAAGACAATAGTTAGATCAAACTTCCTTGAATTTTCTGGGTATCAATGGTCGAGGTACGCATGGCCATCCAATTCAAGAGAGAGGCTCTTATAGTAGGACACCATTTCAATCCAGAATTTCCAAAGTTGTTAGATTTTCACATACAAGCAGAAAACAAAGAAAAGATTATGCCCCTAGTCATCACTCTCTAAATCTTGTAAAGGACATCATCGAAGAGCTCGTGGGAACAAAATATGAAAAAATCTCAATGTGAATCAGTAAGCATATAAGGAGATAAAAGCATGGAGCACATATTGTTTTCATTGTGTGTTCATTGCGTTGTTGTAGATGCAAAATCCTTTCTGGAGACGAGACTGACTGACTGACTCAAACGAAGCTTCAAAGGACTCTGACTAGATATGACATGTCTAAAGATACATTGGAGGCCCTAGGATATGACATTGATTTCCCCCAAGTGTTAAGCATTGATAGGATACAAATGCTTGAGCTGATTGGTGTACAAACCAACTTTATTGAAAAAAGGAATGCAGGAACACACTGGGAAATATGTACAAACTAAAGCAAGATGGAAAGCTGGGAAAGACCAAGATTGTGCCGATAGATGGAGAATTTTGAAACAAGTGGCACCCATTTACTAGGTTTTCACCATCTTGGCAGAGATTCTATTTTTGCTACCAAGGCGCCTGTTTCCAAGTTTTCACCAAGGCACTTTTTCGTTTTCTCATTTTTTTGTATTTTTCATTTTTTCAATTTTTTTGGTACTTTTGATATTTTTTAATTTTTTTATGAGTCAATCAAGGTGCCTATTGCTAGGTTTTCACCAAGATGTTTATTTTTTCAGGACTTTTTCCGATTTTTATAATTTTTCCAAGACATTTTACCATAGACTGAATGCCTTAGGCATAGAATTTCTTTAGATGGAGAACATTGATTGGTTCTCGAAGCTGTTCTCCTTTAGTTGTTTAGAGTTGATAGGAACCAGAGCCAAAAGTAGTAGTGATTACAAAGGGACCCAACCAGTTGGGTTCAAACTTCCCCTTGTGCTCTCTATATGATTGATTTTTAGGATTTTCTCTCAAGACTAGATCACCAACCTGAGATTCTCTGTGTTTGACTTTCTTGTTGTAGCCTCTAGACATTCTCTTTTGATATACTTTGAGATGATCATATGATGCTTGTCTGCGCTCATCTAGTAGTTCAAGTTCTTGTAACCTAGACACTCTGTAGTCATCATCAGTTACTAGACCATGCATTCTGATTCTTAGTGATGGGATTTCAACCTCAATAGGCAGTACTGCTTCAGACCCATAAACTAAAGTGAAAGGTGTAGCCCTAGTAGGCATTCTGATACTTGTTTTATAGGCCCAAAGAGCTGGATTGATCATGAGATGCCAGTCTCTTCCTATTTTATTAATTGTACGGTGCAAGATTTTCAATAGATTTTTGTTAGAAGCCTCCTCTTGTCCATTCCCTTGAGGATAGTAGATAGATGACCAATGTTGTGTAATCTTGAATATGGCACATAAATCATCCAAGTCTTTGTTCTTAAATTGTCCACCATTATCTGTGACTATAGAATGTGGAATACCATACTGGTATATGATGTAGTTCAAGATGAACATAGATATTTGTTTTCCAGTGGCTTGTGTCAAAGGGACTGCTTCTACCCATTTTGTAAAATAATTTGTAGCTGTGATTATATGGGTATTTCCATTAGAATAATGAGGATGTATGGCTCCTATAAGATCAAATGCCCATTGATGAAAAGGCCATTATGTAGTGAAGGGGATTAGATCTTTCCCTGGAGCATGAATTAAGTTTCCATGTACTTGGCACTTTTGACTATTCTTAGCAAACTTGATAGACTCTTTCTCCATTTTCGGTCAATAGTACCCAGCCCTAATAAATTTTCAAGCTAGTGTTAAACCATTTGAGTGTGACCCACAAATACCATCATGAACTTCCTCTAACGCATGTTGAGACTCTTCCTGTTCTAAACATCTAAGTGGCATACCATCTAGACCTCATTTGTATAGATAATTACTAATGATGACATATCGGGAGGCATTTAGGATAAGGTATCTCTTTTCATGGAAGTTAAAGGTATCGGGAATGATTTGGTCTTTGAGATAGGAGAATAAGTTTTTATATCGGGATGAATCATGACCCATAATAGTGCAGATCATACAGGTATTAGGGGACTCATATGCAAGATAAGATAGTGCTTCCACTAGGAACTCGTAGCATAGCTCATGTTCAGGCTGCTATAATAAAGTAGATAATGTTGCCATTGTATCGGCAACCTTATTCTCTATTCTAGGTATTTGTTCAAATGTGATAGATATGAAATATTTCTTTAGACCATCTACCATTCTCTTGTATGGAATGAGCTTTTCATCTTTAGTTTGGTACACATCATTGACTTGATGGATTACAAGTTGAGTCTCCATGAATGTGTAATTTTGTTACTCTCCACTCAATTGCTACTTTCATACCATTCAAAAGGGCTTCATATTCAACAATATTGTTCGTACAAGGAAATTTAATTCTGAACACCTTAGGAATGGAGTATCCTTGAGGAGTGATAAACAAGATACCTGCTCCAGATCCATTCTGTGTATAGGAGCCATCAAATAACAATTTCCATTCTCTAGAAGAAAGATTCATGATAGAGGAATCTGGAAATTCCATTTGCATTGGTGTGTCATCAAACAAAGGTGCATTTGCTAATTGATCAGCAATAACTTGGCCTTTAATAGCTTTTCTTTCAACATATTCAATGTCAAATTCACTTAAGAGCGTGACCCATTTGGCTAATCTACCTGTGAGGGAAGCTTTGCTTAGTAGGTACTTTAGTGGATCAATTTTAGCTACTAAATGTGTGGTATGAGCCAACATATAATGTCTCAGTTTTTGTGACACAAAGATCACAGGTAGTCAAGCCTTTTCAATCATATAAAATTTCTTTTCGTATGCTACCAATGTTCTACCGATATAGTATATAGCTCTTTCCTTTTTATTCTCATCATGTTGTGCAAGCAATGCCCCCAGTGATGTATCTGTTGCGGATACATATAAGATCAATGGCTTCCCTTGAATAGGAGGCATCAAGAAAGGAGGATTTGATAGATACTTCTTGATATGATCAAAATTCTTTTCACATTCCTCGCTCCATGCAAATGTCACACCTTTATGTAATGTCTTTGTAAAAGGTTGTGATATGTCTGCTAGCTAAGATATGAAGCATCTAATAGATTGTACTCTCCCTTGTAATGTTCTCATTTGGCTGATGTTCTTGGGATGTTCAATCTCCATGATAGCTTTAACTTTAGTTGGATCTACTTCAATTCCTTTCTTTCAAACAATGTATCCTAAGAGCTTTCCAGAAGTGACACCAAAAGCACACTTCTTAGGATTTAGTCTGAGACTAAATTTTTCCATTCTATCCAGTATCTTGCTCAAGTCATTTAGATGTTCAAATCTAATCATAGATTTTGCTAAAGTATCATCAACATAATCCTCCATAGTTCAATGCATCATGTCATGAAAAATAGATGTCATAGCTCTTTGATATGTAGCACCAGCATTCTTAAGCTCAAATGGCACGACATTCCAACAGAACGTACCCCATGCACATGTAAAAGTAGTTTTCTCTTGATCTTCTGGAGCAATTTTTATTTGATTATATCTAGAAAAACCATCCATTGAAGAATACGTCTCAAAGCCCTCAGTCATGTCCACTATCATATCAATGTTAGGTAATGGAAAATCATCCTTAGGGTATGCCTTGTTTACATCTCTAAAATTTGTGCATACTCTTATTCATTTGTCTAGTTTTGAAATAGGTACAATATTAGAGATCCATTCTGCATAATCAATAACTTGAATAAATCCAGCTTTTAGGAGCTTCTCTAATTCAAATTTTACCAAGAGTGCAACATGTGGATGCATCTTTCTCAATTTTTTCTTAACAGGTTTAACATTTGGAGCTATAGATAAATGGTGCATTATAAGATCAAGATCCAATCCTAGCATATCCGAATATTTCCATGCAAAGTTGATCTTTTTCTCTATTAATCTAATGTTGTAAATTTTTGCTTTTCTTCTTCTGATAAGGATTGTGCTACATGGATCAACTGTAGTTCTTCTGTTGTTCCCAAATTGATAGATTGAGTGGGCTCAATTAGAACTGGAGATCTGTCCTATAAATGACTCAGAAGGACATCAAATATCTCATACTTAGGCACCTCAGAGAGGTTTTCACCTTCGGATGCATCTTTTATTTTTAATTTTTTAGGTTCTGAGACTACCACAAAGTGGTTTTCACCCTCAGAACTCCTTTTTTTTTAATTCTTATTCTTATTTTTGTGACCAAGATACTTGATGTCTGACTCCATCATGCTAAGATAGAAAGGTTTCTTCCGGTATCCTAGACCTATTGTATTCTTTTTTTCTCAGCCATGATGATCAAGAGGTGATAGAAGACCTTTACCCTATATTCCTAGAGGTCCTTTTCCTTTATATCCCATTTTTGTGATCAATTTGTCCCCTGGGCCATATGACTTATAAGGGATATTTGATATTTTAGCATCACATTTTTTAACTACTTTAGATTTAGGTTCATCTTTGTATAGCCATGCGAGCACAGCTTCATCCTCTTCAAACTTCTATTTAGATACTTGTTCTACAACAAAATTTCCTTTATATGCCTCAAGAGGTTCTTTAGACTCTAGCTTGGACTATTTTAGAGTTTTCCCATAAGACTTAGGAGAGATAGGGAGAGATGTCAAAGATAAGACTAGATCTATAGTATATTCTCCCATACCATTTTCTTTGATCTTAACCTCTTTAGCAATGTCTTCCATCTTGGACATGGATGCTACATCTATTTTCTTAGTGGAAGATTCTCTATTATTGGGAACAAGTTTATCAGCACTCTCTTTCAAGGTATTGCAAGTTGTATACAGATCAACTGGAATCGTCACCTCTACCCCTTCATAAGGAAACTTCAAACACTAATGGAATGTAGAGGGTATGGATTTCATTTCATGTATCCAAGGTCTTCCTAGAAGGATATTGTAAGCCAAAGGTAGATCAAGAACTTGACATATAGTATCTCTGATGACAGGACCTGCTCTGATAGGTAAGATAATAGTTCCCTTAGAAGATCTTTCTTTATCATCATATGCTTTGATAGTTATCTTCTTCCTAGGATCAATGGCCATTTTTGAAAATCCCAATTGTGTAATCAAGATGAAAGAACAAATGTTTAGGCCAGCACCCCCATCTATCAACACACGTTTGACACGACGGTTTTGGATCAAGACTTCAATATGTAAGGGCTAGTTATGCAGATGACTCAAGGAGTTATCATCTTCCTCTAAAAAGGAAATGTACTGTGGAGATGTAAGATGACCAACCATAGTCTGGAATTTGTCTAAATCAAGGTCCTCAGGAACATTGGATCCGAGCAGAGCTTTGTCTAGAATGGCTCTATGAGCTAGAGATATCCGAAGCAAATCAAACATCAAGATTTTAGCATTTGTGTGCTAGAGTTGTTGAATAATACTGTAGGAAGTAGGCCTTGTGTCTTTAGGATTTGAAGATTTAGATGTAGCCTTCTATTTAGAAGCAGATGAAAGATTGAAAGGCACCTTAGGGACATTGGATGGATCTGGTATTTGTCCTTGTAGGTGTGCCTAAGCTTGTGATCAAGTAACTTCATTAGTTGATTGATTATCTCTATATCTTCTTACAATTGTGATGACATTGCAACACTCAGATAGGCATCGTTCAAACATATTGATAAAAACATTGTTTCTAGAGTAGGCATAATTGACTTTAGCACCCATATTAGGATGAGAAGAAGAATCTTCTTTACCATGTTTAGGAAATGGTTCTATGAATGTTGTATGATCATTATTACTCTTATGATTGTCAATTGTGATGTCACCTTTATGAATTTTGTCTTGTATAATGTGCTTCAAGCGAACATAGTCATTAGTCTTATGACCTTTATTGTGATGGAATTCATAGAAATCATTCTCTCTCCACCATTTCAGTTTAGGTTCCAAATCAAAGAATTTTATCTCAGGCAAGTAGATGATTTTGTTTTCCAATAGATTTTTCATGGCAGATTCCAAGGATTCTCCAAGAGGAGTGAATTTGTGATTAGGATCTGTAGCTCAAGGTTTGTAATCAGATGAATTTTTTTTGGACTCTATTGCTTTAGCTTCAGAAGCTTTGATGGCTTGGGTACCAATAGTGAGATTGAAAGCAGGTGCCTTAGATGGGGCATGAATGTTATCAACAATGCCATCTATGACAACACCTTTATTCTTGTTCCAATTTTTGTTCTTGTCCTTAGAACTAGATCCATATTCATACTTGTCTTTTTGAAGTGTGATGTCTCCTTTTTTCACAAGTACTTTCTCAATTTTGATTGCATTATCTACCATTTTGTCAAAATATGTATGATTTTGCATTTGTAAAGGGTAGTTGATTTTTGGAACAAAATTGTTGATGAAGATTTCCAGCTTCTCAGTTTCTAGAATGGGTCTAGCATATAGAGAAAATTTCTTCCTCCACCTCTTGAGAAATGTCAGGAATGGTTCTCCTGAATACTATTTCAGATTGTAGATGTCGATCATCGTGACCGGATGCTAAATATTGTAGGAGTATTATTGATAGAACAGTTTGATTAACTCCTCAAAAGTTTTGATAGTAGGAGGCATTCTAGAGAACCAATGAATGGCTGCTCCTCCTAGAGATCGAGGGAAAAGGTGCATTAAGTAGGTTGGTTCGTGCATAAACTCCATAGATTGAGTACACAATTCTCTAACATGATCTTGAGGGTCAGAGTTTCCATCATACTTATCATATTTAGGCATCTCCACTCTTTTAGGGAATGGTGGCATGTATAAGTCTTTATCAAATGGAAAAGGGCATAGAGCTTCCATGGAGAACTCCTTAGGTTCCTTTTCTTTTTCAAGTTTGTTAAGTTTGATTTGCATGGCATGCATCTATTTCATCATAGCCATGATAGGAGTTTCTTCTTCATGTGTAATGATAGCTTCCACATTAAATTTTGGAGGAAGTTTAGCTCCTTGATGAGATAACTCTAGAAAGTATGCTTCCCTATCTTCCTTCAAGAAATGTTTCATCATTCTTTTGAAGTCATCATCATTTTGATATCAAACAATTTCAGAAGGTGTAGGTTCTTGATCCACAACATGTTGAGAATGGTGTCCTTGAGACCCATGTTGTGTCCCTTTGTGAGACATGTTAGGAGTTTTAAGGCTCCCTGGATTAGATTGAGGGGTTTGTTGATTACCTCCATGAGTTGATGGAGGGGGTATGTAACAAGTTTTCAATTGAAAATTTCCAAGACCGTCATCTTTGTAAAGACTAGAATTGTAGAGTTGCTCAAGAGTGGGACCCTTGTGAATAGTCAAAGGTGTAGTGCCAAGTGCTTCTCCAGATTTATTGTGTGACGAAGCTCTAGTTTCCACCATTAACCTTGAGTGAAGCAAAAGAATGTGATGAAGACAACTAAAAAATGAATTGATTCCAAAAGATCGAATGGTGCAACCTTGTCAAGATTGAAGTGATTAAGGATTAGATCAGAGACAAATGAAGGATACTATGCCATAGTAGTTTGGGTAGATGCCCAACAGATGGTGGGCACGAGCTCACAACACTTAGCCATTTAGTAACAAGACTGAATTTGAAGATAATTTTGACAAGGTTTTGACACAAGATGAAAAAGACTCAAATCGATAACCCAGAAGGCTAAATCAGACTCAAGAGACCACTTTAGGAAAATGAATGGATTCATTCTAGTTTCTGCTCTGTTCTTGACATAGTGATTTGTTCAACAGATTCTGGAAATAGGTTGTAAAAATTGAGTTTCTGACAATTCTGACCATTTTCTAGCAATTTTTCTCAAACGACTTTCTGTAGGATCGTACGACAGTAGGTATGCTATGAAACAATAATTGAAAAAATTGTATGATAGTTGTAAAACTTGTACGATAATTGATAGCAGATTTTTGACTTATATTTTTGACTGGTGGCAAAACTCATACGACACTATACAAGCTATCATACGATAATACAGGGGTTTTGAAATGACACTTGCCAAAACTCGTACAACTTTCTGACCTAATGGGATGACTTTTGACTCCAGAAAGGATTTTTACTTTAGATTTTGCAAACTTTTGGTTTTCAATTTCAGATTGTTCACAAATTTTTCTATCTAGGTTTGAAGATTATTTTGAGATCATTCATTTTTGGTAGCCAAATAGATAAACAAGCACGCAAAATAGCAAGCAAGTGATTCCAAGCACATCTGAAAACAATGAACAGGGGACAAAGCAACCCTGTGCATGAACAATCAAGTGACTGAATGTGCTAATCCCTAGGAGTGCTAATTGTGTATGTTCGAAAAAGTTTTTCAATAACACACATATTCCTAGAAAAATGAAAATTTGGCCTCACTAGGGTTTGTAGTAATGGTCTGACTCTGTAACTTTTATGATCTCAAGAGGATGAACTCCAATCCAGGTGCACCGGGGTTTTGACATAGTCTGAGAAATTAATCAATTAGGAGCTGCTAGGGAGATCTGACAGCCCAACAAGAAACCACACCTGTGAAGATTTCCTCCACAAGGACATTTATATAGCAACTACTACTACCACGATGAAAATGGCTATTACCACTTGAGGTTACATCCACGTGGTTGACCCAATTAAGGGAATGTCCACTACGGTTAACCCTCTCTAAAGGTGACTAAAAAAATACCACATGGAGACTGGTTCTAGATTCAAGGATATGAGTTTCTGATACTACCCAAAAAGGGAGTAGAACATAGTCATCTAGCCTTTTCACTTTTAACCAAAACAAAGCAGACAGATTAATCCAACGTGCTAAGACCAAGATTATCTCACAAAGATCTATGACATCAACCACTTATGATCTATCAACCTCTTCAGAGAGAGAATGTATCAATCAAAAGTTGAAGACACACGAATCTAGTAGAACATGAGACTCTCTCAGTACCTTGCCTACCTATAAGGAGATCCTTTATCAAGAGGAGCTTCACATGAATAAAAAGGCGAAAGAAGCTCAATCTCTCAAGATCATCCACAAATAGTGTTCCTAGGACCTATTTACTATGTGTAACAGATATGCAGAAAGAAAATCTATGTTCATTTTATAGCCCAAAATGAAGTCTGTGATATGAAAGAAAGAAAATCACACAAGCTTGACACAAGAGAGTTTGTTTTATGTCCCAAAATGAAATGTTATCAGATGTAATAGAATAGTTGAATTCCTCGTAACGTGCTTAGTAGATTTTTACCTTGTTTTAGCAATTTAGTTGCATTTTTTCCAATTAGATTCAACAAGTATCAGTCAAAAAAAAAGATTTCAATTGTTAGGGTTAGCTGTTAGTCAAAATCTGAAAATCAAATCTAAAAAACTGCCAAAAATGGTGAAATGACAATTGACATTCTGGAGTCAAAACTCGTATGATAGTGGGTTACCTCCTAGACAACAGTTTGGAAACTTGTACGATTGTGGGTATCTTCTCATACAACAATCGACCTTCCAAATGATAGTGTGTACTCTCTAATATGAGCCTTGAAATCTGAACCTATCGTACAATAGTGGCTACCGCTTGAAATGAATTTTTGACAAAAGTCATATGAAAAATATACGGATAGAAAATAAAAATCACAGTTTTGACTAGAAAATGATAAGAAATTGATAGAAATTGATAGAAATATGATGGAAACCCATTTCAGGGCCCAACAATGGGCGCAAAAAATGTGTGTGTGAATTTTGTACCTAGCTGTAGACACAACACTTCAGTAAAACATTAGAGGTTAGCCAAAAACCAAAATCGTGCAATGAAATGGAAACTAAACTAACCAGGCAATTTACTGCCTTCTAGTAGGTGTGAGTATGATACTCTCAGATCAAACCGAGACCAATGACAATGCAACACCTAAATGAAGGATTTGAATGCAAAGAATAAAAACTATATGAATGCAGATTATTCTATATTTTTGGATTTTCTATGCAATAATATGGAAAACTGTATCAAATTGATCTAGAATGAACAAAATTGGAATGCAGATTTTATCTAAAAATGCTATGAATGAGTATGAAACTATGAATAAGAAATTATGTAAAAGCTAAATGATTAACTATGAAAGATCTCACAAATCGTCTATGGCAAATGCTCAATCCTTCAATCGCCAATTCACCAGAGTAATTGTACAAATTCGAGTGTTGTTATTATGAAGAGCAGAGCCTTGTTTTTATAGAAATCCAAGGCTTTGAGGATGCAATAGAAAATCCATAAATCACTCTTGATAAACTCTGGTTGTTTTTTGAGTTATCAGGAAATCAGAAATAATTAAATCACAAAATCATGAAAAAGCTTGTAAGAACATCTTTTTAACTCAAATCAGAAGATTAGATCAGCTTTGAACTCAAAATAGAATGTTGAGTTTCCAAAAGTTAACAACTTGCATTGATTTCCTAATTTTGAGTTTAACTGCTCTTTGAATGTGCACAATTAATTATGAATTAATTAAATAAATAAAGTGATTTATCCTCAACTTAACTAATTTTTGAATTAAAACAATTAATTTATGGGTTAATCAATTATTAAACCAAACTTTATTAAAAAACTATATTATTAAAAATTGACAATTGACATGAATTAATTAAATAAGAATTTAATCAATTAGTCATAAGATTTTTTATTTTATTGTCAAAATTAAATAATACAATTTAGGAATAATTAGAATTAAATTTAATTAAATAATTAAGTGGCAGTATTAAATCTGATTAATTAAATATTCAGAATATTCAATTAATCAAACTTTGGGATAAATAGGATTTATCGCCAAATAATCATTAAATTAAAGATAATTAGATAAATCAGGAATATTGCTAAGAATATTCCTCGATGCAGAATTTAGGATAAAATCAATTAGGATTCAATAATGTGCAGATGTGCCTTAGGTTAGGACTTTGATGTCAATTTCATTCGATTTGAAGATGTAGGAGGTCAATGAACCTATAGCCCATTTTTGGGGTATTACACATACTAAACTTTGAGTTTAGATGCTCATTTTCTGATTAATTTTCATCTTGGAGTGATATTGGTTTCCTTTGAATGTGTATCTATTAAATATGATCATCAACACAATCATCTTTGGTCTTTGTGCTCCAATTTTTTGTGTATTTGGAAAGAACAATCTGTCTTTCTCTCTTAGTTTCTTTCTGTAATGCATCGTTTAGGCAAATGAACTTTGTAACATTTACTATTTATTTATTTTCAGTTTGTTAGTTCCTTCACATCTATGTCATGTTTACAGATAGATGTTTATAATCCTTTGTTGCTTTCAGGTTAAAAACATTACCGATTGTAGTTTAGTTGATTCATTGTAAATCCTACATGGGGAGCTGTACCCGAATAATTCAAAGGCCACTTATGCTTTTCAATAGCGAAGTGACCCAACTATTAGTGCAGATTAAGTCTTCTTGTTTGGGCATTTGGGATCAATTTGTAATCATTTTCTTTGAAGAAAAATCTGTTCACCAACAGATTTTTGCCAACTCTACTAGGGAATAGAATCAAAGTCTAGTGTTAAATTTATTTCCTCAATTTGTATATTATATATGATATGTATATACAGGCTTGGCGACTCTACTAATTCATCATGCAGACCAGAAATATCGTGATCAAGAAAAAGCCACATCCTACTCTTATGGAAATTTATCCAATGCATGACAAAGTGTTGAGCGAGTTCTTGCACAGTTTCAAATAAAGTATCTCTCGAGCTGTCAGAGAAAATATCAGTCTAGAAAATGATCATGCAAGCACTCTTTTATGGAAAAGTCTCTATGCATGATTCCACAAACTCAAAGATCTAAAGGAGTATGAAGAAAAGGTAGCAAGGCTGAAAGCAGAACTGATAGTTGATGATGAAGAACCTTTGGTAATATCATCTTATTTTATCTCTCGCAACTATGCAATCTTTGGTGATCATGATGGCACTCAAGAACTCATGAATAAAGATGATGAAGGTGTTAATCTCTATTGAGCATTTAAGGTTGTCATTAGTATCAAAGGATAGTAAATAGGTCGGTTGGTCGGTTACTTATATTGAGTTAGTTGGTAACAAGAAGTAAGATAGAATAGTCGGTAAAACCTTTACACCGAGCATCACATAGTTAACCGAGCACCAATGACACTAACACCGATGGTCAGTAAACACCGAGCATCGCAGTATACATCAAGGAGATTATGCAGTGTTTACCAATGATCACAGTAAATGACATAGTAATCTGAAATGGCACATTATTTTATGCAAATAGTTATAACAGATCATAAAATGGTTTACCAAGATCGAGGAGCATTTATTGTAAATAGATACTCATTAAATGTAATGTTTATCTTATTGTAATAGTTGATCTAGGTTATTTTGCACCGTAGACCTTAGGGTTATGATTATTTTCGTAACCTAATATTTGCTAAGGCGGCAAAATAGAACACTATATATTTTGTATGTTCGCACCATTTTTATGAGGTTGGGTGAACTAATATATGTATGGTGAAAATGTGACCACACTTCTATGAATCCTTACATCTAAGAAAACTCAACAATGAGCCCTCACAAATCGATCCATAGCTCTTTATGCATGGAGTTTCAAGATTTGTAAAATTGCTCTCAGCTAGAGCTATAAACTCATGACCTTGCTAGTCAACCACACAATGAGAGATTCCAAATCAAAGACAAGGGCAACAATGCCAATATCTCCAATGAAATCAATATGGATGCAATGCAATGCAAACTAATCTATGAGAATGAAAGATGCAAGCTATGCTATGAAAGGAAAATACAAGTGTTACAAATCCTCCTATTAAGCTATGTGAGATTAATCTATTGCATAAAAGAAATCTATACTAAAAATGTCATGATTATGCAATTATGATGTAAGAAAACAAGCTAAATGAAATGCAACAACAATGTCTTCAAAGCTTGAATGCAAGAATGTCTTCAAAGAGCTCCAAATGACCTAGAAAACCTACAGCATAACATTAGCATAAAAACCTAAGATATGAAAATGAAGGAGAGAGCTCTCCTTTTATAAGAAATGAGATGAAAATGAATCATTGAGATTAAGAGGCAAAATACTTAATCAACGGTGGAGAAAAAAAGAAGCTTGATCCTTGTGCACAAATATCCTCCAATGAGAAAATAGGAGTTGACTTTTGTGTCCATATGAGATAAAAATTACTTTTTCTCTTTTTATAAAATAAGAATAATGCTTTATTTGTGCAACATAGGATAATAAGAAAAGTGGGGATTTTTTATTTAAATAAAAGGGGAAGAAATTCCTTTTAATTAAATAAAGGCTTAAGATAAAGTGATTTTATTATTTAATTAAAAGAGATTTTTAATTAATTAAAAGGGAGCATGTTCTCTTAATTAAATAAGATTTTTATTTTTTTCACTTTTAAATTAAATAAGGCTCAAACCTTAGGAAATATTGAATTGATTATGATTTGATCAAGGAAATTGATATAATTGATATTGTTGATATTTGAAAATATTGATTCAGGGATTTGATAAATTGCTAAATGGGGGCCCAAAGTCTAGGCGACCATTTTAGGGTGCATACATTTGCCCCTCTTTGACTAATGTGTGATCATTCTGGGAACACATGTGGTCAAAGAAAAATTGAAATGTGAGATCGATTTGGGATCACAAAACAACCCAGATGTGTGTTCATTTTGGGAACACATCAGGACAAAAATAAGAAAAAGCTGAAAGACAAGACCAACACCGTCACTGCTAGGTGCAAATCAAGCCTTAGACAAAACTATTGTCATCGCTACTAGGCAATAATCAAGTTTGAAAAATAGGAGATAAAAATCGAAAGACAAAATCACCACCGTCGCTGCTAGGTGATAATCAAGTCTAAAAATAAGAATCTCAAGTTGAGCTGAATGATAAAGCCGAATCAAAGATTAAAGCTGATAGGTACTGCCCCCTTGGAATGGAAATCGAAATCAGATAGAGGAGAACAAAAAATTGATAAACCTGATCAAGTCACAATAAATCATAATTGAAGGATGGAGCATGATAGGATAACCATCAAACAATGAAGATATGCCCCAGGTTGACGAGGTTTGACTGAAAAAGATACAGGATAAAGATTAAGTCAAACCTCAGAGAGAGGAAGCAAAAGGGGTGAATGAAAGACTAGAAGTTTGGAAGACATGGAAAGGAAGAAATTCTATCAAAGATCAAAGAATTATGCCTCAAAAGGTCAGTCAACTGCGTAGAAGAATGAGAAAACTTGGAAACGCGACTTAGATTTTAATTTCGAGTCCAAAAATAGATAGAAAATGATGTGATATAAAAGAACAAAAATGAAAGATATGATCAAGAAGAATCAGAAAATGAGCACAATTGACCAACTAGTCCGAAGAAGATAAAAAGGAGAGCTCTCTCCATATGCAAGATGCAAAAAGTAAACTATTATGAACCTAAGAATGCAAGCTACTATGATAGTGGTTGACTTGCAAGGTCACAATGCCTATAGACATCTAATTATTATCATCGAGCGTTATTGGTAGCGTCGCAAGATCATACAATACACACTAGTATGACTATGTAGATCTGAATATGATCTATATTAGATAGAATGTGGAAATCTCACCTAGGCACCAAAGACATGTAGGTCAAGATGAATAGTGCAGTGAGATTACCTAAGTTTGATATGGTGAGATTATGCTTGTATCAAGACATATGAAAGTCAGGATAACTAGAAGCATGCACTCGCAAAATAGTCAAGGATAATATCTTGTCAATCCCTAGTGTCAAGTAAGACCAGCATAAATGCTCATGACAGTTAGGATCAATGAAATATACCCACAAGCAGATAAAGAAAGAAAACATGTTCTCATACCCTCAGTCTTCTAGCTATGCATTATCAAAAAATTCTCAGGGAGAGACCACTCATCAAAGAAATCCTCATAGACAACACACAAAGAAAAATAAAGTCAACATATCTCAAATGAATTGATTGTTTAAGTGCGTGTGTATTGGTCATAGAGTCAGACTTTGGTTATCGCATCTATCAATGAGAAATATCACATCATACTTAGACTATTGGGTAAGACATCTGATAAGTGTTAGGAAACACTCGATGCAAGGGTAGTGTTGAAAAACACTGTCTGGGGTGGTGTTGAAAAACATCGGTTTGTGAAATGCCCCAAGAGACAAATGCACCTAAAGAACCTATGCTAACAGGTATGCCCCCTAGAAAAAGACAAAGACCAATTCCAGACCAAGTCAAATAAGGTCAAGGCATGATGGAGAAAGGTTCAGTGTCGAGAGAGCATGCTAACAAATAGGAGTGCAAAGGCCTCAAGTAGCACCTATTTCCAGGTTTTCACCACTTGGAATCTTTTCTCATTTTTTGATTTGTTTTCTTTTTTTTTTATTTTTGCTACCAAGGTGCATGTTTCTAGGTTTTCACCAGGGCACTTTTTCTAATTTTTTTTTTCTTTTTTTTCTTTTTTTTGAATTTTTTTATATTTTTCAGGACTTTTTATACTTTTTAGGATTTTTTCAGCATCATATATGAATTTTTTTGGTATTTTTTCAGGATTATAAAATATGTACAAAGGATGCCCCCAGACAGAAATGGGCATCAAGGATAGAACTTCTTTAGGTGCAAAATGTTGATGGGCTCAGGGAGCTGTTCTCCATCTTCATTCGACAGTAAATATGCACTTGTACCAAAAGCTGCTATAATAATGTATGGTCCAAGACAATTAGGTTTGAACTTGCCCTTTTTGTTCTTTGTTCTATTGATTCTTAGGGTTCTCTCTCAAAACAAGATCACCTATCTGAAATTCCCTAGGGTGAACCTTCTTGTTGAATGCTTTGGACATACACTTCTGATATACTCTCATGTGATCAAAGGAAGCCTTATGCTTCTCATCTAGAAGTTCTAGTTCTTGTAACCTCATGGCATGGTAATCCTCATCTGTAATCAAACCTTTGAGAGAGATTTTAAGTGAAGGTATCTCTACTTCTAAAGGCAACACTGCTTCAGTGCCATAGGTAAGAGCAAAAGGAGTAGCTCCTGTAGGTGTATGAATGCTAGTTCTATAGGCCCATAGTACCTGATTGATTTGTAAGTACCAATCCCTACCATTCTTGTGTACTGTTCTATGAAAGATTTTAAGAATGGTTTTATTAGAGGCTTTTTCCTATCCGTTTCCCTGTGGAAAATAGATGGAGGACTAATGTTGCTTAATTTTAAACTTCTTGCATAAATGCTTTAGGTCCTTGTTCTTGAATTGACCTCCATTATCAGTAATAATCTCAGAAGGCACTCCAAATCGGCAAATAATATGATTTAGAATAAATAGGGAAACTATTTTGCCTGAGGCAACAGAAAGAGGGACTACCTCTACCCATTTCGTGAAATAATTAGTAGCTGTGATGATAAACTTATGTCCACCTGATGAGTTGGGGTGAATTTGCCCAACAAGGTCAAAGGCCCAGCGTTGAAATGTCCAATGAGAAATAGAAAGAATTAGCTCCCTCCCTGGAGTGTGAATTGGGTTTCCATGTTTTTGACATTTCTCACAAGATTTAGAGAAAGCTACTACATCAATTTGCATTATGGGCCAATAATACCCCGCCCTAAGCAACCTTCGGGCCATGGCAAGACCATTAGAGTGTCCACCACAAATGCCCTCATGAATGTCAACTAATGCTTGGTTGGATTCCTCCTTTTCCAAGCACCTAAGAAGTGTCCCATCTAAACCCCTCCTATATAAATCACCAGAGATAAGGGTGTGGCAAGAGGCATTACAGATGAGGTTTCAGCATTCAAAACGGTTGAAAGTATTAGGGATGATGCCATCGCGTAGATATGAATAGATAGCACCATAGCGGGAAGACTCATGTGTGACAAGGGTACAAATGACATTGCTTTCAGATGAGTCAAATATGGGGTGGTGTAGCTCTTCCACCAGGAATTCAAATCTAGATTGATGTTGTTCCAACTGTAGGAGTGAAGCTAATGTAGCCATACCATCTGTAGCTTTGTTTTCTGCTCTAGGGATCTGTTGGAATGTCACAAAGGAAAAATAACGTCTCAATGAATCAACCATCTTTTTGTAAGGTATCAATTTATCATCTTTGGTTTGATACTCCTTATTGACTTGGTTGATAATTAATTGTGAATCCCCAAAGACATGCAACTTTCTTATGTTCCATTCTATAGCTAGTTTCAATCCATTGGTTAATGGTTCATATTCTGCAATATTGTTTGTACATGGGAATAAAAGTTTGTAGGATTTTGGTATATTATACCCATGAGGAGAAATAAACAATACTCTCACACCTGATCCATTTTGCATGTTGGAACCATCAAAGAACATCTTCCAAGTGCGAGTGGTCATGTATAGAATGTGTTCATCTGGGAACTCTACCTGAATAGGCACACTATCCTTAACTGGAAAATCAGCTAACTAATCAGCAATAGCTTGCCCTTTTATGGCCTTTCTCTCAATGTACTCTATATCAAACTCAAATAAAACCATCATCCACTTAGCAAGTCTACCTGTGAGGGCAGCCTTACTAAGCAAGTACTTAAGAGGATCAATCTTTGCAACCAAATGTATAGTATGAGCAAGCATATAGTGTCGCAACTTTTGGGAAGCAAACACTACTGCAAGACAAGACTTCTCAATGTTATTATAACTGATCTCATAAGATACTAGAGTACGACTGATGTAGTATATGGCCCTTTCTTTCCCAGTGTCATCTAATTGAGCCAACAATGCCCCCAAGGAAGACTCTGTTGCTGAAATGTTCAAAATCAATGGTTTCCCTGGAATAGGAGGCATCAAAATTGGAGGATTAGCCAAATACTATTTTATTTGATCAAGGCTCTTTTGGCAATCCTCATTCCACACACATGTGACTCCCTTATGCAATGTTTTATTGAAAGGTTGTGCTCTATTTGCAAGTTGTAAAATAAACCTCCGTATAGATTGGAGTCATCCTTGAAAACTTCTCATTTGACTTATGTTCTTTGGAGGTGGCATATCTAAGACAGCTTGGACCTTTTCAGGATCAACCTCTATTCCTTTTGCTGAAATTATGAATCCTAGAAGTTTACCTGAGGTAACTCCAAATGCACACTTTTTTGGATTCAATCTAAGTTGAAACTGTTCCATGCGATCTAGAATCACTTCCAAATCGTCGAGGTGTGTATCCCGTTTCCTAGATTTAGCCAAGGTATCATCCACATAATCTTCCATGTTCTTATGCATCATATCATGAAAAATTATGGTCATAGCTCGTTGGTATGTTGCTCTTGCATTCTTAGTGCCAAATGGCATGACATTCCAACAATAGGTTCCCCATGCACATGTGAAAGCTATTTTCTCTTGATCTTCAGGAGCTATTTTTATCTAGTTATATCCAGAAAACCCATCCATTAAGGAGTATATCTCATAACCCGTCGTCATATCCACTATCATGTCTATGTTTGGGAGTGGAAAGTCATCCTTTGGGCATGCTTTGTTGAGGTCTCTGAAGTCTGTGCAAATACGAATGGACCCATCATGTTTTGAAACTAGAACAATATTGGAGATCCACTCAGCATAGTCAATAGCTCGAATGAATCCTACGCGTAAGAGCTTTTCTAATTTAGTTTTAACAAGAAGAGCTACGTGAGGGTGCATTTTCCTCAACCTTTGTTTGATCGGTTTTATTCCTGGAGCTATAGATAGATGATGCATAATAAGATTAGTGTCAAGCCTTGGCATATTAGAATATGTCCAAGCAAAGTTGATTTTCTTCTTTTGCAAAAACTTTGTATATGCCTCTTTTTCTTCAACTGATAGAGACTGAGCTAGGTGCACTATTTGGGGAGCCTCTTTTGTATTCAAATTCACTGGTTGTGTGGGCTCAATGAGAACTGATGACCTATCTTGGAAGTAACTTGGCAAGTTATTAAGTACCCCATCCTTAGGTGCCTCAAAGAGGTTTTCACCCTCGGATACGTCATTTATTTTTACTATTTTGGGTTCTAACACCGCCACAAAGTGGTTTTCGCCATCAGAACCATCTTTCTTTCTTTCTTTTTCTTTTATTTTTAGACTGAGGTACTTAATATCAGGCTTTGTCATACTTGTTGTTGGTTCACTGGTGGAAGAGACTATGGGTTCAAGAGCATTTAGATAACAGGAAATTTCATAGTCATTCTGAAAAGTGAGGAGTTTAGGCTCTTGATGTCGCTGAGACCAGTCAATTAGGTCATAGTGAACAAGGGGTAAGTCAATGACTGGTTCAACATTGTTTATGTGGAAGGTGTTATCTCTGGTGACCATACAATCGAGATTCATCAAGTCCCCTCCTAAGATACCCAAGTCAGGATTTGTCCTACCAAATGAAGCGTCATCCACTAAGGCAATTCGAGGAGTCCAATCCTCTAGTCCTACACTAGGCTCATTGGTCACATTGGGTTGAGTACTATAAGTATGGACAACATCCATGTCCAAATCAACTGTTGCATTTGAAAGTGAGTCCCATTCAAACTCATGTGAGTATGTCTCTGAATCATTATTTGGGCCTCGTGATGTAGAAGCCTCAAGGTTAGGAAAGGTGTCCCTTTCTCTAGCACTAGCATTGTTACTATCTATCACAGCTAGGATAGCAACACTTTCCATTGTCAATCTAGCATTCATATAGTCACTATCCGTCGCAGTTGGGATAGTAGGACTGTCAATTATCAAATCTTTTGAATCTCCCCAAAGGAGATTTGTTGAAGGCACCCAATCATCAGACATGTCTTGTTGATTAGAGAGATTAGGTGTGTAGTCTGAGTCATTGTCACTGTTCATCACAGCTAAGATTGGGACACTTTTCTATTTCTTATTTGCAAAACCTAAGCCAACTGTTGACTTATTCCTTCATCCAAAAAGGGCATGGTTAAGAGTTTCAGCTTTGGCATCCAACCAATGAATAAGGGGACCATGTCCTGGATAACCCATATTCTTGACCAATGTATACCCTCTCCCATAAGCTCAAGGAGAAGGTGCAAAATCCTCATTATGTCGATATTTCTCCTCTTGGTAAATCCAGTCCCTAATGGCAACCTCTTCTTTTTACTCCTGAATCAGAATTGAGGATTCTACAAACTTTTCAAACAATTTCATGGCTGAAGACAAGGGTTTCATATCTTGAGAAGGTTTTTCATAACACCTAGGGGAAATTGGCAATTTTGTGAATGAATCAATTTTGTAATCCCCCATGCCAAGATCCATGGCTTTGAATTTATCTTTGCATTGTTCAAATGTAGTATCAAAAGTGTCAGCCTCCCTATTCAAAGGAATGTGAGACCTTGCTGAAATTGTGTTGACTAACAATGTGCTATCCCCGGGTATGCAAACTTCTACTCCATTGTAAGGGAACTTCACACACTGATGATAAGTAGATGGGACTTCTTGCATCTCATGTATCCAAGGTCTACCCAACAAAATATTGTAAGCCAAAGGACTGGCATCAACAATCTGAAACAAAATATCTTTCTCTACAGGACCAATTTGGATAGGAAGAATAGCCAATCCTTTAGAACTA
Organism: Chamaecyparis obtusa; assembly: GCA_027943335.1. NCBI lineage: Eukaryota > Viridiplantae > Streptophyta > Pinopsida > Cupressales > Cupressaceae > Chamaecyparis > Chamaecyparis obtusa. Next base: position 268,956 of record BSBK01008565.1, on the reverse strand, counting down.
TGTTCTGCTTCATCATAAGCCTTGATAGTTATCTTCTTCCTTGTGTCAATGACTTCTTCTGAATAACCCAAGGCCTTCAATAAGCTCAAAGAACAAATATTAAGCCCAGCACCCCCATCTATCAACACGCGCCTAACACGGGTCTTGTGGATCATAACCTCTATATGAAGGGCCAAATTATGTGGGTGGCTTAATGACTTGTCATCTTCTTCTGAGAATGTAAGGTAGTGAGAGCTAGCCAAGTGGTTGACCATATTCTAGAATTGATCTACATCTATATCATTAGGGACATTAGCCACTCGCAAGGCATCCTCAAGGACACGCTTATGCTTAGGTGACAATTCCAAAAGCTCAAAGATTGAAATCTGCACTGGTGTACATTGTAATTGGTCAACAAGATTATAATTCAACTCAGGACCAACAACAGATTTAGGAAGAACACCTTTTGACACTGGTTGCTTAGACTTACTAGAGTTAGGACCTCTAATAAAAATGGGAGCTTGAGACTGACTCCTAGTGACTGCATTGAGGGGTTCAGACATCCTTCGTAAGTGAGGACCTCTTAGTACCACAACGGGTCCTTCATCAGGCATAGGATTTGAATCCACATCATATCCATAAGGGTCTTTCCTTCTCATCATGTTGACATTATCATCAACAACTTCAAGCGTATTAATAACATTTTCAGCATTTGTGTAGGTGTAGTTGATAGCAGCCTTGCCGTTCTTGTTGTTAGAATTCTCTTCTTTCTCATATTTGGGCAAGGGTTCTTTAAAAGCTTTGTGATCCGCATTAGTGGTTAAACCATCAACTTGTAATCTTCCGCTTTCAATAATATCTTGGACAAGATGCTTAAGTTTAAAACAATTTTCTATATCATGTCCAATTCCATTGTGAAAGACACAGAAAGCCTTCTCATCCCACCAATGAGGTTTAGGATCTGGTATGCGGAACTTTGTAGGATCCTGAGGTTGTGCCAAATTATGAGTGATTAACATCTTGAAAATGTCTGCATAGGAGTCCCCAAGTTTGGTAAATTGTCTCTTTTCTATTTTAGGTCTCTCTTGATACTTGGGTTTATTTTCTTATTGTGCTGAAGATGTTTGCAACTTCATGGCTTGGACTGCATTAGAGAGATTAAGAACTCCTTCATTCTTAGGTTGTGATGAGTCAACAACTCCGTCATTGACAACTTGCTTATTCTTATTCCAATAGGAGTTCTTTTTGTCCTTATTACCATTATTGTTGTTTTGGCCATTATTGTTATTAGTTGTTTTGGCCAAAATTCCTTGTTCTTTTAGGACATCCTCTATGCGACACGCCACTTCTACCATGGTATCAAAAGAATTAAATGGGATCTTCCTTACTTCATACCTTAATTCTGGTACCAAGTTGCTCACAATGATGTCTATTCTTTCCTCCTCAAAAATTGTCCTTGGATATTTTGAGCACAAACGTCTCCATCTTTGTAGAAAGGTAACAAAGGATTCCCCTTGATTCTGCTTGAGTTTTCACAAATCAAGCATGGTGACCGACCTTGATAAGTTGTAAGCAAAATGTTGAACAAATCTTTCCACAAGCTCTCTAAATGTCTTAACTGGAGGAGTAAGGTTAGTAAACCACTCCATGGCTTGACCCTTGAGACTCCTTGGGAATAATCTCATCAAGTAGGAGTCTTCATGGTGAAAAGAAAAGCTCATTATGTAGAACTATCTAACATGGTTGTGAGGGTCACCAATGCCATCATATTTTTCATAGGTTGGAAACTCAACTTTCTTAGGAAACTCAACCAACACCACACTCTTGTCAATTGGGTTGGGACATATGGAGTCCAAATTAAATGTGCTCTTAGGAGCCCTCATCCTTTCTATATCCTTTTGAAGTTGTTTGATCACCTCATTAGTTGATGGATCTTGCTTCTTTACCTTTCGGTCCACATCAAAATTATATGGGACCTTAGCACCTTTGTTGATGAGACTTTCTAGGAACTAATCCTTATTTTATTCCACATACCTTTCTACATATGCTTGAAAGGATGGTTTTTGTTGCATAGTCATAAAATCTATATGATCAAAGTTGGCATAACTTCCTCCATGTTGTGAGCCATGATGTGCTCATTGGGAGGGTTTCTTTGAAAGCCTAGGAGGTGATTGTCTCCTATGGTGATCATATCTTGAAGTCCTTCTACCTCTAGGACTTGGGGATCTTGAGGGCATCCTTGACCTTCTTCTAAGACTTGTTGAGGGAGTAGACGGGGGTGAGTGGGTCCCACTATTAGTACCCCTCCCATTGAATCAATTTTGGATTTGTTGTGCATAGAGTCTATCTTCTTCTTCTTGAGCGACTCTTTTCCTTATGTCCAATAATGCACGTTCCTCTTCCTCTAGTTGTCTAAATTTCTCCTTTTTAGCAGCTTGTTCATCTAGATAGGCTTGCTTCTCCCTTTCAATGCTCTTCAATCTCATATTTGCACATCGAGAGGTATCTCTAAGTGGAGAAGGTTGCCTTGACTGTCTGATTGCATTGGCTGCATTAATGTGGTGGTCACTAGACTCATTGCTTTGGTCTTTGTGTTGTGACCTTGAATCTGAGTGAGTTTGTTGGTGATGTCTCTCAGCTCGTTGGTGAGTAGCAAGATACCTTGTGTTGATTAGGGGTGATCTAGGTGGACTAGCATATGCAGACCCAGTAGACATCATGTTACCCCTATGCCGTTGAAATATGTCATCAAGAGTCTGGTTCATTGCTTCTCTTTGTTGTCAAGTGAAGGTGTAACTCATGTCCATACTTGATGAAATGGGTGCTAGAGAGGTACTCACTGCACTAGGATTACCTTTTAGATTAAAACAAATCTCAGATTCACTCTTAGGAGATTGATCAAGAAGGGGTCCTTTTCTCTTATGTTGTTGACGAGTCTTAACTAGTGGTAACTAGCTAAAGACAACAGGGGGTCACTTCCCTTGATTGACTTGGTACCTTGTTGTAACTAACATGAAAGAAAGAGATTCTTAATGATAGGGTGACCTCGCAAAGTGTCAACACCAAACTAGGATAATCAAAGTTCTCTATTGTCTAAAATGAAATGAAAAGACAGAAATAAAGGGGCTTTACCAACACTGTCAAAGAGGTGCTAAAATCAAAGGATGAATATCCTTGCACTTTTGAATCAGGAGGTTGGACTAGGCCAAAATATAATTGAAATTGATTAAATGAAAGTGATTTGGACAATAAGAGAACTAAAATTCTCCAAGAATGTAGCTAACAATTCTAGAGATAAGTTTTCTCACCAAGAATAACCTTCTAACCTGACAACTATTTCCAAAGTGGCCTTGTAAACCAATTGATGCTATTCCTAGAGGGCAAAAACTAGAGATTTAAAGTCAAAAAAAGTCTCTAATGACAGGATAGAAAATCAAGCAAGCTGTAAAAAAGTTGGGTGTTTCAACTTAGGAATTCAATTGTTTTGTGGTTTAATCAGACACATTAACAGATTTCTAGCATTTTATCAAGCACATAAGACAACAATCAAGGAGTTCAAGCAAGCAATTGTCTTCAAACAATGAGCAAGGGGCAAAGTAACCTTGCGCATGAACAACTATAGTGACTTAGTATTTGTACTCCTTAAAGGTTCTACTTGTGTATGTTCTTGAAAATGTTTTAGCAGGCACATAGAACACAACAACACCTTAACAAGCTATCTACAAGGATATACATTGCTTTCTAAAAGGAGTCCTCGACATACGCAAGGTACGTGAGGCCCAAATCCGTAGATGAGTAGAATTTGAAATCACACAGCCGGGGGGAGATGGTAACCCAAATCTCCTCCTTCACTTCTCAAAGGTATAAAGTTCTTTGAGGCTTAGCCAAGAGTGATATCAAACTCAATTCCCAAGAGAGGTGTCTTTCAATTCGCCACCCGCTATTTATACTTTGTCGGAACATAGGAGTTAAGGTTGTCCCTTGAGGTGGTGTGTCCCCAAGCAGGCCTTCTAAAAATAAAATTAAGTAATTCACTATCAAAAGCATTTAAAGCACTAAAGGTGGAACACTTAACTCTTCAAGTAAATGTGAAGTGAGTCCAAAAGTGGAACATTTAACTCTTCAAGTGAATGTGAAGCAAGTCCGAAAGTGGAACATTTAACTCTTCAAGTGAATGTGAAGTGAGTCCAAAAGTGGAACATTTAACTCTTCAAGTGAATGTGAAGTGAGTCCACAAGGTCGAACATTTAACTCCTCACACAAACTCAAAGTGAGTCCAAAAGTGGAACATTTAACTCCTCACACAAACTCAAAGTGAGTCCAAAAGTGGAACATTTAACTCCTCACACAAACTCAAAGTGAGTCCAAAAGTGGAACATTTAACTCCTCACTCAAACTCAAAGTGAGTCCACACCTTAGAAAACTAATGAGATCAAGAAAGCATAAAAAGGGGGAAACTTTGTGGAACACTTAACGCTCTTTTCAAGTAGACCCCTCCCCTATGTATGAATTTTGACCTTGCATCCAAAGGGCGGTAATGAGGGGCGATTAGAAATAAGTGAGTCCAACACCCAATTTAGCTAACAATATCAATCAAAAGTAATCTAAAGTTGCTTATCAATACTATTCACAAATGACAAAGGGTTGAATCAATGGAATATTTAACTTTCCAAACAAACATAGAGTGAGTCCACAAAGTGGTGCATTTAACCCCCTATGTAAACAAGGAATGAATCCATGCCCTCAATCACTCAATGAGATATTTGATATTGGAACCAAGAATTACTTAAAGTTTAAACACAAGCATTCACTTACACAAACTTGTATGAAAGCAAATCTATGTTCATTTATTTCCCATTAAGAGCATCAATTGAAATGTGTTCTATGAAAGCAGGTAAACACTCAAGCCAAACACATGACAGGTTCAATTTTAATCCCAAAATCCAAATTTTGTAGAGATGGAACAAAGTACCTCAAGCAATTTTAAGCATTTTCCATGAAAGCAAGAGCACCTTCAAAACAACTTGTTAGACCAAAAAAAGGTTAGCAAAATCCAAAATCTAACAATGGTTAGCACATGAAAAATCAGAGAATTTGCAAAAAAGAAACTAATCAAATGAAAAAATCTGAAAATGAAACCATCATGGTTGGATTAGGCTCAGAAAGACCTTTCCAACGATATATAACACTTCAATTTTTGATACCATTTGCAAAAATTTCTAAAAAATGGGTGCCCATTTTCCAGAGTAGGAATGCGCAGGATAGTTAAATGAATGCGCAAAAAATAAGAATAAATGTGCAGAAACCATAAATGCACAGCAATGTTAAATAGATGCACAGAACAGTGAAACCAATGCATAGAAAGTATGACAGGCAGAAAATGGAAATGCTAGAAAACTGCTAGAAATGGATGCGTAGGAACAGTGAATGAATGCGCAGCAGAATGAGGTAAATGTGCAGAAAATATGTATGCACAGCAGAACTTTATGTATGTGCAGAACAGAGAAATAAAAGCATAGAAAATGTATATGCGCAACAGATCATGACGGATGCGCAACAATCATGGACAAATGCGTAGAAACTCTCCGGGGTAACATCTACACATAGAAAACTCAAAATAGAAAACCAGAGACCGCGAATTAAGCCAAAAATATGCTAAAAAATTGATAAAAAATGCAAAATTAAAGGACAAAGATAATCTACTCTGCCCCACGGTGGGCGCCAAAAATGTATGGTGAAAATGTGACCACACTTCTATGAATCCTTACATGCAAGAAAACTCAACAATGAGCCCTCACAAATCGATCCATAGCTCTCTATGCATGGAGTTGCAAGATTTGTAAAATTGCTCTCAGCTAGAGCTATAAACTCATGACCTTGCTAGTCAACCACACAATGAGAGATTCGAAATCAAAGATAAGGGCAACAATGCCAATATCTCCAATGAAATCAATATGGATGCAATGCAATGCAAACTAATCTATGAGAATGAAAGATGCAAGCTATGTTATGAAAGGAAAATACAAGTGTTACAAATCCTCCTATTAAGCTATGTGAGATTAATCTATTGCATAAAGGAAATCTATACTAAAAATGTCATGATTATGCAATTATGATGTAAGAAAACAAGCTAAATGAAATGCAACAACAATGTCTTCAAAGCTTGAATGCAAGAATGTCTTCAAAGAGCTCCAAATGACCTAGAAAACCTGCAGCATAACATTAGCATAAAAACCTAAGATATGAAAATGAAGGAGAGAGCTCTCCTTTTATAAGAAATGAGATGAAAATGGACCATTGAGATTAAGAGGCAAAAGACTTAATCAACGGTGGAGAAAAAAAGAAGCTTGATCCTTGTGCACAAATATCCTCCAATGAGAAAATAGGAGATGACTTTTGTGTCCATATGAGATAAAAAATACTTTTTCTTTTTTTATAAAATAAGAATAATGCTTTATTTGTGCAACATAGGATAAGAAGAAAAGTGGGGATTTTTTATTTAAATAAAAGGGGAGGAAATTCCTTTTAATTAAATAAAGGCTTAGGATAAAGTGATTTTATTATTTAATTAAAAGAGATTTTTAATTAATTAAAAGGGAGCATGTTCTCTTAATTAAATAAGATTTTTAGTTTTTTTCTCTTTTAAATTAAATAAGGCTCAAACCTTAGGAAATATTGAATTGATTATGATTTGATCAAGGAAATTGATATAATTGATATTGTTGATATTTGAAAATATTGATTCAGGGATTTGATAAATTGCTAAATGGGGGCCCAAAGTCTAGGCGACCATTATAGGGTGTATACAATATGTATGAATCACGGAGCACTTGAAGACATTGCCTATCTTCAAGACAATCAGTTTACCAAACAAAATAGAGCACAAAGGATATCAGATTGAGTAGAATTAGAGAAGGCTACCGAGCACAACAGAGAAGGAAACCATCACAGATAAGGTGATATTTTGATAAGCACTTATAGATCTGTTTCAGACAATTGAGTTGTCAACTAGAAAATAATTACCTATTACTTTCTAACAATTGTGATAGAGTTTTTGATAAATCTCTTAACAGAGTAGACTTAACAGTCTTATGTATATCTCTTAACTGAGTACACACTTCATTAGTGTTGTTTAAATCCTATAACTAGGTAGATCTAGCTGATCTATTATGTTACTCCTAACAGGGTAAGTCACCAGAAGTGATCAAAACTTGTAGCCTTAACAGGTAAACCTTTTCTATCTGCAATAGTGAAGAATTTGTGGGTGTCATCCCCACCACAGTTTTTACCTTCTAACAAGGGTTTCTGCGTTACCAAAATACTTGTGTTATGTGATTGTCATATTGATTTCATGTTGTTTACTTTCTTAAGTTAACTAGATGATTGATTTATACAATTGTATTCAAGTTATTTTGATTTGTTATCACAGTATTCAGTTATAGATCAGAAAGGTTTTACAAGTAAAAGTTTTAAAGGCACTGATTCACCCCTCCCCTCTTAGTACCTATCTCTCCTAATTCTAATAGTTGGTATCAGAGCTCAGTTCTCTTGTTGAGTAGTCTAACCACTGAAGGGTAAAGATCTAAGTCATGAAGAGATACAAACTTGACAAGACTATTGAGAATCAGAAGATACAAATACAGATGTTTGTGGAATAGTATAAACAAGCCAAGGAAGAACTAAAGAAATTACTGGTTGATAGGAAGAACCTTGCAATTCAGCTAAATGAAATTAGTTATCATGAAGAACCTATTGATAAAATATTTGATCATATTGGATCAAGCTCTGGAAGCATCTCTGACAGATTTGAAAACATAATCTCTGATTTATCTGAAAAAAATCAACATCTATCTAAGCAAGTGAAAGAACTTCAAATCGTTCATGAATGTCAAATGGTGAGAATGGTGGAAATCATGAACAATGCTAGACAAGATGAACAAGATCAAAATCTGGCTATTGAAGACCAAAGACTGATGACTGAACAACTTCAAGCAAAAGAAAGTGAAATACAGAGACTCACTGATCATCACTTCCAAGTATCAAATCAAATGATGACAGTTAATCAAGAAATGAACCGAGTATATGGAGAATTATCAAGAAGACTTGAAGATGTTGCAATAATTAGAGAAGATAATGAAAAACTAAGAAATGAAATAAAGACACAAAGCAACATAATGAAATGATGAAGATAGCTGAGGACAGTTCTAAAAAGATTGATGATTTCCTGACTAATCAGAGGAGATTCGGAAGCAGAACCGGTATAGGCTACACCGGTGAAAGAGAATCATCACAACAAGATGAAAAAGTCAACAACAATCAAACTTAGAAACTTAAAGCGATGAAATGTTACCACTGTGGAAAACCAGGACATACATTCAATGTGTGCAGAAGCAAAGCACAAGGTAAACCTCCTGTCATTCCAAAATTCAATGGATATTGTTATTATTGTGGTAAGTTTGGACATCTAGCTTATGAATGCAGAGCTAAGAAGAATGACATTGCTAATAATACTACTAAGGAGAAAATATGCTATACTTGTAATAAGCACGGACACACTGCAAGGGACTGCAAGGCAAAAATGACACAAGTTTGGACACCTAAGGAGAAATTACAATGAAAGCTGTTTCAACTGAAGAGACAAGGTAACTCATATGTTTTGGATTATAATACATGGACTAATTGTACTGTATGTGGTCGGTATGGACATATTGCAGAAAACTATTATAGAAAGAATCGGATTGGACAATCAAGAAACTGGACAAATGCAAGAATGGCATGTATGCACTATCACAAGGTCGGTCATGTAAGCAAGAACTACAGAGACCAAGCACCTGATGAAAACCATATATTTGAGAGTGGATATAACATTGCAGATATTATGAAGTTAAGGAACACAATGTGGAAGAAGGCATCTAATGAGAATGCTAAGTCAAGTAACACTGTCGGTGAAACTTCATCCACTGGATTGGGTGACATCGCTACATCCACTTAAGATGACAAAGGTATGTATGGAACTGACATTTTAAATGATCACATTTTACATATAGTTCCTTATATATGATGTACAAATACCAAATATACATGAATAAAGATGTGCCATGGTTTATGTGTTATAAGTTTACAAATGTTATATAGTCAGTAAAAGGAGAACTGTGAGTTGGTTACCCGTCGGTAATCACTATACGAGGTTAATTGACAACAGTGCAAGCTGATGAAAAAATTCTATGTTAACCAAGTGATAGCTGTTTCGTATCAAAAGTTAGGTCACGCATTTAATACATCAAAGTTTGAGTGGGAATATCAAAAAGTCTATATATACACGAAAATAGAGTTCATTGTTACATTGTGACTTTGAAGAATAGAGATTTTATAGAGAAGAGTTCGAGCTAGAGATTTTCAAAAAATATTCCAAGCTACTATAGATCGAACCGATGAAAAATCTTCGATGATAACGAGTAAGTTCTTTTGCCTACCAAACACTGGTTATCTATTATTTGGCGAAACCCTAGAAACAATTTATGGCATCGACATCGACCACAAGAAAATCATAGAACATTGACGAGGAAGTGGAATTAATTGTTAGGGCACATTTCACCGAGGAGAAATTCAAACCTCATTTGAAGGTCGCAGCACAAATAGATGATATGAGCACATTTTCTAGTATTCCAAATAGGGTTTTGTTAACAGAAGACATTAGGGCTTACATTCACTGCAAGATCGATGAAGTATGTGATTTTGAGACCATTGCTACTTATCAGCAAGTCTGTGGACCAGATGGTAAGATTATATCTGAATACAAGAAGATTGAGGAGTTAGGGTTATGGTGTTTCTCATTCTTCCCGCAATCCTTCCACAATGACTAGATAAGAATTGTGCTAAGCAGATTTCATGATGGAAAATTTTAGTTGGATAAACCTATTGAGGTCACTAAGAAGATTATCAGTAGTATTACTGGGTATCCTACAATTGACAAAGCCAAAGCATTCTAAAGTTCGTATCATCCTGACGTAGAAAAGAACACTGGAGCTCAATGGGATGGTAGGGCACTAAAAATATCAACTATCAAAGATCCAGCAGTAAAATTCATAGCTCATGTCATTGGGTACAAGATATTCCAATCTAGCAGACCAAATAGTGTACCCTGTAGTGCCGTGGACATGGCTTACAAAATTGTGAAGAAAGATCACCAGGTTGATCTTGTCGAGCTACTTCTACACCAACTGCATGACAATATGAAGATAATAAAAGAAAAGAAGTCTAATACATGTAAGTATGAATCACTGCTTGTCTGTACATTTCTCTATCTACAAAAATATGTACTGGGTATCGATAAAGTAAACTAGCAATTGAACAAACCGATAACTGCTCAAATCGGTGAAATGATGAAAATTTTAGGAGACAATCTGAATAAGGAATTCAATGCATATTTCAAGGAATTTCAAACAAAAATGCAACAAAGGAGTAGAATTCCAAAGGAACTAGTAAGTAAATTTGAAGATGATATATGCTTTGTAGTCAACATAGACCACTCAATGATAAAGGCAGTAGAACCAAGAACAAAATGGCTAGCACCGATGGGATATGAAATGAATCATGATTTCACTTTGAAATCTATCAATGCATTGCTAGAATTACCAATAGACATCACTGCTAGTAGGTTTGGTGTATATAAGGAAGCTAAGTCTAGAATCACAACAGACATAGAGATCGGTAAAATGTCAAGAAGGGCAAAGAAAATGAGAAAAGATCTCACAACAAAATATGGAACTAAATCTGACTCACATAAGGAGTCACCGGTTGATGAAGCAACCAAAGGTTAGCTACAATTGGCTGACAAGCCCTATGACAGCAAGGAGACCGAGTTAGACAAAGAAAAGGATCACACACTGGTTCCTCCCACCAATGATGAACAAGAAATGTAGCTACCAGAACCTGAAGGGATGAAGACAAGTTCATCAACTGCTGCACAATTCACCGAGCAAGTAGAAGCAGTAAAAATAGCAAAAAGAAGAAAGATGTTAAGAGAAAGACCAAGAAAGTAGCTGAGACACCGAAGAAAAAGAGAAAATACATAAGAAATAAGGAAGATCTAGAGGATACAGAAACTAAAAATGATCTTGATCAATTCAAGTTAGTTCGTAATAGGGAAAGTACTGTAGAAGAAATAATTGAAGATATAATTGAGAATGGAAATCTTATAGATCCAGGCACAGGAAAATTTGACAAAATGTTAATTGAGGACAAGACAAAGATAGAACATGCTATCGTCCAAATGATGATAAAATTCAAGAGAGTACCGATGGAATTTGCATGTCAATTGCCAAAAGAACTTGATGACAAAATAAGTGAGAGATGGGCTATTGCACTAGATACAGAGAAAAGGAAAAGAGAACGGTCACTAAGCTATGCAACCTCACACTTTAGCTATGCTGTGGTAAGTGAATACATGACAAAATATTAGGCTAGATTTCTAGTCAAGAATAGAGCTATGCAGATCATGGATGAGAATGTGGATGATATGGATGTCATACGTGATTCTCTATGGACATCAATTTTGAAAGCATAAGAGAAAGCTGAATAGGAAGCATTCTTGAAACTGTCTAAGAAGAGACATGGTTCAAAAGATAAAGGTATTTTCATTGATGATAACAAAGGTAAGAAAATAGAAGACACCAATATATCAGTTACCGAGGTAATTGATATCATTGAACAAAAGGAAGAAATCAAAATTTCACAGGATGCACCGGATCAAGTTAAGATCCACTTGCAAAAGAAAACCGATGATGATGCACTCATTGAGGACATCACTAATGGTGATCCTGATGATGAGGATGATGAAGATGTGACAATTGCACCATACAAAGATGAAGCATTAGACACTGATAGTGTGCTCACATCACTATCAGGTGAACTACTTGTACTTGTATAGGTAGTTGAAATAATTTCACAAGTACAACCTGATGTGTCTCATCCTGAGCCAAATAAAGATACAACTGAGATTCAAGCACTTGAGCAACTTGCAGATAAAAATGAGCCTAACAAACCAGAGGCACAGTCTATAGAAACAAAGGAACTAGAAGAAACAAAGTCAACCAAGGTGAACCCACCTAACACTACAACCGAGACTCCCACACCATCTACCAAGGAGCTGAAGAAGGATGATACAGTGTCACCTAGGAAAGATACTTCAAGAAGTGAAGAAAAAGCTATTGTCATAAGTGAGAAGAAGTCACCTCTTGCCTAGAAGAAGAAGAAGAAAGCCAAAGGGCCGGTCACCATTGATGAAGTTATCATTATACTAGAATGTAACCCAAGAACCCTAAGCCCTGAGGAACTAAGTAGGTATGGGGAGTTATGTTCAAGGAAAGCGGCACAAGAGAAGTTAAGGAAATAACACAAACGTAAAGAAGTGTTAAATGATGTATGGGCTATTCTGCAATAGATAGTACCAGAAACAAATATTGATGAGAATACTCCCATCTTAGATCAACTTGCCACACTCGCTAACAAAATCAATTCTCCTGATACAGATGCAAACAAAAGAATAGAAGAAAGGGTAGAATCAAAGATTCAGAACAAATTAGCAGAAAGGATTAGCACAGAAGTGGCATTGAACAAGGTAAAATTATCTGAGGTCATTACCAAGGTAAAATCTATCACCTAGATAATCTGTCAACTTCTAATCAAGCTTTGTACTTCAGACACCTTCACTGTAGAAGTCAGTGAAAAGATAAAAAGTTTAGAAGAAGAGATAAAGTTGAGTACACAAGCAACTATCTTCGAGCCAACTGCTTTCTTAAAGCATATTAACCGAGTTTAGGAACTCCGACGGCTGATAGCAGACTTAAGGAAACAACTAGTGCACATCACTTATCAGGTTACATAGTTACAAAAAGAACTCACTTCTTACCTAAATTTTTTTGAAGCACACATTGTCAAAGCTGAAAAACTTGTGGCAACAACATATATTTCGGTGTTGGATAATATCTTTGACATGCATGCACAAGTCAGTCTTGAGCATATTGCTCTTACCAACTTGAAAGAGGAATGGGACAACCTCTTGGAGTCTGTAAAGAAAACCCATCCACACATTTTTGATAAGATGTAAGTATACATTATATATATTTTTTTTTGCATTTGGCATTATTATCAAAAAGGGGGAAAACCATGTATATGCCAAATAAGTATACTTTGATATGTATATTACACACTATCGGAAGCATGCACTAAGGGGGAGTACTCTGTACTTAGAAGTTTTTGTTTTGGATATGTATATGGCAGAGACATAAGGCATATATAGAAACATTTTGTCTATATACATTCAAAGTTTTGATACTAATGCCAAAGGGGGAGATTGTTAATCTCTATTGAGCATTTAAGGTTGTCATTAGTATCAAAGGATAGTAAACAGGTCGGTCGGTTAATTATATTGAGTTAGTTGGTAACAAGAAGTAAGATAGAATAGTTGGTAAAGCCTTTACACCGAGCATCACACAGTTAACCAAGCACCAACGACACCGACACCAATGGTTAGTAAACACTGAGCGTTGCAATATACATCAAGCAGATTTTACAGTGTTTACAGATGATCACAGTAAACAGCATAGTAATCTGAAATGGCACATTATTCTATGCAAATGGTTATAATAGATCGTAAAATGGTTTACCAAGATCGAGGAGCATTTATTGTAAATAGATACTCATTAAATGTAATGTTTATCTTATTGTAATAGTTGATCTAAGTTATTTTGCACCATAGATCTTAGGGTTATGATTATTTTTGTAACCTAATTTTTGCTAAGGCGGAAAAACATAACACTATATATTTTGTATGCTCACACCATTTTTATGAGGTTGGGTGAACTAATATATATGAATCACAGAGCACTTGAAGACATTGCCTATCTTCAAGACAATCAGTTTACCGAACAGAACAGAGCACAGAGGATATCAGATTGAGCAGAATCAGAGAAGGCTACCGAGCACAATAGAGAAGGAAACCATCACAGATAAGGTGATATTTTGGTAAGCACTTATAGATATGTTTCAGACAATTGAGTTGTCAACTCGCAGATAATTACCTATTACTTTCTAACAATTGTGATAGAGTTTTTGATAAATCTCTTAACAGAGTAGACTTAACAGTCTTATGTAAATCTCTTAACTGAGTACACACTTCATTAGTGTTGTTTAAATCCTATAACTAGGTAGATCTAGCTGATCTATTATGTTACTCCTAATAGGGTAAGATCGCTAGAAGTGATCAAAACTTTAGCCTTAACAGGCAAACCTTTTCCATCTGTAGTAGTGAAGAATTTGTGGGTGTCATCCCCACCATAGTTTTTACCTTCTAACAAGGGTTTCTGTGTTACCAAAATACTTGTATTATGTGATTGTCATATTGATTTCATGTTGTTTACTTTCTTAAGTTAACTAGATGATTGATTTATACAATTGTATTCAAGTTATTTTGATTGGTTATCACAGTATTCAGTTATAGATCAGAAAGGTTTTACAAGTAAAAGTTTTGAAGGCACTGATTCACCCCTCCCCCCTTAGTACCTAATTCCAATAGAAGGTGCATCTAAATATTTATTTCCTCCCGATTTAGAAAGTTTCAAATTTGAAAGTGATGATAGTCATCTTACTTCGAAAGTTCCTATTTATGAAAAATTTGATAGTAACATGTTACCCAAGTTTGAATATTTTGTTTTTAATGAGAAGGCTGAAAGCAATCTGTCCCATGGTGAGATCAGTGGTCAGTCCATTAGAGAATCTTGTCAGTTTAAAGATAAAATTTGTGGTGATGATAAGGTAGGATTGCAGGTTGAAAAGGTTTCTCATGCTAAAACTCTGGTTGAAGGAGGAAATGTTCAAGTTAACCCCCAACCTGTGGGTAACTCGATTGAAATGTTGTATGATACTCTCTTCAACAAGGAAGAAGAAGACATCATATGCAGATTTTTATCACCTCTTGGACAAGGAGATCCCTCTTTGAATAGTCCATGTATAAAATTAAAAAAAATAGACTGTAAGAGGTTTCTTGGTGATTCATTATTCTATCCTCTTGGGTGTGAATCTATTGAGAATAATGTTGTGAAATCTAAAGATGCATTGGAGGAAACAAAGGGTCAGATGTTTTGCATAGTTGATGATGCCCCGATTCTTGATAGAGTTGAAGAAAATTTTTATGACAAGTTTGATCCCATGTTGGATGAATTTTCTCTTTTTGATGATATGAAACATGATGCTCATGATTATGGAAAGGAGTTTTCCATTGTGGACAGTGTTCTAGAGGCCAAGGAAGAAGTTCTCGAATATTCTTCTTTTCAATTTCAGATGTTTCCTTGTTTGAAGAATGTTATGGATACATCATTCAAAGATGAAGAATGCTATGATGAATTATGGCTGTTTGGGAAGTAGTGCTTGGTCAGCATATTTATATGTGCTTTTATCCTGAAGTTCAGCATTGAAGAAGTCACTAGTTGGCATTGGTTTGGAGCTACTCTAGGGAGACATGTCTTGCTGCAGTAGAAATGCTCTTATTTCTCCCAGCCAGTAAATGGATTCACGTGACCTTTTCAATTCTTCTGGCTCCTATGGTAGGATTTCTTACTACCTTTGTATATGTTGTAAATATTGTTTTGGTGTGCGTAGTGTTAGTTTGAATAATGTGCAAGCTTCAAGCTTGCTAGTAGTTTAAGTGTTTTAGGCTGGTTGGCTTTGCCCTGCTCCCCTCCGCCCTTATGCAAGCAACTCCTTTTCACCCAATGGATGCTAGGCACTTGTCCTTTTCCCAGAGATTTTTGGAGTTCTCCATTTTTGTGCCAAAAATAGCCCCAAATTTAGAGCCCATGTTGGTACCCATATAGACCTCAGTATTTAAACTTTCAGTGTAGGGTCTCGAATCTCTTTGAACTAAGTTCAAAGAGGTTTGAAGTGGTTCATTTTGCTTAAGCAACATCATAGGTTTAGAGTTCAATTCAAAGACATGACTATGGGTGCATTTCAGTGGTTCAACAAGGAATTTCAAAGGCTCCAGATTCAAATATCAGAAGAAAGGGTCAATGTCAAAGATTTGATACATCCAATTAGCCCCATTTGGATATAATGATCATGATCGGGCATATTCAATGATTAGCAGCATAGGCAGATGGTTTGATCAAAGACACACCGTCAATAGGGTATGTCACTTTTTCATATAGAGATTTAATTTATGGCTTGGCTCAGTACCGGAGAGACATGAGCGCCGATGAATGTAGCCACCATGTTTTTCTTGATGGACAAACCTACTCCAAACTTGTTGGGGAAATTCTTTTGTCAATATTTTAAGTGGGCGTTCAATGAGAGATTGTGGTGTGGGTTCGCATAATAAGTTAAGGCTCTTGAAGAAGTCTTTACATCATTTTGAAGGTGAACTCATTCCCATATTCAAAACCTTACAAATCGGTGATATGGTATGGGGCTCAAATAATGCATGGGTTTTATTTTATTACTAGAATCAGTTGATATCGAGGATCAAGCACAAGCTCACTATTATTTTTTAAAGCCATGACATGACATCTGGACTACACCCGTATCCAATCTTCCAAGTGTCATGATATGTTGAAAAGGTATGTTGCTGGTATGTGGATGCTTGTGCCCCATTTCAAGGTGCAGTTTTATAGCTTCATCAAAGTGTTCCCAAATCATTTCATGATATCATGAAGACACAAGAGAAATCATTACTGTGAGCTTGAATTTTGAAGGAACCCGCATACATTTGCATAAATACATATGCGTATATGTTCGATCAAATTAAATATCATTATGGGTAGTGATAGAATCTCTCTATTCTAATCACAACCAAATCTATTCATAATGGAAGCACCAGATAAGTTGATGTTCAAACTCCTCCCATTCATTAAGCAATTTGATCACTTTAATATGCCAGGGATGGTATAATACCTCCGCTTTCCAAAAGGGAGATTATCTAGATGCTACGTGCCATTTGATGCATATTGATACTTGCCTTATGATAAAATCCAGGCGGTAGTGAATGTGAGGTGTTGTCCTCAGATTTTTGATGTCGACTCTATCAAAGTGACTTCACAAAGTTTGACCTCTCCTAGAGCATGACAACAAGCATCAACACATAGATTGCAGATATGAGCTAAAATTGAGGACACTGGATATATGTCCATTGTCAAGCATTAATTGGTATTACCTAAAAGGAATGGGCTCCTACCAGTTTCTTTGTGGAAACATGGATTATGCATGTGATCATGGAGAATGTCGACAAACTATTTAACAAAATACCAATCAGACCCACACAATCCTTTCATGGAGCTTCCATAGCGGGACCAAAATTAGGAATTCTTTCATGACCTTCAATACAAGGACCAAAGCTAGGAAGTCTTTCACCAAAATCATAATTGTGGCCGCAACTGTGGGGGCACTTTTCTGTTTAGGGACAGTTGTTACCTGGAGCTCATTTGTGAGTGCCAAGAAGATGAAATTGAGAAGCAACACTAGAGAAGCATGTGAAGAAAATGAGATGGAGATGTGTACAAAGCCATTTTAGATGAAACAAATGAAGTGGTAGCTGTCAAGCGCATCTTAGAGGTAAGCATTCTTAGTGGAGTAAGACATCAAAACCTTGTTTAGCTCTTCAGATGGTGTTGTGAGAAAGGTCAATTGCTCCTAGTCTATGAATACATGCCCAATGGAAGCCTAGATAAACACCTATTCATCAAAGGTGATTCTCCCTCACTGCAATGGTGTCACAGATATTGAATAGCTTTGGAAATAGCTTGTGGATCATACATAGGGATGCAAAATCAAGCAATGCTATGCTCGACTACAATTTCAATGCAAAGCTTGGAGACTTTGGTTTGGTGCGCATGCCTAAGATTTTGGTTACCATAGGAAGAACAAGCTCTCAATCAGATGTTTGTAGTTTTGGGGCCGTGGCCTTGGAGATCGCTACAAGAAAGAGAGCAACAGGTGCAAGCTTGCGAGAGTGGGTATGGGATCTTTATGGCCAAGGCAAAATTTTGGAAGCTACAGAGGCAAGGTTAAATGGGGAGTTTGACAAGGTAGAAATGGAACAATTGATGGGGATGTTGAACTGTGGATATGCTTGGATAATTGTAAATTAGCTATCCTCCATTTTAGATTCAACTATACTAGCAATAGATGACATGGAGTCACTTTGATGGGTGATTGCCATGTGTCAAAATCTTCTATATTCAGAAAAATACAATGAATTTATAAGAGTGGAAGCATATGTGGCAATGATAAGACCATGTTTTAATGAGAACTCAACATGATAGTAATAGGTGTTAGTAGATGAAAAATACTTTGATGGCATATAGCTTTGTTATATCTATTTGAAACTCAACTAAGTTTCATCTGAAAAGATATTTCAAAAGCTTTAATTAGTATTTGTAAGGTGAAAAATAGGAGGGTCTTGACGTAAAGAAAGTATCTTAGCGGTGAAAAGTAATACCAAGAATCAGTTATAGAAACCAAACATAGAGTAGTTGGGAAAAAGATAGATATACCACATAAGAAAAGGGATAGAGGGATTAATTTTAGGGGATAGGGATTAGAAATTTCTCCTCACAAGAGACTTTGTGCTAGGGGAGGGATAGAAATTTTATTCTGATTGTAATGCAGGGAAAGAGGGGTTTTATTTTCAGATAGTGATTAGTGTATAGGAACAAAAGAATATTTATTATTTTATTGTGTTCAAAGAAGGAAAATATTAGTATACTAAAACTTTGAGTTTAGATGCTCATTTTCTGATTAATTTTCATCTTGAAGTGATATTGGTTTCCTTTGAATGTGTATCTGTTACATCTGATCATCAGCACGATCATCTTTGGACTTTGTGCTCTAGTTTTTCATGTATTTGGAAAGAACAATTTGTTTTTCTCTCTTAGTTTCTTTCTGTAATGTAGCGTTTAGGCAAATGAACTTTGTGTCATTTACTGTTTATTTATTTTCAGTTAGTTAGTTCCTTCACATCTATGTCATGTTTATGGATAGATTGTTGTAAACCTTTGTTGCTTTCAGGTTAACGACATTACTAATTATAGTTTAGTTGATTCATTTTAAATCCTACACGAGGAGTTGTACCCAAATAATTTAGAGGGCGCTTACGCTTTTCAATAGTGAAGTGACCCAACTGTTAGTGCAGATTAAGTCTTCTTGTTTGGGCATTTGCGGTCAATTTGTAATCATTTTCTTTGAAGACAAATCTATTCACCAACATACACATTTTCAAAAAAGGTACTATCATCAAGTTGAATTGACCTTGATCCTTTGATCGGATAGCACTTATTGTCACCAAACCTAACTATACCAGCATCATATATTTCAAGCATTACAAATTTATTTGTCTCCAGTTAGATGATGAGAACAACCACTATCTAGCATCTAAACATGTTCAATTTTGGAGAGCATACATGATTGAGAAGTCATTGCAATCTTTTTAGGCCACCAAATGAGTTTTGTTTTAGAGATACCATCATATTTCTTTTTGAAAGAATCTTGATAGAATTTAGCAATGTAACCAAATTGGCTACATTTATAGCATTGAAGTTTAGTAAAAATTGATAAAGTTTCCCATTTACTAAACTTTTATTTCTTCTATGAACAATCTTAACATCATTTGATCTTTTTACCGAGTCTTGATAAATATCACAATTTTGAACACAAGTTTTTCCTTTTCCTCCTTCTTTGGAAGTCTATCCAAAATCAGTACTAGAGACTTTATTAACTATTTTCTTAATGACACAATTTCTTCTTCAAGAGTATTTCTATTGTCATCTTTTGATTTAACAATTTCTTGAGTGACCTCAGTTTACTTTCCTCTAGTTGAAGTTTTAAGGACGTGATTAATTCTAAATCACTTTGAGTCTTTTCTTTTAATTCATTTGGTTCCTTTTTAACTCTCTTAATTTCTTTCAGAAACACTTTTCATTATTCTTGGTAATCAATTATAGATTTTGAATCTTCAGATTAAGATCCATCATATGGTTCTCTTTTTGAAACAATATACATAAACAAGACTTCTTCATTTTCATCTACATGTTCATTAGAAGCACTATCAATTACATCTGCACAACTAGAGCCTTATTTCTTTTAAAGTCATTTTTCTTTTTAAACTTTTTTTGTTTCTTTTTCTTCGAGGACTTATTATTATCTTCCTCCTCTCTTTCACTATCCTTATTAGGATATTGAGCTGCATATTGACCTATCTTACTAGAAGAAAAGAAGTTGAATGGTAGTCTACCTTTGTATCTTATTTGATTCAACATTATTTTTTTGATTTGTATCATAATTTTTTTCTATATTAGATGATTAAAATGTTGATTCCTTGTTAGGTAGATTAGAAGAAATTATCATTTTGTTTGTAGTAAATAAACCATGCAAAGTGTCAAGAGTTACCTTGTTTAGATCCCTTTCTTCAACAATAGAAATCTTAGAGTCATACTTTGATGTGAGTGATTTCAAAACCTTCTTAACCATTGTTGTCTCTTCCAGAGTTTCACCTGAACCTCGATTGGAGTTAACAACATCAAAAACACAAAGAAAATAGTCAGAAATTTTCTCCACTTTGGTCATTTTTAAACTTTCAAATCTAGCTTTGTAGGCTTGGAATTTTGCTTATTTGATAGTTTTGTTCCCTCATAAATATTTGATAACTTTTCCCATATACTATAAGAAGATTCACAATCCATAATCTTAACTAATACATCATTTTATAGATCACAATAGATTTCATTTGATGCCTTTGCATCATGATCATAGGCCTTTTTTCATCAACAGATGAAGGAGGTGTGGTTTTAGTATAAGATGTTTGTGTAGTTTCCCAAACATCATATCCTAAAGACTTCAAATGAAGCCTCTTTCTATACTTCCAGAAAGCATAATTAGATCCATCAAACAATGGTTCTCTAAACCATGATAATCCTTTTTGACAATCCATAGAGTACTCCCTAAACTAGGAAAACCATAAAGGTAGGGGGAATGGCTCTGATATCAATTGTTGGAGTACGGTGATTACTAGGGGGGATAAAAAATCACAGACAAAATAAAATTTTACTTCCTTTAAAAAAATTCAATAGATATGAGAAATGTTAAATCAAAATAGATAAGAAAAATCATACATCATATACAAAGTGATGACACAATGATTATTCTAAGTAGAAAACCCTTTGGGTAAAAAATCACTTGAATTATCCTTACTAGCTTTATCCTTGAAATAAAAATGTACATCTCACTGATGCTTTTTCATTGACAATTACAATGCCTCACTAGTCTTTTATGCCTCACTAGATATATGACTTACTGGCTTTATTACAATCTACCTTAATGACTTGTAAAATATGATACAACTTTCTACATACATAGATCAAAAATTATGATCGCTATTTGACCCATATAACTACACTAAATAATATTGCTCGCATAACACATGTCCTTATGCTCAGTAGTGTATAATGTCTAATCACAGATTTCAAACTCAATCAATCTTTCCTATCTATAAACTAATTGTGCACAATAATTTCAAAAATTTGATCAATAAACACTCAAATGATAATCTTTATCTATATATTAAAACTAAACTAGGCCTGTGATATAACTAAGTATTCCTGATTGGAAATAGAATTGAAATCAAAATACTTGAAAGAAACTCATAAACTAATTGACAGTATGAATAATGACTATCATAGTATGTATCTCTTAATAACATGTCACTTTCCTGCATATATAATTTGATTAATGTATCTCAATAAATAATAAACAACTAAAATGAACTTATATCCAAATGCTCATTATCATCAATATTTGAATTCAATTACCAAATTAAAACTTAAACTTTGGACTTAACTATTTGATCAAAATGAATTGCCATAATCCATTATACATGTATATCTTTAACTTTATCACAATGTAATGTAATCCATATGAAGTAACTGTGCATGCTTGCATATAAACTTCAAAATAATACAACCCATAACTGTAGCATGTGTCACCTCATAACCTTCTCAGATTAGTTCATCTATGCATGTTGTCGAAAACAATGCAAGGACCTGACCCATAACAAAGACTATGCCCATTAAAAATGAAAAATAAAACAACTGTGCATGTCAAAGATGTAATGCACCATTCACAATGACATTGATACTCTATGTGTTTGTGTGTACTATGACATGAAATACATTGTATTAAATATCATTTTTATGAATGTATCACAATGGTTACACTATTACGATAGTTGTGGAAACATAAACATATATACTCAACATAGCTATGAAAGATGACATTGAAACATGCTATGAAAAAAATTGGTATTTACGTAGCATACCTGACAAGAGTTACAAAAGAATAAATCATTAAACCCTAATGTCAGTTACCAAAGAATGAGTGTAAACATGAAACCCTTACTAGGGTTTAAACACATTTTAGTACAACCTAGAATATTGATGCAATTCTTAGATAAATGGCACATGATACAAAAGAGGAAATAAGCATGTGCATGATGATAACTATCAAACCCTTTTAAATGATTGTTATGATGCAAATGACTAAGACATATTTGAAACAAACAGTAATCATTTTATAGAATCAAGTTAATACAAAATTAAAAACAAATATAAGCAAAGGAAAAATATGTTTCAACTAAGAAATGTTTGATGAACTCAAAATGAGAAGATTAGGGTGTTAGAGTAATAAAGTGTTTTCTTATTAATTGAATCATATTGATTTAATTAAGTCACTTATTACGTCTTTCAACTTAAGCTAAAATTTAGGCATATAATAATTAATAAATTTATTAATTATTATTATGCAACCTAGGGTTTCAGATCTCTTTTTATAAGGATTGATCTCATAACACTTTGTAACCTTTTCTGACATTTCATTATTGATTGCAACTTTTGTTTTTGCACATCAAGGATTTCTCCTCTCTCATGGATCCATATGTTCAGGTCTTCATAGCTATTTGCTTCTCTCTTTTTGTGACAAGTGTTTGCATGCAGGTGTTCTTGGGAGTTGTGGGTTGTTTTTCATCAACTCCAATATGGTATCAGAGCTTCAAATCTTCTTGCCCATGTCCTCTTCCTGAGAGATTTGGTCGTGTTCATCATATCTGCATTTTCAGAGGGTTTCCTGTTAGATCTGGGGGGACCTATTTTTCTGGTCATCTTGGCTTCAAACGAACCTCACAGTTGGGTTTAGAGCGTCCAAGAACCCCATATCCATATAAAATTCATCCAATTTGGAAAAAGTTGGAATTTCTAGCAAAACAATTTTACAATAAGCCTTGGCATAGATCCCAAGGCAATCACTATTTTTTGGAGCACTTTTGTCCCAAATGGACCTCACAATTATGTCTAGAGCGTGCGTCTAAGATACCCAAAATTCATATAAAACTTGTCAATTTCAGACAAATTAGCCTCTGATGCAAAAAATTTGTGTACCAGGCCATACGGCCTGGCACATAGTTTGAGGCACGCATGGATCTTCAAAAAAAAAAAACTTGCGGCAGTGTCACTAGGTAGGCAGCTAGCGGGAACCGTGGGCGACTCTACTAGCGGCCCCACTACGGTCACCGCTAGCGTGACCATTGGGTTTGACCGCCAGTAGTCACAGTTAACACATGGTTAGTTTTTGTTTTTTGGCCATTGCATAGTTTTTTGAAGACATTCAGACAAGTAGGTGATTATTTGTGAATATCTCGGGCATCTAGAATCGTGATCGAGTGTGGGATATATTGTTGGAAAGTTAGTTCCAAGCCTGATCTAAATTTTTTTGTATGGTTTCATGATTTTTCCATTTTGATGCTATTTTTTTTTTGTCAAAGTCAGATGTTTTCTGGGCACTTGACATTTTAGACCTCTTGCATTTCAGGATCTGTTTCTCTTGCATCTAGGCACCATTTTCAGCAAATGAGATATTGTCGGAAAGCTCTTTCTGAGATTTTATCAGATTTGATGGTTTCATGTGTGATTTTTTTCTTCTACAGATTTCAGCCATCCTCGGATCCTTCCAGACACCTTCTTTGGGCCCTCCAGTGCAACTATTGGTCTTTTGCTCATATCTTGACCATACGGTGTCAAAATTTGGCAAACGAGATATTGTCTAAAAGCTGATTCTGAGCTCTTTCCAGATCTGTAGGTTTTTTTTTCTATTTTTTCCTTTTTGATGGTGTTTTTCACTTTCAAAATTAGATGTTAAGTTCTACATTCTGGGAGCTCTATCTTGCACATCCAAACTTCATTTTGGGGAAATGATATATCATTGGAAAGCTTCTTCAGAGAGCTTTCCAGTGTTGTGAGTCATTTTTCTAGATTTTTCTCTAGGTTAATTTTATTTAGATTCTTGCATTTTGCATTTTGGTGGATATCTTGGATGTTACAGGTCCTGGGATCTCTTCCCTCTAAGGGATGGCTCTTCTTCGGCTGTTCTTTTGTTTTAGCAGCCTTTTCTCTTCTTTGAGCAGTGTATACTTCATTTTTGTAGCATTCTTTTATGCACACGCACTGAGATAAAGTGCCATTCTATTGTATGTATAGGATCTTGCACATGTTCATTCTTTATGTACTAGCACTCCATTATAAAGTTACAGGGGGGTCTTGATGTTTTCCTTTGTTTTCTATCTACTCTTGTCATGTGAGCATTCCTCCAATGACATTAGCATTAGGTATCTCTATATGTGTTTGTACTCTCTCTGCACATTCGATGTTTTAGATTCTTCTTCATCATGCAATTCATATTGAACAATATTTTTAGTGTACCTATCATTACTCCCTTGTCAGCAGTATGGGGGGTTTTCTACTATTGGTTCTACTACTTCCTTGGTTTGATAGTGTGAGCTATGTATTTAGTATTTGATTCTATGTACTAGGTGGTTGTAGTGGTTGGGTACCTATGCATTACAGTGAGATCCAGATCATTTACGATATGGACACTCTTTCTTTCCTATTTTTTGGACACACTCTTCTAGCTTTGATTGATCATCTGTTTAGACTTTTGGTATTTATTCCATTTGTATCTTCAAGTTTAGGTGTTTGCCTTTATTTGCCTTCTGATTCGAGTAGTGTTATTTCAGGGCACTCATGCATATTACAATCTTCTCTACCTGGTCATATTTCTATGGAGGATTTTCAGATCATCATTTTCTTCTTGACAAAGTTTGCGGTTTCATGCTTCAGTGATGTTGTACATGTTCATCTTTGGTCCTATTTTCTAGAACATTCCTAGTTTTGGAGGGTTCTTTAGTCCTTCAGACTAGTCTTTGTCTCTTTTTGGAGTAGAGATTTTTCCATGTGGTTTTCTCTATTTCTTCACTTTGTAGAGACTCTCTTTTGTACTTGGGTACCTGATCAGGCCTTTTGTTGCTAGGACCCATTTGCTTTCAGTTGTTCCTTCTAGGTGTTTAGCTTCTCCCAAAGTTTATCTTAAGGGGGGTGTTAGAGTAATAAAGTGTTTTCTTATTAATTGAATCATATTGATTTAATTATTAAGTCACTTATTACCTCTTTCAACTTAACCTAAACTTTAGGCATATAATAATTAATAGCTTTATTAATTATTATTATGCAACCTAGGGTTTCAGATCTCCTTTTATAAGGATTGATCTCATAACACTTTGTAACCTTTTCTGACATTTCATTATTGATTGCAAATTATTTTTTTGCACATCAAGGATTTATCCTCTCTCGTGGATCCATATGTTCAAGTCTTCATAGCTATTTGCTTCTTTCTTTCTGTGATAGGTGTTTGTGTGCAGGTGTTCTTGGGAGATGTGGGTTATTTTTCATCAACTCCAATACAGGGACCACATGCACGTAATTGAGTTTTTGAATCTCTACAAACCAAAATGAGTTCCTTCAAAGATTTCTTTTTTCCTCTCAAACTTCCATTCTCAACTATCACTCTTGCAAAAGCCACCATTCCATATTGTGATGCCCTAGCTTGGTAGATCAAGGGTTAACTCACAGTTAACCATAACTATCCAAAAAACTATGTGTTTTAACAAATATAGTGCTTGATGCCCCAAATACAAGATCGAGTCACATTTTTCATAAATTCCCACTACTACCACATTAAAGTGGCATTTTCACATCTTTTTGCTAATGTTGAAATATGGCTAGGGACTGACCAAAAGGTCCTAGCACTATGCAACTTTGTTAATGTCATAGTCATAGCTTGTGACTTCTACTTTTCAACATAACCTTCCTTCTCAAATATAAAACAAATATCTCTCCTTTATATATGAACCAAATGTATTGTTAGTGAAAACTACAAATACTTAAGAAACATTTAATTGATCGTAGTCTTGTTATTGACTTGATTAACAAGAAATCTGAACCATGATGATAAGATGAACACAACTGAACTTAGTTCCATTATGAACTAGTAATCAAACTCAAAGTAATTAACATAATGAGTGATCCAAGTGATGATATGTAATGATCCTTGGCATCTAGAGTTAGTGTATTTTTCTCAACAAGGACAACAAAGATTTGGGGTCAACATAATGTTGTATTTGGATTATCATTTATACTTTGGAACATAGAGAGGTTACTATGAGAATTTATACATGAGGCATATATATTTTGAAGTTGATGTCCCTTTTTTTATGATGGTGCACATGGATCCTATTTATGATTTTGAGCACGTCTATGCTCTAAACTCTTCTTTTTTGGTTTCTTTGGTTTTAATGAATCTTTGATATTTATTTGGTGATGATTTGATTGGATTTTCCTTTTAGTTTTATTTGGAGCATAGGAGGAGTTTCTAGGAGCATTTTTAGGAGAGTGGATGACAATGGTGATTGGGGCCCTAAGTAGTCAAACTAGGGGAACCCATTGTAGAGTTGTAATTAGGTGATAACATAATATAATGAACTGGATTGGCTTTACACATTTATAAGATAATTAAGTTTCATCCTCCATGGCCTTGAGTGCTTGTAAATACTAAGGATGGGTCTAAGAAGGAAAAGCTACCTATGTTTCATTGATTTTCAAATAAGATTCCTTGTCCTCTTGAATGGTTTTTAGTTCCACATGAGTTTTCACTTGGGGTGGGGTTCGAAGAGAGACTACCAAGGTAACTCAAGATATTGGGGATCTATATGATGACACTCTCATGCATGTTTCTGAGGGTTCCCTTCCATTTTCCTTGTGGTCCAACTCTAGTATCTTACGTTTTTCCCTCTAGTATCTTATAAGTACCCCTTATGTTATTCCAGGTGGTATCTCTATTGTATTATTTAAGTTATGTTTTGGATTTTCTTGTGGTGTTCTTGTTTTGTGTTTTCCTATTTGTGTGGAACCTTATGTCTATCTCCTATCCTAGAGGGAATGGGCATCATGGTTTCACATGGTTCAGTGGAAAATATTTTCCCCATTAAGTACTTCAAAATTATTCTTGAGCTTCTTGGACAGTCTTGCGTGTTGGATTCAGATGTGGAAAAGTAAGTACTGAGAGGGGAGGGGTGAATTAGTACTTCAAAAATACTTTTAAGATTATATTCACATTCATTTTCTAATTCCTTATCATTTGCATGCATCACATGAAAACAAATAAAACATGTAATAATCAACACATAACACAATTATTTTGGTATCATAGAAATCCTTGTTAGACGATAAAAACTATGGTGGGGATGACACCCACAACACTTCACTACTACATAAATAAAGTTGGTTGGTTAGAGCTACAATGTTTAGCTATTTATGATAGCTTACCCCATTAAATTTTGGTAATGCAGAAATCCTTGTTAGAGGATAAAAAATATAGTGGGGATGACACCCACAACACTTCACTACTATTGAAATAAAGTTGCTCGGTTAGAGCTACAATATTTAGCTATTTCTGATAGCTTACCCCGTTAAAGGTATTAACTTGGTTAAGAGTTCTAAAGACTACTAATTCTACTCTGTTAAGAGATTTCATTATTCTAATCTAAGAATTGTACTTGGTTAAAGGATTTACAGTTAAGATCTGTAAGGATCTTCTCAATTAAGAGACTTATACAATTATGATTACTTCTTAATTAGTAACAACAAAATTTCTATCAAACTTGCATCAATAAATTCTATTTAGACTCTATGTGCTCATCAATTCATTACCTCATACTATGTATCCATCATACTAACCAATTCAGTACTCGGTAGCTCAATTCTAAATCTATTCCTCAATACTTTGTTACTCAGTAGCTTCACATTTTATTCACCTTCTTCTCTGATCTACTTCATACATACAATCTCCAATTTCTCTTCATGCATGCATATGCCACCTTTTTATCTTCATACTCTGATCATCTTATATACACAATTTAAGTGGTCCTAGATGTTCTAGAATCTTCATCTTCAAGTGGTGCTAGCATTGGGTACACTTCCAATGCATATTTCTGAATAGGGATAAAAATGGATTCACCTCTATTCAAATATGTAAGAGAGTGGATACATAGATGTCTGGGAAAATATGAGATCTATATTCCCAAATCCAAATTCCCAAAAGAGAGATCCAATTTGATCAACCAAGAGGTTAATGCACAATCGAATCAATCTATAAAGAATGTGAAAGAGAGAGTGAATCCAATGTTTCCCTATAAAGGAATTATGCTTGAAATCTGAAATGATTGAAATACAAATACTAACCTCAAATTAGGGTAGACCTGGAAAATGTCAATTTCTAATGTCTGTGTGTACTTTCAGGCAATTCTGCAACCTATTCCAGACTGGAAATGTTGAGACAGAGAAAACCCATAAATCTTTCTCAAAGATGAGCTCAGGTCGACTTTGACCCTCATAAAAGGTCAAATACTACATTCTTTATTTGAAGGCCGATTCTGATTCTGTTCACAAATCTCAGAAGTTCACCGAAAAGGGTATCTAAATTTGCTCTCAAATTTAAAATCCCGCACTTGTACCTATAAGAAAATGGGGGTTTTTGTTGTATGGGGGGTTTGCCTTGGTCAAACCCCAATTTAGGAATTAACCTTGAAATTGAACTGAAATATAGTGTGCATAAACAAAGTAATTGAAACAAATCACCTCGCTTATGTTGAAGTCCTTATAGAGGATTCAAATCCTCAAATACACAAGTAGGAATGCTTCAATGGATGTAGAATGAATGTAGGATGTCTCCAATCAATGGCATTTGATCTTCAACACCAATCTTGACTTGATTGTTGCATATGAGAAGGCTTGAATGAATGTAGAAGGATGGATCATCAAAAGGGGCTCCAAAGAGATTGAATCCTTCAATAGCTAACAATGGATCTCCTTGATGGATGGATGCTTGAACACTTGAATGCTTGAAGACTTGCTTGCACTTAAGATGAGATGTGAATAATGGATATCAATTGCTTGATTGTGGATGATAAAATGAGAGAGGAAGGCCTCCTTTTATAGTGAACTAGGGCACAATCCTTTAGAGGGGCCACCTTGGAGAATTAAATCTCAATTAGGTCCTAACCTTTATAAAATATACCTAGATTAAATTAAATTAGAGGATTTACCATCCCAAAACCCGAAATGGCCAACCCAGAGGTGAGAAAACAAATATCCTGAAAGCTCGATGCCCGAAAATCAAGGATTCTAGAAATTTGAAGGAAGGGGGCAAAATCGAGGTTGGGACTGACCTAGTCAGGTTCATGTTTGAACCTGACCTAGTCAGGTTCAAGCTCAATCTTGACCTAGTCAGGATCAACCTCGAATTTGACCCTAGGCCCAAATTCATTTAGAACCAGGACAGGAGGTCCCAGGGATGCCCAGAGACCTAGAAATGATATTAGACAAGGATAGAATGCCAGGGATAAGCATAAAATCCTATGATAACTATGATGAAGGCTAGAAGGACCTATTTCTAAGTCCTACCTAGAAAATAGATCCATGGAAGAGGAAAATTAAGGAGAATCCTTGAGATCCTATCCCTAATTTCACCTAGAATGAAGAAATCAAGTGTAGGAAAGAAGTGGAAAGCGAGGAGAAAGCCAAATACATGCAAAGACCCGGTCAAGGTGCTTAACATGACCCCAGACCACTTACTCAGAGGGCTAAATGCTCTTATCATGGAAGTGCTTCCATTTTAAGAGGATACAATTTCATCATTAATTATCATTGGCTAATCACACCTTGTAATCATTAAATTTCAATCTCCAATGTTCTGATATATGATCTCCTCGAGATTGGTAAACCATTTCTAATTGGTGTCCAGGTTCAATGTACTTAGAATTTATATGATGTCGACATTTTCTGCTCGGTAATATGTTTTATTTGACTTGTTAACTGAGTTCTCTTCTCTTTTAAGTGCTCAGTAGAACTTGGTTCTCAGTGGTTGGTTCTACCTCGCTCGGTGCCTATACTTGCTTCTCTTTACTAAAATTCCTTGTTTACTTAATTCCTTTTATCGAGTGCTTTCTCTACATTACTGACTCATCTTTTCTTCCTTACCGAATGACTTTGACAAACATAATAACTTCCTCATAACTAATGACAACAAAATTAACTCTGATGGGTATCATTGTGTTTTCTCTTTAATTTTTTATTCTTGTGGCCAAATGGATATTACTGATTCTTTGTATCATGATATGTATCTTGACCTAATGTATTGATGTATTCTCCTTAAGAAAATGATTGTAATTGTTAATGAAAATATGTATCAATAATTTTATGTAATGTAGTAATAGAAGTGGATATGATGATTTTGACTTGTTTTTAATATCATGTGACTAAATGTTATCTTTGATTGTAAGATTTTAATGAAATAGTTCATACTGTTATCTTTTACTTGAGCTCTTAGTCATGTATGTATGCATTGCTAGTACATCGATGTCGAGTAACCTAAGAGGACCTTGTTACCTAATTGATATTTAGCTCTCATATTATATTTAATGATATGTATCTTGGATAAGTTCTTTTATCATACAATTGTATTTGTCATGCTAGTTGATTTCCTTGCTTCAAAAAATATTTTCTTTTTTCTTAGTTTGTTGAGTTTTCCTCTTAGGTCTTTTGGTGGGGATGTTACACAAATTTGAATTCATAGGTAATCTCAAGGCATTGGAAAGCATTCAATAAATGTAGATTTAAAGACAACCCTAACACATATAGATTGACCTAAAAATAAATTAAGACATGGTAAATGCAATGTTCATTATAGAAAAAAAAATAATTTAGTGATGAAGTGAATATACATACCAACTCAAGTTCCTTAAGCCCATAATTTTCTTTCTCAAATGCAAGAATAAATCCCTTTCTTTCAATTTGAAAACCTGCAAAAATAATTTATAACTAAGTTGGAAACACTTTGTAAATCAAAACTTCATGCAAATTTATAAAATAGAAGAATGACCAGCCATATTTTTTATCGTATTATTCTCTATTTCATTTGAAGCATTCATGTATAATATCAAGAATGTAAGATCTATATTCACATTTCATATGCAAGATTCCCCTCCTAGCTATGATGATCAATGATCCTAAAAAAAGAAAAAAAAAAAGGATAGATGATTTCTTAAGAATGGAAACAATGAGTTTGGTAAGTTCATGCATGCAAAATGTGGAGGCATGGAGAAATAAAAATAATTTTACCTATAAAATTGAACTTTCCTAAAGATAGATGAAATCAAGAATATGAAATGCACAAAAATCTTTACAAGAATAAGCCATAGAAAAATGCATAGAAAAATGAATGAAAATATGAAATATTATGAATACCAAACTAACTAGTGTTTGAGAAGATTATGATTAGCAATGGAAACAAATATTATAATTACAATTATTACAATTTCTTTAAATTTTTTGGACAAGTCATAAAGAAAATAAATGATCAATTGTTCCATATACTCCTTATCATAATCGTCCATTTCATAGTTGTGCATTAATTCCTTTTATAAATGCGAAAATTATTAATATCACACATGCTAACTCATCTTATAATGTACGACATGAGAATGATTCTTAAATTTTCTCAAGATAAAAATTATTTACCAATACTTTTATTGCCACTGTAGGAAGCCTCTCAACTTAATCATATTATCCTAGATATTCTTCATTTAATTTTTCCATGAGCTTCATGTTTATCTTATTTTAGTTATGGTTTGTGTTAGCAATGAGCATGCACCTAGATTGAATTTACCTTGTTACAAACTATGCATCATCACCATTGATGATGTGGTGACCTCTTTCTAATATATTGCTACAATTTTTAATGATATTTCTTCTATATATCATGATATATATGTCCCTACACTTATGAATTTACCCTCTTTTGTTATGCTAATTCTTCAGTTTTACTTGTTCACATTATACTCTTTTTTGAGTGATATATCCCATGATGATGAAATGGATTATAATTTTAGCTATTAATCACCCTCATATTTATTTTATTAGTCACTTATTAGCTCCTTAATTATTACATGATCTAACATAATTACTTATGGTGAATCTGTGTTAGATGAAGGACAACTAATTGCATAAAGATGAGGAGACAAAAGTGACCATAATACATTATTAAAATCTCATTTTAGACTTAACCTAAGTACCTTATTGAATGCATATATGCTTATGTTAAATTATGACAAAAAAACAAGTCTTAAAGAAAAAAATTATACACAAATTAAGTCTTAAGGTAAAAAAAACATGCTCAATTTACAGAATGTGTTTCATAACACACTTAGATTACATTGAACATTTGTTTTATTTATGTGTGCTTTCAAATATTCATGTCTAAGAACTTTTACGCTTAGATTTTTCTTGAATATCAACTTGTAAGGATTGGATTTGTATAAGGGAGTCTAAATCTATGTTTTACACAAATGTCATAGGCAATATTTTGAACATAAACAAAACTATGGTTTGAAACTCCATTATAAATTTATAACCATTTTATTTTAAAATATAAATATATCAAATTTTTTAATGTTTATATATCATAAAAAAATTTCCTACATAACGTTTGTCCTCATGAATCTACATAGACACAATAAATACTTAAAAATATAGATTCCCAAATCTCATAATTATATAAAATTATTGATAACACTAAAATTTAAAGGATGCACAATTTTGTTTAAACATTCTAAAATGAATGGAAAATATTGATTTAAATATATTAATATAAAGGTATCTTTACATTATTGTGAATATCGGTACAATGTGATGGTTAAGTTGTGGTATTGTTATTCTTGTCATTGATGTTCAAAACTCACTCAAATGCTAAACAATAATCCTAGATACTAAACTATAAATCCTAAATCCTAACCTAAAGCATAATCCTAAATGGTGAACCCAAATTGTAAAGGCTAAACTATAACAATAAAAGCTAAACCTAATACTAAATGCTAATTCCTACTCCTAATTGTAGTTGTAAATGCCAAGACCTAATGGTAGATACTAAATCCTAAATCATAAACTAAACTATAATACGCAATAGTAAACCCGGCCTAATCGTAAATGTTAAACCCTAATCCTAAATGTTAAGCACTAATTATAAATTATAGACCCTTATCCTAACCCTAATAATAAATACTAAACTCTAATCTAAAATACTAAACCTTAATACAAACCCTAACTATAGCACCAATTATGATGTAAACATGTACCATTATCCTAATCATAAGTATAACCCTAAATACTAAATGCTAAACCCTAACCCTAATCATAATCATAATACTAGCAATACATAAATTGATACCATAACCCTTAGCCTAATCATCATTGTAAATCTTAAACGCTAATCCCTAATACTAAATTCTAAGCCCTAATCCTAAATACTAAACCCCAATCCTAGATGCTAAACCATAAATCCTAAATCCTTACCTAAACCATAATCATAAATGATAATCCCTAATTGTAAATCTAATCCTAAATGCTAAACCAAAAACCTAATCCTAAATGGTAAACCCTAACCCTAATCATAACTATAATACTAACCATATGTAAATCAATATCATAATCTTAATCCTAACCATAACCCTAAATCTTAAATGCTAATATGTAATCCTAAAAGCTAAACCCTAATCCTAAATACTAAACCATAAATTCTAAATCCTTACCTAAACCATAATCCTAAATGGAAAGCCCTAATTATAAATCTAGTCCTAAATGCTAAACCCTAATCATAAATACTAAACCCTAATCCTAACACTTACTTTAAATCCCAACCCTAATACAATTCCCAACCTTAACCATAATATAACGACATGCCCTAACCCAAAATTTTATGTGCTTTTTACTCAATCCAAGTGGAAAACCATACCAATATTATTGATTATGTAAAATATGAAGTCCTTTATAAAATCCTGATTTTGTTTCTCATGGTTTAATCATATTATTACACCTCTAAGTCTTTGGACTTTAGCATGTCTATGTTGACCTCAGTGTAACAATATATCTATTTGTCATGAAATAAAAGGTAAAACATAAATTAGTGGTTATGGTAGGACATTTTCATGTGACCTAAGAAACTCTTTAGTCATCAACTAATATGACGACTACCAATATATTTATATATTATCTCTCATTGTGACACTAAAATTCCCTCAATACATTTCCATGATTTTGAATTTATTCTTCATTCAAAAATAATAAACTAAGTTTCTAAAATCTCTTGGCTACTAAGTTTTTCTGTAGAACATTCTAAATTTTTCTCTCAAGACTTCTCTCATACTTTTGAATTTTATTCTCTTTGTAATACCATTCTATTCTCTATTATTCATTCTACAATAAATTTCTAGCAATGTCTCCATTTCTTGTTTCTCTATGCACTGGTCATTGAGATAGTTAATTTCAACACCTTTAGAGAGCCTCTTTGTTGCATCTTTATATTAGGATCCCCTTAATTTTGTATAGAATTATTTTTTCTCCAGTAAAGTCTATTTGATTGATTATTTTTTCTTCACAGTCTTTTGATAGTTTAAAAATATTTTAAAATTTTCCTTCAAATATCAACATACAACTCATTATTCTTATATGTTACAAAGTATGTAAAATTTTCTTTATATTTAATGTTGTAATATTCTTATATCATTTATTGTCTCATTTTGTGATAATGGTTAGGGTTTATGATTAGGATTGGGATTATGGCTATAGTTAGGGTTTACATAATGTGTGAGTAATTAAAAAGATAAATTGAATGAATATATATTAGTATTTTTGCCAGAAATAAGAACTAATAACATAATCTCCAAGCTAAAAATGCTTAACCATAGGCCAACATGTGCATACCCACATTATAAAAAACATAGTTAAAAGCCATGAATATGCTTCAACATGAATTTAAATTATGTATGTGGTTCAGTTAAGGATTAGTATTAAAATAAGGATAGTGTTATGGTTCGAGATTAAAATTGGGTTAAAAAACTAAAGGTCAAAGATAGGTTTACAAATAAAAGATTTAGATTTATCAAAGAACCCTAACCTAAATTTGAAATTTAATATTTTATGAAGCTCATTGAGCACTTACCATAATCCCTTATCCTAATCATAGATCTAATTAAAACATAACCCAAAACTTAATTAAATATATACGCGTTAATTAAGCTCCATCTTTCGTAAAAGTAACAGTGTGGGTCTACATAAAGTTAATTAAGCATAAGCTCAGGGGTGTAATTATAGGCAAGCTAATATAATTTTATGTCTTCATAAAAAGCAAGTAATTTTTTTCAATATATAACACGTTAATAAGCATCAAGAGCATATTTTTTCACACAGGAATTGATGTTCAGATATCATGTTATAATAAAGTTTGCAATCAACTGAGGTTGATATTCTCTGTGATAGTGTTGTAGGATGCGTTCATTGTCATTTGAGTTGAAATATTCATTGTACTTAGTGGACAAATAAAAACCAACGAGCGTGTTGTGGCTAGTACTGCAAGTTGATTTTTAGCTATACATGTGTTCAAATTTCTCATGGCACAATAAATACTTAATAATTAGCTGGTGTTTATGTCTGACTATTGACTTCTAATTCAGCCAAAGACACGACATAGTCATTGGTCAAGGAATGAATTATGACAATGAATATGAATTATTCACTTCGCAATATCAATTGAATCGACCTATCACCTCCTATTTAGATGGGGTGTTTAAATTACTCTCAAAATGAGAGCCCAACAACCATAGACCAAGCTAAAATGGAAGATTTTAAATGCTTAAGGAAATGATTAATTTGCAATGAATTAAGCTAAAAATGAGAGTGCAATTAAACTACAAACTTGAAAGAAATATGAGAATGCAGATTTAATCTAAAAATCTTGAAAAATGCAATGAGAATTAGACTAAGAACTTGATAAGAAAACTATATTAAAGATGAGAATGCAATTATACTAGAAATGAAAATTATTCTAAATATGAAATGAAAAAGCTTGAAAGTATGAGGAAATTGAGACAACAATTCGCTATAGTTTTGGTACTCCAAAATTGCCTCTTCAAATGAGGAAAAAGAGGTTCATAATATAGAAGAGCCCAGGTGAAGGATGAAGAGTTTCTTGGAAAGAAACAACTTACTCTTCATCTCCACAGAGGAAGGTGAGACAAATTAGAGGAATTCTTTAATAAATTAAATGAAATATTGCCACATGGGTGGCTTTTCACATTATTTGAATTAATAAATCCAAATGGGAGTATTTCATTTAAAGAACTAAACAACATTTAATTCCTTTGATGTGTATTAGCTAAAGGGGGTGGAATTAATTTAATTAAAAGCACTAGGAATTTATAATTAAATTAATTAATCATAGGGATTATTTAGCCAATAAATGTCAAATATTTAGGAATTAAATATAGTGTATGATTAATGCAAATTTAGGGTTTTTTGCATTTGACACCAAGTCAAATAAAGTCAAATAGGAGACAGAATTACCTAGTACAATAGGACTTTAATGATGTAGAAATTTGAAGAAATGCACCAAAATTGATTAGAATTATAAGGTGCCAATTTTGGGGTATTACATTTTGCCCCTCTTTGAATTGATGTGCGAGCAGCGCGTTGATTCAAAGAATAGTCTGATGTGACAAATGATGAGGTTTCAGGATTATCTCCATAACAGAGCTTAACCCTTGAAAGTCAAGGTTAGAATGCCAACACACCGATCAGATCGAGTTGCAGAACCATCTCCAAAACAAAGTTTGATTCTTCGAAGCCTAAGTTAGATTGCGAAGGCATCAGTCGAATTACCACTTTGAAGGAAGACTATCCTTAGAACGAGGCTCAATCTTTAGGAGTCAGGGTTAGATTGCCCCAATACCCAATGATTAAATGATAACTGATGTAGAGTTAGGACTATCTCCAAAATGAAGCTTAGTCCTCCGAGACCTAGGTTAGATTGCCCAGATAACAGTCAAAAAGAGTTTTCAAGAGTCATCTCCAGAACAAAGCTTGACTTTTAGGGATTAGGGTTAGATTACCCCAATACCTAATGAGATTTCGAGAACCATCTTTAGAACGAAGCTTGATCCTCAAGGATCTGAGTTAGATTGCTCAGATACCTAACAGATAGATGACAAGATGACAAGATGCGAGGCACAAAGATGCCCCTAGTGATGAGAACTTTTGATTTAGATCAGACTAATTTGAGAATTGATTCAACAAGACTCAATGATGAAATCATCCTGCCCCCTTGGGAGAGAAATCGAAAGATGACACATCATAAAGATGATTGATAGAAAAATGTTGTAGATATAGATACAATCAAAGATCTAGAGGAACTCAAAATAGATCACAGAAGAATTGAGAAGCTGTAGGAGCGATTTGGAACAATTTAGAAGTCCTGTTGACCAAGGTTGACCAAATTTGACTAGAGTTGACTTTTGATGAAAACATTAAAGATCTTGAGAAAAAGATGATGAGATAAGATTCTGGCAAGATAAAAACATCAGAAGGTTGGCTGCACAAGCATCCGATCCTGTTGGTCCCAGAAATTTAAAGCACAATTTTGAGCTATCTAGAGATGTCAAATTTTGATTTTGATTTTGATTCTGATAATGGATTCAAAGTGGTCGATTTAGCCAAGAGTGAAGTTTTCGTGCCAAATGGAGCACTTTTGAAAATTAGGTCAAAGGCTATATAAGGCCCAGAGGGGTCATTTTCAATTCATTATTCACTTTTGTCGTTAGCGAATTTGAGAGCTCTGAGAGAGATGGAAAACATGCCAGTCCATTCACAT
The DNA here is from genome assembly GCA_027943335.1 of Chamaecyparis obtusa. Lineage (NCBI taxonomy): Eukaryota > Viridiplantae > Streptophyta > Pinopsida > Cupressales > Cupressaceae > Chamaecyparis > Chamaecyparis obtusa. The sequence continues at coordinate 230,799 of BSBK01008565.1, read as the reverse complement.
CGATTTGAGTGCTCCTGATGACACAACCGGCCACTGGAGTATGACGCACCTGTAAGTAGTCGAACAACCATCTTGCATTTCAAGTTTTTTACCGCTTTCTAGGATAGATTTTCTTGTTTTAGGTCAAATCAAGAGTTTTGCATCAAATCTTGCATGAGGAAATGGTTTTCTCGTGTGGGCCTAGTTCACCCCTCGTGTGAGAGATCGGTTTCCTCACATGGGTTAGGGCTTCCTCGCACTGGGCATCTTCACGAGCTCGTGCGAGGTGCATGATGATGCCACATGAGATTTCATCCCCAGTGATGAACTCTCACACGAACAAAGATCCTATCTCATGTGACAGAGAAATCTCATGCGGGAGAAGAGTTTTCATACGCAGGGATCTGCTACAACTTTGTAGAGTCTTCATCCAATTTTTCATAAAATCAACCAATTAGAGTGTCCAAGAGTCATGTTTAGGATAGATGCATAGCCTCACTTGTTGTTATTGCTTTGAAAAAACCATCATGATTGAGATACTGATCAAATGTTGTCACTTTCTTTGCAGGTTGACTACCCAGATATTGCATTCCGGTCTCACCACCCAATCATCGATGAGCTAGTGCAGAGATTGAGTGATACCGAGGGTGCCCACATCGATGGGCTAGGATTATCTTATTTGCATGATATACTTGACATTCAAGTAAATCACGATCTATTAGGTCCACTGGTTGAGTGTTTCCACTTGGAGACAAACACCTTCCACTTGCATATGGGGGAGATGACTATCACCCTTGAGGACATCTATAGGATTCTGAGGATACCATTCCATGGGGCTCGTGTGGAGTATGAGATTCAACCGAGAGTGGGCACACTAGCACTACGGGCCATATTTCAAGATGAGCTGGTGATGGGCCGAGCTATCTCGTGGGAGGACTTGATCAGCCCATATGGAGTAGGGTACATATTGGTGGTGGTTCTAGCAGTATTTCTGAGTTGTTACCTAGTACTAGATCAAGGACAACATAAATTAGATTGCAGCTAGAGGCGCATGCTATAGCAGATGCTAGAGCAGCCACCAGTGAGATTTGGATGGGGTGAGTGCATGCTCACACATATGTACCATGAGATGCACAAGATTGTGTATTAGAGAGCGCAGACAATGGCCGCAGGTGTTTTCATTTTGTAGATCTGGGCCTGGGAGCGCTTTCCCATATGTAGGCCAGTCTTCCATGATACTCAGTAGCCCTTGGAGTCATATATATATAGGTACACTAGACCTATGACCCAGCCAACACTGGGTAAGATAGAGCAGTGGCACGGGCAGCTGGATGACATGGTTGCAGTGATATGGAGACATTGGGTAGATACTAAGGTATGGCATGATGCCTGACATGAGTTACCACACATGTTATTTTCACATCCTCTGATCAGGTGCATCATTTCTATCATTGAGTGCTTCCCGCTCACACGGGTCTTACGGTAGTTTGGGAGACCACAGGATGTCTCCCAAGAGTATTGTTCCTATGCCCAATTCGTTGATGAGATGAAGAAGGGTTGGCAACCTAGGTTAGACCAAGGTAGATGTATGATTGATGCATGAATACCACCATCTCAGTGAGATTATATGGCTGATGTGACCAATGCAAGGATGACACCTGCATACAGGGATTATATTTTGGCACACCCATACCATAGGTTCATAGATCCAGATGGCGTAGGCCAATGAGTACAATAGGTAGTACAACAAAAGCCTACATAGAAATAGTAGGTACCAACACAATAGCAGATATGATAGCAATAGGTTTCTCAGTAATAGTAGCAGAGGGTATTAAGACTAAGGACTGGGCAGACTCCTATTCCTCTGAGATAGATGGGGTTAGACACAGGTGTTGGTGGCAGTGGGACCCAGGATAGGTCCACTAGGCAGAGGACCAGAGATACATCTCAGTAGCCACCTCCTGACAAGGAGGCATAGGTCAATGATATAGACATGTAGGAACAGGCTGTACAGGATCCACCTGTGGGAGGGTAGGTTACACAGCTACATGAGGCTCTCCGGAAGAGTCGAGAGAGGATCAGACAGGTATAGTGGGAGTGAGATGACTTCCACACACAAGTCATCGTATAGGAGACCTGGGTGGCAGAGTGAGATTGAGAGATCAAAGGGCTACAAGAGGTGTTGGCTATGGCTCACCTGGAGGTGAGATATGAGGCTGCACAGTCAGTATATTATTATGCAGTGTATGTGGGTGTAGTGCTGGATTTAGTGGAGAAGGTTCTGCCATTTTCAAAGTATGCTAGGGCATGGGCTGTTCCACAGGGACCACCTCCACAGGCACCACTATAGGGACCACCTCCACCACCTCCTCTAGGTGGCAATGGGCAGAGTTAGATCTGGACTTACATTGATGTATTGCCCCATTTTTTATAGACTGTGATATATATATATATATATATATATATATATATATATATATATATATATATATATATATATATATATATATCTGTGTGTGTGTGTGTGTGTGTGCTCAACTTTTGATATCATTGTACTTGTGTGTATATTTCTTTTACATTGATGTTTATGAGATATTTTCTATATTCTTAGATGTATGGATTAGATATGAGATGCGCATGATTCCTTTATGTATATGCAAATGAATGTGCACATATTTTATTTTATATATGTATGTAATGCAAAATGTAATGATAGATGGTAGATGAATAAATGCAATGTATGATTTGATTTATGCTTATAATGAATGCACATGTATATGAATATGTAGATGTAGAATATATGCATATGAGTTTATGGATGCAAATGGAAATGCAATGGATATGGTACTAATCATCTCATGCAAGATGTCGCAATACATGACAGGTACTAACCAAAAGAATGTTTGAATATCGAGAGCGAGGATCAAACACTTGTGCAACCAAGATGAACCCAGGACTGAAAATGAGAACCCTCGGTGAATAGATTTAGAAGAAGATGATAAAGTGAGCACCAAAACACTATTTCTATGCAAGCCTAAGCTAGATGAAAACCCTAGGACTTGGTTGTTGGACCCATTTTATTATCATCATAGAGTTTTTAGTAATGGACGTTCGTAGGATGTCATACAACCCTCACTAACATTGCAATCATGAGAATATGAATATGACATTAGTCTTAGATTTATCGGAATAAGGTGTAATCATTAAGGCACAAGAATCTAGAATGACTTGAACACCTATTCCTTTTGATTTAGCAAGTTAACATAAGCATCAAAGCATAGTTTCTAGAATGACTTGAATGTTGCTTGCGTACAGACATGCCAAGCACGCAAGATTTGGTAAAATAGTCTGTAGCTGTGATAATGAACTTGTGCCCTCCTGAGGAAGAAGGATAGATCTGACCTACCAAGTCAAAGGCCAATTGCTGAAACAACCAGAAACTAATGAATGGAATAAGCTCCTTGGCAGGAGCATGGATCAGATTTCTATGTAATTGGCACTACTTGCAAGATTTAGCATATTGCATAACATCTTTTTCCATATCCATCCAGTAGTAACCAGCTCTAATAAGTTTATGAGAAAATTTTAGGCCGCTCGAATGAGAACCCCAGATGCCTTCCTCAGCTAACACACATTTGGACTCGTCGGGTTCTAGACACCTAAGGAGGGTACCGTCTAGACCTCACCTATACAAGTTGTTAGCTACAATGACATATCGTGAAGCACTGTAGATTAGGTGGCATTTTTCATTCCAGGTATAAGTGTCTGAGATAACTTGGTCCCGGAGGTAGGAGTAGATATGAAGGTAGCCGGGTGAATCTTGTCCAATGACTAAACAGATCATCTTGGATTCAGGGGTATTGTAGGTTGGGTAGCGTAATGTCTCCACTAGGAATTCATCTCTAAAGTCATTTTTTGGTATCTGTAGCATGGAGGCAAGGGTAGCCATGGCATCAACTACTTTATTATCTTCTCTTGGAATATGCTGGAAGGTAATATGTGCAAAGTACTTTTTGAGATCATCAACCATTCATTTATAAGGTACTAGCTTTTCATCTTTAGTTTGATAGATGTCGTTAACCTGATTGATGACCAATTGTGAGTCTCCAAAGACCTTAAGTTCATCCACATGTCATTCAATAGCTATCTTCATGCCAATTATTAAAGCTTCATATTCAACGATGTTATTTGTACAAGGGAACAACATCTTATATGCCTTTGGTAAAGAGTATCTCTATGGTGTGACAAATAGTATTCCGGCACCCGATCCCTGCTGGGTGAAAGATCCATCAAAGAACATGTTCCATGTTTGATGTGTAAGAAGCATTATGGATTCATCTAGAAACTCAATTTTCAAGGGCTTATGATCCTTGAGAGGAGCTTCTGCCAACTGATCTACAATCGCTTGTCCTTTAATGGCCTTTCTCTCTACATACTCAATGTCAAACTCACTGAGTATCATGACCCATTTCACCAGTCTTCCTATGAGTGTAGCTTTGCTAAGTAAGTACTTTAATGGATCAATTTTAGCAATGAGTCTTGTAGTGTGAGAAAGAATATAGTGTCATAATTTCTATGAAGCAAACACCACTGCTAGACAAGCTTTTTCAATGACTGAATAGTTCATCTCATAAGAGACCAGAGTTATGCTGATGTAATAAATGGCTCTTTCCTTGTTATTTTGGTCTTCTTGAGCCAATAGAGCACTTAGAGATGTGTTTGTAGCTAAGATATAATGGATGAGTGGCTTCCCATGAATATGAGGCATCAAGATTGGTGGATTTGCAAGATATTGTTTGATTTGAGTGAGCCCTTTGTCACATTCTTCATTCCACTCATAAGTCACACCTTTATGTAGAGTTTTGGTGAATGGTTGTGACTTATTAGCCAGTTGGGCAATGAAGCGCCGAATAGATTGTAGTCTACCTTGAAGTCCTCTAATCTAGCTGATATTTTTGGTGGAGGCATCTCCATGATATCTTGAACTTTCTCAGGATCTACCTCTATGCCTTTAGTAGATATGATATAACCCAACAGCTTGCCAGAAGTGACACCAAATGCACACTTTTTTAGATTGAGTCTAAGATTGAATTGTTCCATTTGATCCAGTATGGGACCTAAATCTACAAGATGTGTATTCCACTACATGCTTTTAGCCAAAGTGTCATCTACATAGTCTTCCATTATTTTTTGCATCATATCGTGAAAGATCGTGGTGACAACCCTTTGATATGTAGCTCTAGAATTCTTAAGTCCGAAGGGCATGACATTCCAACAGAATGTTCCCCAAGCACATGTGAAGGATGTCTTTTCTTGGTCTTCTAGCATGATTTTTATTTGATTATAACCAAAAAAGCCATCCATTAGAGAGTACATTTGGTAGCCAGCTATCATATCAATATTAGGTAATGGAAAGTCATCTTTAGGACATTCTTTATTCAAGTCTCTGAAGTTTGTGCACACTTGGATAGATTTATCATGATTTGTAATTGGAACAATATTATAGATCCACTCTGCATAGTCAATAGCTCTGATGAAACCATCTTTGAGAAGTTTGTCTAACTCTGCTTTGACTAAAAGTGCCACATGTGGATGCATCTTACGAAGCTTTTGTTTGACAGGCTTAACACCTAGTGCAATAGACAGATGATGCATGATTAGATTGGGATCCAATCTAGGCATATCAGAGTAAGTCCATGCAAAATTGATTTTCTTGCTTCGAAAGAAATTGGTGAACTCTTCTTTCTCTTCTGTAGATAGTGACTATGCCAAATGAATAATCTGAGTTGTAACTTTTGTACCCAAGTTCACTAGTTCGGTTGGCTCAATCAGCACTAATGATCTCTCCTGAAAATGATTGGGAAGTGTATCAAGTATCTCATCCTCGGGTGCCTCAGAGAGGTTTTCACCCTCAGATATGTCTTTTATTTTTACTTTTTTCATCTTTGACACTACCACAATGTGGTTTTCACCATCAGATAACCTATTCATTTTTCTTTTAATTTTATGACTAAGATACTTGATATCAGCTTCAATCATGTTGATACTATCTTCACTAGTGGAGAACATTACAGGTTCAATAGCATTAAGATAACAAGCAAGAGTGTAGTCATTTTGGAACATAAAGACTTTGCTAGATGGAGAGGGAGAGTTCCAGTCGATGAGTTTGGAATTTTGGAGTCAAAGAGAAGTGGTAGGTTCAAGTGCATTCATAGTATAACCATTGAAAGTGTGGAAGAGTAAGTCAAGACCTAGAGCAATCTCATCCAGAGGTGTGTTCGATTCTTCTCGAGTCCTCACAGTGGAAGTAGAGGGAATGTTAGCATTAGTGGAATCACACTTGGTCATCCTAACACTAGACCCTTCACCTACTTTGAAAAGGTTTTCATACACATGAAAAAAATCTATATCTTTATCAAAAGTTGCATCAGACAGAGAATCAAACTCATACTCATGTGATTCAGTGATGCTTGATATGGGAATTCCATCAACACTTGTTGTACCATCTAACTCATCTTCATCTCTTGTAGTATTGATTGTTCATTGAAGTTGATCTCATTCATACTGTGCTTCAAAAGCTGATGGTGTGTATTGTTCACCCTGAAAACTAGGATTGTCAGTTTTCATTTCTCTCCATTGGTCATATGTGAGTAGATGTACTGAAGTGGTGTCTTCAGAATCACTATTAGTCTCTACCAAATGGACAGGTATGATAGGATCATCTGGTTCTTCAAAGAATGTAGCAAGACCTAGAGGAATGGGATAGGGAAAGATATCCTCATCAGAACTATCTTCTGGACTTGCAACTATGGTAGTGTCTTTAGATTCTGGCTAGAATTCTGGTTTTGGTTCTGGCTCTAGCTCTGGTATAAACTTGTTAGTCCCTAGATGAAATAGGATTTTCTTAAAGCCTAGACCTATGGTGTCCTTGGTGCATCGACATGTGGCTTCAATTGGCTCAAGAAAACCATTATCATTCACCCCTATAGGGCCACCCCCTTTATAACCGAAGCGCTTCATGATTTTGAAGGCTTCACTGTATGGTTCTTGTTCTAAGTCACAAGCAGGAGTGATTTGTTTAGATGTATCCTTCCCTTTGTAAAGCCAAGTTGTAATAGCTCTTTCCTCATCCTCATCTTCTAGTGGTGTTGTGGCTTTGACAAAGGCACCATCATAGACTATTTGGGGAGAACAAGTAGAAGGTTTGTTGTTCTCAGAGGGTCTCCCATAGGAATCTAGAGATAGAGGTAGAGATGCTAATGATAACATAGGTTCAATTTGATACCCTCCCATGCCTTTATCCTTAAGCTTCAGAGTCTATTCCATTTCTTTGAGTTTGGCATCATAGAATTTAGTAGACTCCCTAATAGTCGGGACAAGATTGACTACAAATTGTGTGAGTGTGTTGCAAGAATAGTTGGTATTGGTAGGTACTATCACTTCTGCTCCATGGAATGGGAACTTGATACATTGGTGATATGTGGATGAACCACCTGTATTTCATGGATCCATGGTCTACCCAATAGAATATTATATGTAAGAGGTGTTGTAATCATTTGTCTTTGCACCAAAAGCTCAAACTATCAATGCCCGATACAAATGCCAGATTTAACTTGATCCATAGGAGGCAGTTAAGCCATGTCACAAATCTCCAAGGAGGTGCTGACCACCAAGTCAACAATCTCCCCCTCAGCACCGACTGAGCCTTCAGCACCAACTGAAGGGAGACTTGAACCCGTGACCTAAGGCTCTAATACCAATTGTTGGAATCATTTGTCATTGAACCAAAAGCTTGAACTATCAATGCCCGATACAAATGCCAATTTTAACCTGATCCATGGGAGGCAGTTAAGAAATGTCACAAATCTCCAAGGAGGTGCTGACCACCAAGTCAACAAGAGGAATATCTAGAACTTGATAGATGACATCCCTCTCAACAGATCCCACTCAGATTGGTAGTACAACCAAACCTTTGGATTTGCATTCTTCTTTATCATATGCCTTAATGGTGATTTTCTTGCAAGCATCTATGCAATCTTCATCATAGCCTAATTGGGTGAGTATTTTAGCAAAGAAAATATTGAGACTAGCACCATTGTCAATGAGGATGTGGTGGACATGTTTTGGGCCTATTGTGACTTCTATATGAAAAGGAGCATTGTGCGGATGGCTCAGTGAATGGTCATCTTCTTCGAAGAAAGACAAATAATGTGGTGAGGTTAGGTTATCCACCATGGATTAAAACTGATCAAGATCCAAATCTTTTGGGACATTTTCCTTGATGAGGGATTTATCTAGAATCTGCCTATGAGCAGGCGAGACCTTCAACAACTCAAAGATAGTGATCTGAGCATTGGTACATTGTAGCTAGTCTAGAATGCTATAATTTAGCTACACTAGGCATAGGGACCAATTTCATATTTTTTTTGGTAGGGCCAACAATAGTTTTATCCGTAGGTTGCTTTAGAGTGGATGTAGAAGGGTCAAGACCCTTAATGGTGATTTTCACATGAGAGCGAGTAACAATGTTTGCACAATCCTGAGACGATTCGGGTTTGGAAGAATGAGACGCAGGGCCTTGCAAGACAAATAGAGTCTTAGGTTTAGGAGCATCCTTGCTCCCCTTGATAGTAATCACATCGCAATACTCAACCTCAATAGGTTCAATCATGTTGATGACATTGTCATTGGTGGTATATGTGTAGTTAATCTTGGCATTGGTATTCTTAGTCTTGGAAGATTCACCCTTCTTGTGAGGAGGAAAGGGATATTTGAATGCCTGGTGATTTGAATTCTTGTTATGGTTGTCCACAACAATTTCACCATTGTCAATCAAATCTTGGACCTTATGGCACAGTTGGAGACAAGTAGAAGTTTTATGACCCTTGTTTTGGTGATAATCACAGTATGCATTTTCATTCCACCAATGAGGTCATGGTTGCGGATCATAGAGACACTTTTCTAAAGGATTGAGTATTTGGTTTTGCATGAGATTCTTATAAACCACATCAAGTGATTCTCCTAAGGAAGTGAATTCACGCTTGGGTCGAGAGGCCCAAGGCTTGTTTCTAGAAAATCTCAAAGGTTGTTGAGTGTCTGTTGTAGCCTTTTCAATAGCTTTGACCTCCTGTATACTAGAGGTAAGATTAAAAATAGATTTCAAAGGTTTTGGTGTCACATTGTCAACAACTCCGTCATTCACCACATCTCTATTTTTGTTGACAAACTTACCTTTTTCTTTGTTTGAGGTGGAAGGCCCTTGTTTGTTATCCTTTTGCAAAGTCAACTCTCCTTTCTTGATCATAAATGCTTCTATTCACACAGCTTTCTTAATCATGCTATCAAAGGTTAGGGGACCTTGTAATTGTACTTGATATCCAAAATCTAGGACAAGATTGTCCAAAAAGATGTCGAGCCTCTTAGACTTTGGTAGTTTGCGAGGATACTTTGTACATAGTTGTCTCCATCTCTAGAGAAATGTTAGGAAAGGTTCCCCTTGTCACTGTTTCAGATTGCAAAGGTCTCAGATGTTGACTGGATGCTGGATATTATGTGAATAATGTTGGATAAATAGATTAGCAATCTCATCGAAAGTCTTGATGCCGGTGAGTAATTGAGAAAACCACTCCATAGTGGGTCCACCCAAGCTATGAGAAAATAGGCACATAAGGTATGTTTGATCATGTATGAATTCCATAGATAGAGTGCCAAACTCCCTCAAGTGATCTTGGGGATCAGTAGTACCCAAGTATTTGTCATATTTAGGTAACTCTACACCTTTGGGAAAAGGTGGCATGTGAAGACTCTTATCAAAGGGGAAAGGACAAATGCTTTCCATTGTGAACTATTGTACGGGTTTATCCTTATCCTTCATAAGTTGGCTAATTTGGTCTCGCATGTCGTAGATCATCTTTTGCAACTTAGCGGTCTCAGTTTCTTCTTCTTTGGCCACAAGCATCTTGACTTGGTAGTCTGGGGGTAATTTGGCCCCTTGTTTGGCCAACTCAAGAAAGTATTTCTCCTTCTCTTCTAGAAGGAGGATCTCCATCATCTTGATAAGACTTTTGTTGGCTTTCATAGCATCTATGTCATTTTGGGTTATCATCTCATCATCATTACCAAGAATCGCATAAATGCTTGGGACTTGATCTTGATTCTAGTCATTTGGAGGATGGCGATAGTGATATGGTTGTTGGTTGCCTTGAGATTTGTTTCAGGATTAGTGCTAATTTTGATCATTTTGGGATTGATCATAACGTTGATCATTTTGATATTGACCAGGACACTGGTTGTTTTGAGATTTCTCATGAGTTCTTTTGTATTCACCCTCTTGGAAGTCGAATGGGCCTCCAATCTTGTCAATGTGGGATTGTGTAGCGTTTACAAATTCAGCACAAGTGGCAATAGATTTGATATGATCAGTAGGTTCAAAAGGGTCAATTGAATTGATATTGTCAATAGGATTGACCCAAGAAATTGGCCTTTCAGAGTTTCACTGATCTTGGAATGGTTGTCCTTGAAACAATAATTCAGGTTGTCTTTGAAACAAGGGATTATAACACTGTTGGAACACTAGTTTCTGAGAGGTTTTGAAAATGGGATTGAAAGGGTCGAAGGTTTAGGAGGATCAATAGGATTAATTCTAGAAAGTGACCCTTTAGAGTCTTGCTAGTATTCCCACAATGGGTTAAGATTATTTGCAAACAATAAGTTGTAATGCTCTTTGAACACTGGATTTCGATTTGGACTAAGGTTTAAACGAAACGAACATATAATGCTAGGTCGACTAATAGGAGATGAAGGTTGAGGTGAAATTTATTTTAAGATTTTCGGTGAGGAGGAACATGAGGATCCCTCTTGACACTCAGGTTGGATAATGGGTTTGGAACGACCTCTTCCTTGATTACGAGATCTACCTCTACTTTGTCTGATACCATGGATGGGGAATGTGTTGCTACTTCTAGTTGTAACAAGCATAGACAAAAATTAAGTGATGAGAGGAAACTTAGGATTATGCTCGTAACTTTGTCTCTAGGATAGCGAAAAGGAGAGTAAGGCTAGAATAGCCAAGATGTGAAATGCACCCAGAGCAAATCGTCAAGAGTATGGATAGAACAGTCGTGATGTGAGTATTGCGTTGCAAGGTACAAAAAGCAAAATATGATAGGACAAATAATAGGGAGACCATATGAGTTTAAGTAGTAATCAGTTGGGTCTCAGCCCGAAGCACTCAGTTTTAGATAGTGGACAATAGGAGAATAGGCAGACAAACCCCAGGCAAAAATTAGATTAAGAAGAAAGTTGACCAGTCAATAGGAAATAGCTCCTTGTTTTGGAAATTGTGGTACAATATCGCATGAGGAACTACTGGTTCATGCAAGGAAATGCTAAACTTTGTGTGAGGAAATGTGGGCTCGTGCGAGAAAATGCATAATTTTTTGAAATCTCACGCAGGAAAAGACTAGGGTTTGACAGATTGACACAATTTTTGAGATAAAAGTCAGATTTTGAGATACAGTGTGGACTATTCTCTAACAAAATTTCCAGTTCTCAAATAGTTTTAAGACATTTTGAATTATCAATCTCAGTCTGAATGTTGCAAGCAATCATTTACAAGCATGGAGTTTTAGATCAAGCAATAGTGATGCAAGAAGTAGTTGCAAACAGTTCTACCAAGGACAAAGCAACTTGGCAGAATCATGGGAGTCTTTGTTTAATCAGATGGATAGTTTAAGACTCGAAATAATCACTTAGTTATCCCTACAAATAAAATGGTAGAGAAGACAAAATCCATGCCTCACAACTTATGTGCATGCATTCACCTCACACAGGCATGTCATCCCCTAGAGGACGACTGTGTTTTTGGTGTTTCCAAGGACTCAATAATATATGTTCAAAGATTACCCTTGAAGTAGGGGCTAGTGTCATATACCACCTTCAAATGTCTAGGTGCATGCCTATGGTGAGAATCTAGGGGAGATATTCATCCCCCTCCCTGCACAAAGATTATGTCTCCTTTTGGAGATGATCCAAGTAGGAAACTAACTAAGAAAGTGTTTAGTGGGCTTCCGTTCACACTAACCTTTGATGCCCCTGATACAGCGTTGAGGCCTCACAGCCACACTGACACTTGAAAGTCATACACCCCTGCAAGCAGGGATAGGAGTGGCGCCGCTCAGTATAACAGACAGAGCTTTCTCAAGATGATAGTCAAAATCAAGAGAAAGAAGTTAACATGGCTTTGGAGTCTTTAGACTCAACAAAGCTTTCTTTATTATAGTGAGGTGGAATCACTGACAATAGGTGTGTACTCACATGGGTCATTCTTGGAGGTTCAACTTTCGGCGGGCCCTCTAAAGGTGACACGAACTTTGGCTTAGATCTAAGGGTCAGATTTTCTGATTCTCTCAAAGAGAGAAGAGCATACTTCTCTACCTCTTCACCTTACCCAAACAAACAAGACATGTTCATCACCGAGCTAGTTCCTTCTTAACCAATCCACAAGATTTTGGGTTTCTGGTTCTCTCAAAGAGAGAAGAGCATAATCCCCTAACAAGTAAATGTGCTAAAGATTTTCTACCTTTCCTTGCCTCCCCAAGTATCTATCATTCTAGCAAAATTTGGGTCTTGGATTCATCCATGGGCATCACTTCCATGTAATGAAGAGCCTATTACCCTATCTTGCTATCAAGACCCTTAAGAAATTTTAACAAGGCCCCAGTTATACTATGTGATTAAAGAAATGAACAAAAATAATGTTTTTGAGTGTCTTTGACAACCATCCTGCAAGCAAACCATTAGCAAGTTTTGTCTTGGTCAAGCATCCTGCAACACACTATTATGCTGTCACAAAAATAGAGATATATAAAAATTACAACAAACAACAAATGTTAGAAATCTATAACAGGAAACACATAAACTAAATTTTTTTAAAGAACACTAATGGCAAGACTCGCGCAAGGAAGTGCAACATTGTGCACGAGAAAGTGTAGGACCCTGCGCGAGATTGTGCTTTTTTGCATGAAAAAGTGCTAATGAAAGAACAGATCCATGTGGCACAGTGAGAAAGCTCGCATGAGAATCCATACACAATGAAGTACGGATGAACGTTGGAGTCCAAAATTTTCAAAAAAAGTTTGAGATTAATGAGGCCAAAAATCAATTTTCTGCCCCATGGTGGGTGCCAAAATGTTTATGTTTGAATGTTGACCTCTAATTCAGCCATAGACAAGATATAGTCATTGCTCAAAGAATGAATTAAGATAATGAATATGAATTATTCACTTTGCAATACCAATTGAATCGACCTGTCACCTCCTA